>CM042011.1:24639579-24677079 GCA_023525715.1 Cichorium intybus
CGGGATAAAAGTTTCCAACCAGGGGGAAGACATTGTCGAAGGACAAACTTGACACCATCACGTTCCCCTTGAAGAGAGGGATCATAGTCGATATGGGAGAGAATTGACCTACATTGTTCTTTAGATGGAAAAGGAGAATAAGATCCATACAGAGGAAGGCGAAGGCATCTGCAGAAGGTGTCGATAGATACTTGAATGGCAATTGATTGTGCGAGATTCAACATTGAAAGTGCAAGAGTACCAAAATTCAGAGACGGCGGCACCGTGAATTGCATACAGAAAGTCTGATAAAGCATACTGAAATGGATGTGTTCTTAGGAATTCCACAAAAGTCTCCAATCCTTAACCAGCAAGTTTTGAGGGAATCTCATACACAGCGGAGACGTTGGTAGCTTGAATGACTATCGAAGTAAAATGAGTGGATTCCGCCTAAATCGCATTTGAAGTAGGGTGTATGAGAAGAGAGGAGCCATTTGCAGAGAATTAATGTTTTCTTTAGGGAGAAAATAGTTTGAATTTGAAACGAGAGGTATGAAGAATGAGGGAAATAAGGGTTTTGTAGAGAGAGATGGGAATGTGAAGGGATGGTTTCGTAATGGTGGGATAATAGGAAGGAGAGAAATTTAGTGTGTAATCATTTCGAAATGGCATGTAATCAATAGGCATTGACTTAGTCAACACTGAGATGAGTCTAGGGATGGTAGCAGAAGAGAATGAAGCCAATGATGTTTTTTTTAAGATACCCTTTAATATAAAGAGGACCAGTCAATACAATAGACATTGAAGATTGTGTTTAGTGTGTGAGGGGGGTCAATGCTCAGTGTTTTAGCAGATAATGAGACTTTGCATATGGCGGCATGCTTCCAGGAACAGATAATGAGACTTCGCAAAACACTCAAGCCCTGATGAAAATTTTTAAGAGGACCAGGCAGTCTCATTCTAGCATATAGACACTGCTAAACACCAGACATGAGTGAGTGGCTCTTATTATCTCCAAGCTGGTCTTGCTGATGAGAAGAACAAGACTTTGGCCACATAGAGCAGCTTGCTTCTAGGGACGAATAATGGCAAGAGTTACATACTAGACCGTGAGAGGTCTCGATCAAATCAAATACAGAGATAGTATAAAAAGTTCCTTGGAAATGAAAACAGCAGTGTGTTGTCAAGTCAGACGAGTGTCAGCTGCCTTTTTTTACCATAAAGGAATCTTGTCTCAAGAAAAGAGAAAATAAGGTCTATAAAAGGAGAAATTATGATAAGCAAAGGCATAACAACAACACTCGACAATAAGATGCCGATTTAAATTGGAGATCGAGTAGAGGTGAATAGATAAGGAGCGGGATTCATAGGCTCCTTCTTTGCAGCCAAGGTTGAGGCAATTCCGTACGGACGATACCAAGTCCGTTATGAAACACTGGTGAAGGATGATGGAACTCCACTTTAGGAGTTGATCCCAAAGAAGAGGATAAGACCGTATCCTCCTGAAGTGATTGTTGAACTGAAAGATGGCGATATAGTGAGTGTTTGGTATCACAAAGGATGGTGGGTTGGACTATTCATTCGAGAGGAGGGCAATCACTTTGTGGTGCAGTTTGATCAAGGAAATTAGTACTATGCATTCAGAAGACATAGACTTTGCATTCACCAGGAGTGTAGCTTGGATTAGCCAATGTGCTTGATGTATTATAAGCGGTAGGAATGTAATGAAATGATGAATAAAATCTTGTTTTATTTGAATGATTGCTTGAACAAGACCAACATAAAACATGTCCGACTGGGATAATATTCCTAGTTCAGTAATGAAAAACATATGTTTTTCTCATCAGGCTTGGTAAAAATATCTACCAGCTGCTGATCAGAAGGAACATAGACCAATTCAATCTTCCCTTTTTGAATGATGTCCCTTATAAAGTGATGCCTTATATCGATATGCTTGGTCTTTGAGTGCTGAAATGGATTCTAGAAATCAAAATGGCACTGGTGTTGTCGCAACAGATAGGTGTATTTATGATTTTAAAACTATAGTCTAGCAGCTACTTCTGAATCCATAAAACTTGAGCACAACATCTGCCAGTGGCAACATACTCAGCTTCAGCAGTTGAACATGCTACTAAGGCTTGCTTCTCGTTAAACCAACTGATAAGACGATTTCCCAGCAGCTTACATTTGAAGGGATTTGATCATAATAAAAAAACATTCATACAGCGGAAGACTTAACAAGATCAAATCATGAACTTATCCAATAACATAATCCAGTATCATGTAGTTCATAAAAATTATAGCAACTAAAAGATGAGCACAGAATTTTACCTCAATTAATCTCCTTCTTTGAGATCGAGTTAATGCCACCTTGAATTGGATGAACATGATTCAAAGTAGAATCCCTCTGATGATTCACACCCAGGAATTCCAGAAAACCATACAGACAGAACACCCACTTGGGAAGGAGGCAAAAGATCTCAAACCCTATAGAGGGATGAGAAAATCGTAGAAAGGAAGGGAGGTTGGCGGCTCAATGTGAGTCAAGGGATGCTTAGGGTTTGATCCCTAAACCTCTATTTATACTGGAGGGCTCCTAGAGTTTCAAACTTAAGGAGCCTCCTTACACATTACCCCTAGACTGTCTTAATTAATTAAACTCTTTAATTAATCACAATCCAGTCCCTATAATTAATTTCTCCAAATTGATTCCAATTTAATTTCTTAATTAATTACCAATTAGTTTCTAATTAATTTATCATGACATGATAAATTAATAAACTAATTTCTCATAATTTATTTTCTGTAACTATTTGTTTTTCTGGGTCATGAAGGCAACCCAAAAGGACCTTGCTATTATTAGAAATATCACCAACAATTAATGACATGGGACACTATTTCCAACAACATCTTCCTGAGGAACTCTTTCGATCAATAGAATATCCTGCAAAATCAGAGTTAGTGAATCCCACCAGATGCAAGTTAGATTCACTAGGGTACCATAACCCAAGATGTGGTGTATGCTTTAGATAATGAAAAATTCTTTTGACAACGAGAACATGAGATTCTTTAGGATGAGCTTGATCAAGAGCACACATGTTGATGTCAAACATAATGTCAGGACGACTCCCTGTTAGGTAAAGTAGTCATCCAATCATCCCTCTATAGAGAAAAGCATTAACATTAGTGCATAAGGGATCATCTGATAGCTTGAAAGAAGAACTCATGGGAGTGTTTGCTAGCTTGCAGTTAGTGAAAGGAATTTCTTCAGCATGTCCAAAGTATACTTGCTTTGATTTATGAAGATCCCCTTAAATGAATGTTTCACTTGGAGACCAAGGAATAAGGAGAGTTCTCCATCATACTCATTTCAAATTTTTCTAACATCACAGCACCAAACTCTGCACTTGGAGACTCGTTTGTGGAACCAAAGATTATGTCATCAACGTACACTTGTGCTAGAATAATGTCATTTTCTGATTGCTTGATAAACAGAGTGTTATCGATTGCACCTCTTCTATATCCTTTTTCAAAAATATAATTAGCCAGTGCATCATACCACGCCTTGGGTGCTTGTTTAAGAACATACACAACTTTTTCAAATCGATATACATGATATGGATATTCTTCACCTCGAAACCCAGAAGGCTGCTTGAAAAAAAACTTCTTGTGGAAGATCCCCATGAAGGAATGTTGTTTTAACATCCATTTGAAATACTTTGAAGTTCATGAAGGATGCGAATTCTAGGAACAATCTGATAGACTCTAGACGTTATACAGGGGCAAACGTCTCATCATAATCCAGACCCTCTAACTATGTAAAGCCTGATCAACCAATCTAGCTTTGTTCCTTATCACAATTCCATCTTCATATATTTTGTTTCTAACCTAACGTTTGCTAAAGATGGTCTTTCCTTTAGGACGAGGGACTAGTGTCTAAACAGTGTGTCTATTAAATTCGTGATGCTCGTCTTGCATAACCTTTATCCAATCAGGGCGTTTTAGAGCTTCATCCACTTTCTTAGGCTCAACCAGTATGACAGAGTTAACATAAAGGCAAAAATTGCTTGAAATCTAATGATGAGTACGAACACCTGTAGAGACTTCTCCAATAACCTGAGACATGGGATGATTTTTCACATTATGAAAAAAGTGTCCAGAAGAGACTTGGTCTTCTAAACTTCCATCTCCAATATCATTCCCTGATTCATTTAATATTTCTTGAGGAACGACACTTGGGGATGAATTTTCTTAAGTGAATGAAGGGGATGAAGGAGCATCAGTGTCAAAAGTTTTAGAAGCATCAGTGTCAGGAGAATGGTCATAAGGAAGACTGGGAACAATCAACAAAAAGGGATCGATTGATGCTAATGATAAAGGAATGAGAAGTTCATCAAGAATGGATTAGGCATGTTTCTCTTCTTGAAAAGGGAATGAGGATTCATCAAACTTAACATGAATACATTCTATCACTTTTCTTTTGGAGATATTGAAGACTATGAAGGCTTTTGAAATTGAAGAGTAACCCAACAAGACTCCATCATCAAAATTTGATTCAAACTTTGATTGTTGCTCTCCCTGTCTCAAAATAAAACAAGCACATCCAAATACATGAAAGTAGGAAATATCAGGTTTATGTCCTTTCAGCATCTCATATGTTGTCCTACAATGTCGTTTGACAATGATAGAACTATTTTGAGTGTAACATGTTGTATTGACATCTTCATCCTAGAAAGAAAGTGACAAACCGGCATCAACAACCATTGTTCTTCCAGCTTCGATTAAAGTTATGTGTCTACATTCAGCGACACCATTTTGCTCAGGAGTTCTTACTGCAGAGAAGTTTTGGAGAATTCCTTTATCATTACAAAAGGATTCCAATGTCTGATTTCTAAATTCTGTTCCATGATCACTTTGAAGCTGTTTGACCGTGAGATCATATGAAACCTTGGACTCCTTGATGAAGGAGATAATTTCAGAGGCAGCATCATTCTTATTCCTTAGAAACATGACCCATGTAAAACAAGAAAACTCATCAACAATTACTAAATAGTATTTCCTGCCAGCGAGAGAAGATACAAGGACAGGGCCAAACAAATCCATTTGCAGAAGAATGAAAGGAGTTGAAATGGATGAGCATTTCTTAGACTTGAAAGAATACTTGGACTGTTTTCCTTTTTCACACGCAGCACATACTTTGTCTTTAACAAAATTCATTTTTAGGAATTCCCCTGACCAGCTGACCAGTTAAGATCTTAGATATGTTCTTCAAGTTGAGATGAGATAAGCGCCTGTGTCATAGCCAATTGAGATGAGACTGGGCACGAGAAAAGAAGCATCTTTTCAAAGATTGGTCAGTAGAAAAGTGACACCCTATTTTCACCGTTTGCAAATACCATGGTTTTTCGTATAAATACTTGAGTACAAAAATACGGTTTATCAAAAACCGATTATTTACATCTTTAAAACTGTGGGTGTTACAAATCCATACCAAATCTAACCATAGTAAGCAAGAAAAGGATTAAACCTTGCGTCCAAGATAGGAGCTAACTCAAGCTCCACTCCAGCTAAACTTCATCCCATTTATAGCGATTTACTTTAACCTGGAATACATGGCAAAACATAGAATACGTAAGACAAAAATGTCTCGTGAGTTACATGAGTTTTAGACTCAAACCTTTAACTTCTTTTTCCAACTTTTATAAAATTTATATCATAAAACTTCTGTCAAAACTTTATAGTATTAACATACTATAACTTTTTTACTTCATCTAAATCATTTCATAACCTACTTTGGAAAAATAACATTTTTCACAACTTTATAGTAGTAACATACTATAATTCTTTACTTTTCAAAATCACTTCATAATATACTTTACAAAAATAACATCTTCCAAAACTTATAGTAGTATCATACTATAACTCTTTAATTTTCAAAAATAGCTTCTTTCTTACTTTCTTTGACTGGTTATATAAGCTTGCTGGATTTTTATACTTAGGGCTTTAATCACCATAGGTGATACCCCAAGTCTCTATGGCTAGAAGGAACGGATCAATCCTCACCATAGAATTGCTGAGGCGATCTACTTCGCGATGGGGCTTGTCCCCAGTAGACCCCTTACCTAACCCGGGTAGGTTGGAACATAGTTCCCTTACTAACGCTGCTTGCTACAATTACCAGTCATACAAAAACTTGCTGCTTTCTTGAACATTTCTCATAAACACATAAATTGTGGCTAGGTGCCAAACTACATCATTTTATGTATTTATGGCTAGATGCCAAATATAGCTTTCATCACATAATTTTCATATGTTTAAAAATTATAACTTTCGTCACATATGTAAAAATATGTATTTATAACAATCTAAGCTTTATGTTAAATCATACTTTTCAACATCTTATGGCTATATGCCATTCATACTCGAAAACATATATAACTTGTATACAAAATATACTTTCACATGATGGGTTCATAGACCAAAACATACTTTCACATAATTGGCTCATAGACCAAAACATACTTTCACATAATTGGCTCATAGACCAAAACATAACTTCAAATATAGCATTATACTTTCACAAACAAGTTAGAAATAATAATCTTGCATATAATTTCACATATAGAAATTTTTATAAGAAATCTTGAAAATACTTACTTGCCATGTACCCCAGAATGGGTAAAAATACTGCATGTACTCACCTCATATATTGCTAGTGGATTGACTACTCGTTCCTTGCATTTATACTCTTTCAACTCCCAATTACTTGACTTGCACCTATATGTAGTATATGATACATTAATTTACATTATAAATGACTCTATAACATATTAGAGTCCTTATTATACCATTAGAGGTCGGAACGAGTGTATATCTTTTAAGTATTTAACTTTAGATGAGTCGTATTCAATACGTACACTACAATAGTACCCTCGAGGGGTCGTATTCCACATTAAAAATTTATTCCACCACTTTTAAACCATTTTGGACATGTACTTAAAGTTTGGGATCATTTGGACATGTCTAGCAAGTTTCGGAGTCCAAAACCCCCTGTTTGAAACACACGACTCGTGCAAAATTCATGCCTAAAAGAGCACGACCCGTGTTTGCTTTAAATAACAACATATTTTGAGGTGCAGGGGGAGCACGAGTCGTGCATAATGAGCACGACCTGTGCTCTTTCTGGGCAGATTCATTTCAGTCCAATTTCAGTCCGATTTTGCACTGTAGCAGTCCGATTTTTACCCTATCACTTGCTGTTTTGACTTATTAAGAACTTGATACTTGACTTAATACTTATGGAATCATTTCATGACCAAAACCTTGAGTTTACCTCAAGTTTTAACCCATGGAATCATCCAAATCCTTGACAAATCATAGAACTCCCGTTTTTGACATTTTTGGTCAAAAACTGAAATTTCTTGAAACTAGCTCTTACAACTAATTTCTTCCACCTTTTATAGTATGTTGAACTTCATAAAAACCATTAAAACCATCTTTGATCACAAGGACCCGTGAACTAGGGTTCTTGAGCAAAGATTCCTCATTTTCAAAAATTCGACAACACTTCTCAATTGAAGTGTGTTTACTTGTCATTTTTTAGTATACTTAGATGGAAATAGATCTCTGGAATCATTTCATAAACTTCATAAACCAATTGTCCAGATTCCATCCCAAGAAGACGATGAATAATAGGTGTTCAAACTTTGATTTCTTACCTCAAATGTTTGGGAACCTTAAATTCCAGCTCCAATTCCTCGTATCCTTCCAGAAAATCACGACCTTCAGCTCTCTCCTGAAGCCTCCATAACTCTCTGATAATTTCTGAGACTTTAGGAGATATTTTCTCTTATTTATACTTCCAATATTTACATTTTCCACCCCTTCAGTTCCAACTCTTTCATTATGGCACTAAAACTCACATTTTATTACATAAAGTTCTATTCTTTACAAAAGTGGTCCTAAGACCCAAAATCTTGCAACAATGTTCCATTAACTTCCAACTTGACATTTTCTTAACATTTTTGGTCATTTTCATGTCAAATGACCATTTTGCCCTTTTTGGTCAAATTTCACTATTCACGCGGTAAAACTTCCAAATTTCACATAAACTTTTATTTCTTATATTTTTATTTCACAAATGCATATTATCTTACATAATGGTCTTATAATTGGTCGAAAGACCATTTTACCCTTTTATGGTAAAATGACCAAATTACCCTTTTTCACCATTTTTCTCCAAATTCTTGGTAGTTTACCACATTTCTAAGTAATTTATTTTAAAACTTTTAAAATATTTTTGGTCTTTTCTTTAAGTATTTTCTCAAATATAAATTCGAGATTTTTGGGTCGTTACAACTACCTCCCCCTTATTGGGATTCCGTCCTCGGAATCATCACACAACTACTAATACCATCTTTTATTAACCCATACTCATATTTTTATTACATCTCTTTTTACCTCATTTCCTTGATATGCAAATCTCTTAGTAAAACTCGTTCTGCAAAATAGTTTCATACTTCCATACTTTTATCAAATATAGCAGTCTACTTATAATTCTTCTCATATCTTTATTAGAACATGTGAGATTATACTCATCGGATTCTTTACTTATAAAACTTCTTTCCATGTACAATTGGTAAAGCTTTGTATTTATACAGATTTATAAACACACAGTATCTTTTTTTTTCAATCAAACATCAATAGCTTTCTTTCTTTATATAATTCACAACATTAGTCCTTATAAACTTCTACAGTTTTACTATTGAAGTTGTTCTATTATTTTAGTCAACTTTCTTCTTAATTCACACTTTTAAGGAAAAATCATTTTTCACATACTTTTTACTCATTTCCGGTACATTATATATATTACCTTCTCTAATACTTGTTTTATATCATTCTTTACTTGTAGTACTTTCATATTCAACATATAGTCAACTTAGATATTTCTTTCATCTTCCTTTATTATTTATGAGATTTCATTAAACAAATTTTTATTTATACTTTCTATAATACAAATACAAAAACTTTTATTTGGGTCGGATGACACAAAAACTTTTATAAGTATCCACCCCGTGTTGAACACGGGTTAATAACCTAATATATATATATATATATATATATATATATATATATATATATATATATATATATATATATATATATATATATATATATATATATATATATAGCCATGACTAATAATTAGTATTTATCTAATTAATAGTAGCATAGTCCATTTGGGTTGCCCTCATAGTTGGAGGATTGGCAGAAAGTCCGGTAGAGAGAAAGATTGATTTATTATGTGATTAATAAATCAATAGAAATTAAATAAATAGTTTATTAATATATTTAAGTGATAATATATTAATTAGAAACTATAATAATTAATTAGAAATTTTTCTGGAATTAATTGGAATTAATTTGGCAGTTAAATTGATTAATTAAAGGTGCAGGGACTAAAACTGTAATTATTCGATAGTTGAGTAAGTGGCAGTGTGAGTAACCATGTGGTGAACGAAATTATATATATAGATATATATATTTTCGAGATATATATATATATATACTACAGATAAATGGTGTTTGAATGATTAAAATAATAGTTTATCTTAATTCGAATTCAAAAAGGCTTATCTGTAACGATTATCTGATCACCACATGGAGGCTATAAATAGGGAGGCTCTCCCTAACCCTAGGACCACGAAATTTGACTCTTTCTCCCAAGGAATTTTCGGCCAAGAGCTCAGCTAAGGGTGTGACTTCATTTGAGGCAGGACATTTGTGCTGCTTGGTTTCCAAGAAATCCTAAAAGGTTAGTTTTTCTTATTTTATTCTTTTAGTTAATTTCTTCTGGCTTTCTAGGATATGTTATATGTTTAATTAGAAGAAAACCTAGATCTATATAGGTTGCATGTGAACTTAGGATTTTTAGTTCATAGTTGCAGAAAACCTTTCAGTGGTATCAAAGCTATTTGGTTGTTTTTCTTGTTAAATTGCTATAACTGCTTTCCTGAAAATTAGGGTTTAATTGTTTATAAACCCTAATGTGGCCAATTTCGAAATTTAGGGTTTGTTTTAGAAACCCTAGCCCCTCCCCTATGATTTGGCGATTTTTTGTGGATTAGGTTAGAAGGTATTCTATTTTTGGTAACTTTAAATTGTTTAAAAGATAAACCTTAAAACCCTTTATCCTAAAAATCGAAAATTAGGGGATAAGGATATGTTTTAATTAATTTGATTAATTTGATAAACCTATCTACTTTTGAATTAATTTAATTAATTGGTAATTAAAAGATAATTCAAGGATTTAATTTAATTTAAAATTTAATTGCTTTAAATTGGCGAAAATTAAATAGATAAATCCTAAAATATTTTAAAATGTTTAAAACATCAAATTTAATTAATTTAATTAATTGGTTAATTAAAAGATAATTAAAATCCATTTTAAGGTTTAATTTAATTTGAAATTTAATAGTTTAAATTGGCAATAAATTAAAAGATAAACCAGAAACAATTTTTTAAATGGTTTAAAAAAATTACATCTTATATATATTATAATTAGGGAGTTATTATTATATGTATAAGATTAAAATGGTTAGTCAAATCATTAGTAGGCCTCATTCACGAAGCTGGTCTATAAAGTGGGTATAAGGAGACTGCCTATAAAATGGCGGTCTAATGGGTGAACACTCTCGCCCACCGCTCGCCTGATCAGTGGAGGGTCGTTAGCCGAACATGTATGATAGGACCACCTAATAATCACTAAAAGTTAATGATTCAAAGTACTAGAACACTTAATAAAATCCCATATCTAGTTACTTTAGGAAAATGTGAATTGGTGCTAATCCATGAAATTGCACATTGCACTTTATGAAACATTGGTGGAGCGTGTGTGGTTTACCGGCACGCCAATAGGGGTTCATAAAGAGTTGCAATGGGTTTCCCGGGTATTATCATTATTGATGGAGCGTGTGTGGTTTACCGGCACATCAATTAGAGATGATAATTAACCCGAGAGTACCAAGCTAATTTGCATGGTTATTCACATCCAGTTTGTGATCCTCGGCATCCCAGTCACAAACAGTGGGGCACATCCGAGATTAAACATGCCATTTAAAAGTTTAATGAATCTCATCAGAACTAGGAATTTCATAAGATGAAATTGATAAGTGTTTATCTACCTTAATGACCATTATGTTGTGATTACGGCATCCCTCTTCACATCATAGTTGGGGTATTTTGGATCCTAGCCTTAATAAATAATATATTGGGTAATTATTTAAAAGGAACAGTTAAACTAATAAATTCTATTTCTTTTATAGATGTCAAGTGTCAATTCTCCTCTTTCTCCTCCTTCACCCATTTCTGAAAGCATCAGAATGCACCTGCTTAATATGGAAAGGCTGACTGGCCTCAACTGTAAAGAATGGCTTCGCAATTGGAGACTGGGTCTCGGCATTGCTGGCAAGCTACATCTCACCGAGTATCCGATCCCAGTTCCACCGGAACAAGTCATCATAAAAGGTCCCTATGATGAATCCGAAGAGATTCGTGACCTCATGCTATCAACCATTGACCCCGAGTTCCGCAAGGATTTTGAATCCTTAGGGCCATATGAGTTGATGCAACTGGTGAAGGAAAGGTTCCAAAAACCAGTTGAAGAGGAACGAGCTAGAATCCTCAGAAGACTTGCAGAGTGCAAGCTAAAGGGAGGAAGTAGCATCAAGTCGCATGTTCTTCAGATTGAAGGGTACATAGGCGAGTTATATAAACTTGGTCATCCCATAAGTCAGGAGGAGAGTGTTAACATCCTGCTCGCTTCGCTGACAAATGAGTACGATCTGTTCATTCAGACGTATAGAAAGGAAGACCAGAAAAAGACCCTCATGGAAATGCGTCCACTGTTGACTTTATACGAGTCACTCTTGGACAGGCATAGCTCCAATGGCTCAGCTACTTCTGGATTAAGTCCAGTGAAGAGACGTAACAAGAAACGGTCGAGATCGACTAGACATGTCTCAAACTAGGAATCCGCAAAATCGGATACAGTCACGGAAAGATTGGAAGACGCTCCAACTCTTTTGAAAGCTCAGGTATATCTAAAAACCTCAAAACTCCTGTTCCAAGATTTCTTGATACATAATGTGACAGTCGCATTTTGGTTTGTATGCAGGGAATCAAGAAGGCACGGGACTCTGTCGCATAGGAGCACATTTGGATTGGATCTCCAGCTCGTGCAGTTTTGAAGTTTAGATAGATATTAAATATTGTTATTAGTCTTTAGATACATTTTTGACATTGTCTATTACATTGTTCAAGGATTTTATTTTTAATAAAATTGTCATATTTTCTTTTAACACCTGTTGTCTGAAATTATCCTTGAAATGTTATATGAATGTGTTGAATGTATGATTAGTAATAACTTGAATGTTGATGCATCCAAAGTGTTTGGATTCAAGAATTGTGTCACTTATGATTGTTAATACAAATGTTATAAGAATCAATTCAACCATAGGTCCAGTTGGACAGGACCTTGGAATCATTTGACTTAGAGTCGCTTGATGAATTGACTTCTTAATGTGTCAAGAAATGAATCAACCAAAGGTCCAGTTGGACAGGACTTTGGAATCATCTGACTCAGAGTCAGATGATGATTGAGTTATTGACAAAGCATATGTGGCAAGAAATGAATCACCCAAAGATCCAGAGGATAGGATTTTGGAATCAGTTGACTTAGAGTCAACTGAAGATTGCAAGTCTTGAACAAAGTTAACAAAGTCATTAGTCTACATAGATATGTAAAAGACATAGAACACAATTGTTTGTACTTTGCAATATTCATCATTCGATATGATGAATATGACATTGCTTATCGGGATAAGCAATCGAATTGAAACCTTGAAAAGTCCAAGGACTTCAAAGGAAGTACAAGTTTCACAGAACCTGAGGGATAACATAAACTGAGAAAAAGGTTTCACAGTTCATTCTCTTCCAAGAGCATTAATGGTTATAATGTGTCTTGAGGAAGATAATGGAGCATAGGTCGAAACAGTTCGATCCTCGATATATGAGATACATTGCAAATTAGTTTTAAATAAGTTGAACTCTATGCCAGTCAGTCTATATAAACCATATTCCGACCACATCCTAGACTAAGTAGGTCTTGCAGACACTGTCTGATATGTAAAGCTGGGATTATCCTACTTGTACATTGAAACTCCAGGGTCCTGTAGTGTTCGTCTGAACCTCATGACTAGCCTGAACCTGATCAGCAATGTCGTTTCGTTGGCTATCCCGCTGCAACTCTAAAAGAATAGCTCTTTTAGAAAGAACTCATGTTTTAAGGAAACAGTGGGAGTTGGGACAGTCCTGAATGAGTTCAGGATTAGCCAAGTGGAAGAACCTTTAGTCATCACTAGGCTTGGAGCAGAAATCAGATTTCTGTTCTACAACTGACATAATCTTCTCTTGACCAATAGTATTGATCACCATCATAAGTAGCTATGATTGGGGTGACACACCGATTGGTGGTAAAACACTATAGTTAGTACGGATTCACAATCCGACTATTGGGAAGCATTGGTGAGCCCGGTTGCTACCAAACAAGAGAACCTTAGGGCGAGACACAGTCTATGTGAAAAATTTGATTGATTCTACACCTGGTCTAAAAACCAGTGGGAGTAACTGAATCATCAAAAGAAAGCAACATGGACAAATACATACCTTCAGAACATCTGGTTGAGTGAGACGATACTTAGAGTCAAGTAATTGATTCCGGGAAAAGTAATCTCAATAGAGGATGGAATCTGAAAGAATATTGTACGGTACATTGTGAATCGTTAGTGGAGCACGTATGGATCACCGGCACACTAATAGAGACTCACAAAGAGAGTCCCGGTACAAAGGTGAATAGTCCCGGGTTTCACGGGCATCTCGCAAGAAAGGATATTCAGATTCTCAAAATATGCCATAGGATTGGATTTTGAGAAAGGGCTGAAAGATTTCCATTAAAATGTCAGAAAGGTTTAGATTCTCAAAATGTGCCATAAGTTCTGGATTTTGTGAATAGCCTATAATTGTGTCAAAGCCAGTGGGAGTCGCCGTTATCCACTATCCCCACATGTGGGATAAATAATGGTTCTAGGAAACGTCTCTTTTCATTACGAAGTGTAATGACTTGGTGTTAAAAGACGGATCGCTATGAAAGCCTTAATAGAAATACGGCATACTCAGGTGGTTGTAAATGTCTATGAGATAGATCCAGATTCTGCCAAGATGATCTTGATGAGATTCAAGATGCATAGACTTAGGAAATGATTAGGGTGAAAGTGATAGTATTAATTTGAAAGATTTTCAAAGTGGTAATTATTAACATCAGGACATGATGTTGATGGACTTCATGGTTAAAGAATCTCGTTGGTATTCTGATGGAGCGCGTGTGGGTCACCGGCACATCATAACACCTCAAAATAGTCTTAGGGTGCAGTCAAGTAGACTAAAGACCCCAGAACCATAGGAAGTCACAATACACTTTACCAGAATGGAGTTAGGAGAGAAATTGATAGGATAACATATTGAGATGTTATCGGATGAGCATCCGATTGGATCATCTACAATAGAGTGTACAAGTATAAGATACTTTGGATACATAGAAAGAGTGTAAGGTTCATAAAGACATAGATGTAAAATTAGAATTGAAAGTTTAAAAGAAATTTTTGAAACCGATAATAGTTTATGACAAGACCAGACTTGGTGATTACCTTGTGGAGACTTGGTAATAAGCAGGAGTAGCTGCCAGTCAGATCTTTATGTTTCACTTTTGCATGTTTTACTTCCCGAATAATTTAATTATTCAGATAGGTCCACAGTCGCTCATACTTTGGGAAGTAAGTATTGAATCAAGACTGTCATGAATTGGTTTGTAGACTGTCTAAGGAGTTAGACATAGCAATAGGATTGCTACAACATTCATGAGTACTTAGAAATAGAGATTTGAGTATTGGATAAACCCACGCTCAATAGATTGCTTCATGGATTATATCACAAGCAATGTTGAGACGGTAATATCTTATGATCTTGAAGTGGAGAGATATGAGTTATAATTTACAAGGCAGTTGTTCATTGATAATACGAAAACGCATCGGTAACTCGATATTATAAAACGTGTTGTTGTGAATGATTTGACTGGTAAAAGATATAAGCATATGAGTCAAAGCTTATTCGTTCCTTGACCCTGATGGGAAACAGATATCTGTAGGCCTCTCGATGATTTTGAAGTTGACTAAAGTGCTGGCCAGCCTGGACTAAATTGATGTGTTCAATTAGAAGTTCTAAAGTCATGAGCAGAATCGGAAATCGGGGAACAGAGTATCCGACAGAGATTGATCTCAATCCATGTCTCGTGTCTGAAAATATCTTGTTGGACGAAGGATCATCTGATCACTTATCTTTGGACAGAACTGACTAGGTCAGAGTTCGGCAGCGGTTTCTAGGAAGCTACAGTTGCTAAATTAATTAGAGGGTAAATTGGTAATTTTAGTCATAGACTTATCCAAGTGGGAGACTGTTGGATTAGGTGTCTAAGCCATGACTAATAATTAGTATTTATCTAATTAATAGTAGCATAGTCCATTTGGGTTGCCCTCATAGTTGGAGGATTGGCAGAAAGTCCGGTAGAGAGAAAGATTGATTTATTATGTGATTAATAAATCAATAGAAATTAAATAAATAGTTTATTAATATATTTAAGTGATAATATATTAATTAGAAACTATAATAATTAATTAGAAATTTTTCTGGAATTAATTGGAATTAATTTGGCAGTTAAATTGATTAATTAAAGGTGCAGGGACTAAAACTGTAATTATTCGATAGTTGAGTAAGTGGCAGTGTGAGTAACCATGTGGTGAACGAAATTATATATATAGATATATATATTTTCGAGATATATATATATATACTACAGATAAATGGTGTTTGAATGATTAAAATAATAGTTTATCTTAATTCGAATTCAAAAAGGCTTATCTGTAACGATTATCTGATCACCACATGGAGGCTATAAATAGGGAGGCTCTCCCTAACCCTAGGACCACGAAATTTGACTCTTTCTCCCAAGGAATTTTCGGCCAAGAGCTCAGCTAAGGGTGTGACTTCATTTGAGGCAGGACATTTGTGCTGCTTGGTTTCCAAGAAATCCTAAAAGGTTAGTTTTTCTTATTTTATTCTTTTAGTTAATTTCTTCTGGCTTTCTAGGATATGTTATATGTTTAATTAGAAGAAAACCTAGATCTATATAGGTTGCATGTGAACTTAGGATTTTTAGTTCATAGTTGCAGAAAACCTTTCAATTCACACTTTTAAGGAAAAATCATTTTTCACATACTTTTTACTCATTTCCGGTACATTATATATATTACCTTCTCTAATACTTGTTTTATATCATTCTTTACTTGTAGTACTTTCATATTCAACATATAGTCAACTTAGATATTTCTTTCATCTTCCTTTATTATTTATGAGATTTCATCCTCATTTACTCATCATACATAATGGTATCATTTCTATTACATTTTTCATCTTCTTGTGTACCCCGTGTACCATGCTCATATTATTATTTATGTTTTAGTACTTCTTTGCCAATTCTTATTTTTCACATTAGTGCTTAGTTTAGCACCTGATCTTCTGTTTACTCTTTCCTCACGGTATCTAAATTGTTTACCATGATTGATTCGAAATGTGTTTTTCTTCAATTCACTTATGGAACTTCATACATGTTGCATACTATAATTTACATTCCCATACTTACTTTACTTTTCATAATATTATTATCTTGTGGTGTATTTATGTTTCATAAACCACATTCATTAACTTCTTGACATATTCTTACAAGTTCTTAGTTGCATATTATACACATATGTATATACTTGGTTCTCTCTTGGTTTAAGAACTCAACTAGATATTTTTAACATTTTCGTCCCATGACGAATTCTTGACATAACTCAATTACCATTACTTCTCATTACTCTTTACTTGTTATAGTTAATGCTAAAACAATAATTTTCTTGCCTTTACATCTTTTACCATTTCTGTCATGTGTTATAAGGCTATATGCCTAACACATGTTGCTATTTTTTTTCATTTAAATTCCACTTCTTTACACTATATATTTCTTTATGTCATTATATATTTCATATAAAACTTACTTCTTATGTATCTTTAGGTGATACACAATTGTCGTTTATTTTCTCGTCATCTTTTGTTCTTTTGTATTTCGAGACCGTATGCCCGATACATTATTTTACTCCTTTGCTTCATACCTTATAGTATTCTAATTAGAATACTTATTTCATAACGACTTTTATACTTTTGTACATCATATTTATATATATCCAAAAACTTACTCATGCTTTCACATTTTTAAACACATATATATACACTTCTTTGTATTTCATAGCTACTAGTCATGTACTAACCATTTCTCACAATCTTTGGATTCCTTTACCCATCATTTCTATTCAGAAGTAATAGCTTCCTGTCTGTTTATTTTAGTTTTTATTTTATCTTTGATTCTTCATCTAATACTTTTTTTTTCCAAATTCTCATCATCATGTACTAGATCTAGCACCTCTTACTTAAATATTTTATTTATTCTGGGACAACTTTTAATATTCTTCTTTTAAGAATCAAATTACAAATTTACAACTCGTACTACTTCCTGTACAGTCTGCTATTATTTTACATTAATTAATATTATTTGCATAATTTGATCCACAATTACTTATCGTTACTTCTGTTCGGGTATCTCATGTATGTATATCTTCATTTGAATGCCATTTTTTTTACAGGCCAATTCGCGCCAACAACTTCCAAAACTATATATAAATATAGCATTCAACTTATCATCTCAAAATGGTTTCCATCTGTTTATGCTGTAGTAAACAAGGCATAATATTCTTGCTTTACTTAAACTTCTTTCTTTTCGACTATGCACCACGAAGCTATTGGACTTCTGTACCGATCATCCGTCATCTTTATTTACTCTTCAGTTATCCTGCTGCTTGTCTCTTTACTTGACTCACCACTACTTACAACTTATTCAATTGTCCATTCTTTGGACACTTTTATTTATCATCTTTGTTCAATCTTGACAGTTAGTCTTCCACTCTCTGCTACAATCGTCATCTTCTATCTTTAGCTTTTCTCATAGTTTTAATATTAGCGTCTTACAACGATATTCTGCTTCCTTTATATATTTATTATTCATACATCTTTTAAAAATTTTGAAATTTTAATGGTCATGCCCGAGGCACACCACCTGCTTGCATTAAACTCTTCTTTACCACTCTTTTATTTTTTTACAATTCTATGTACTATCAGTTTACTCTGCTTAAAATTTTCATTCTTCATGTAAGAGTCTTACAACTCCTATATAGGTAATCAATACCCATATTTCCTCTTTAAATTACTCTTATTCATACATTTTCTCGCCTTGACAGGCATATATTTTAATATCCTTCAATTTGTCTAAGAAATATTATTTATCACTTTATTTCTTTTACTTTACCATACTAAGTGGTATATTTATATACTCACTGCATTAGCTTTTAATACTCATAACCTTACCCACCAGAATACCATAATTTCTTTGTGATTCCACCAGCCTCAATACATACCCTGTGATTATGATAATACGGGCCCATATTACCATAATCACCTATACATATTGATTCTGCTGTTACCACAAGGTTTCATGGGATATTGGTTCCTTAACATATTAACACCATTATATGTACACAATAATCACTACTAAAATCTTACTACTTTATAAACATAGTCTTTAATAAATTTAGACGGTTATGGAAAATATCATATAATTTTCCTAACAGTCAAATCTTTGCTCACTTTAAACGTTAACTTAACACTTCTTAGTGTTATATATCCACTTATTTTAAATAATACATAATGTCTTAATCATTTAAGACACCATATAGCATACTTTCATGAACTAGCATACCTATAGCATGAGTTTAAGCCTAGGAGTGGAACAAGCCAATCCTAATTCGCTTAAACTATGGCTCTGATACCAACTTGTGACACCCTATTTTCACCGTTTGCAAATACCATGGTTTTTCGTATAAATACTTGAGTACAAAAATACGGTTTATCAAAAACCGATTATTTACATCTTTAAAACTGTGGGTGTTACAAATCCATACCAAATCTAACCATAGTAAGCAAGAAAAGGATTAAACCTTGCGTCCAAGATAGGAGCTAACTCAAGCTCCACTCCAGCTAAACTTCATCCCATTTATAGCGATTTACTTTAACCTGGAATACATGGCAAAACATAGAATACGTAAGACAAAAATGTCTCGTGAGTTACATGAGTTTTAGACTCAAACCTTTAACTTCTTTTTCCAACTTTTATAAAATTTATATCATAAAACTTCTGTCAAAACTTTATAGTATTAACATACTATAACTTTTTTACTTCATCTAAATCATTTCATAACCTACTTTGGAAAAATAACATTTTTCACAACTTTATAGTAGTAACATACTATAATTCTTTACTTTTCAAAATCACTTCATAATATACTTTACAAAAATAACATCTTCCAAAACTTATAGTAGTATCATACTATAACTCTTTAATTTTCAAAAATAGCTTCTTTCTTACTTTCTTTGACTGGTTATATAAGCTTGCTGGATTTTTATACTTAGGGCTTTAATCACCATAGGTGATACCCCAAGTCTCTATGGCTAGAAGGAACGGATCAATCCTCACCATAGAATTGCTGAGGCGATCTACTTCGCGATGGGGCTTGTCCCCAGTAGACCCCTTACCTAACCCGGGTAGGTTGGAACATAGTTCCCTTACTAACGCTGCTTGCTACAATTACCAGTCATACAAAAACTTGCTGCTTGCTTGAACATTTCTCATAAACACATAAATTGTGGCTAGGTGCCAAACTACATCATTTTATGTATTTATGGCTAGATGCCAAATATAGCTTTCATCACATAATTTTCATATGTTTAAAAATTATAACTTTCGTCACATATGTAAAAATATGTTTTTATAACAATCTAAGCTTTATGTTAAATCATACTTTTCAACATCTTATGGCTATATGCCATTCATACTCGAAAACATATATAACTTGTATACAAAATATACTTTCACATGATGGGTTCATAGACCAAAACATACTTTCACATAATTGGCTCATAGACCAAAACATACTTTCACATAATTGGCTCATAGACCAAAACATAACTTCAAATATAGCATTATACTTTCACAAACAAGTTAGAAATAATAATCTTGCATATAATTTCACATATAGAAATTTTTATAAGAAATCTTGAAAATACTTACTTGCCATGTACCCCAGAATGGGTAAAAATACTGCATGTACTCACCTCATATATTGCTAGTGGATTGACTACTCGTTCCTTGCATTTATACTCTTTCAACTCCCAATTACTTGACTTGCACCTATATGTAGTATATGATACATTAATTTACATTATAAATGACTCTATAACATATTAGAGTCCTTATTATACCATTAGAGGTCGGAACGAGTGTATATCTTTTAAGTATTTAACTTTAGATGAGTCGTATTCAATACGTACACTACAATAGTACCCTCGAGGGGTCGTATTCCACATTAAAATTTTATCCCACCACTTTTAAACCATTTTGGACATGTACTTAAAGTTTGGGATCATTTGGACATGTCTAGCAAGTTTCGGAGTCCAAAACCCCCTGTTTGAAACACACGACTCGTGCAAAATTCATGCCTAAAAGAGCACGACCCGTGTTTGCTTTAAATAACAACATATTTTGAGGTGCAGGGGGAGCACGAGTCGTGCATAATGAGCACGACATGTGCTCTTTCTGGGCAGATTCATTTCAGTCCAATTTCAGTCCGATTTTGCACTGTAGCAGTCCGATTTTTACCCTATCACTTGCTGTTTTGACTTATTAAGAACTTGATACTTGACTTAATACTTATGGAATCATTTCATGACCAAAACCTTGAGTTTACCTCAAGTTTTAACCCATGGAATCATCCAAATCCTTGACAAATCATAGAACTCCCGTTTTTGACATTTTTGGTCAAAAACTGAAATTTCTTGAAACTGGCTCTTACAACTAATTTCTTCCACCTTTTATAGTATGTTGAACTTCATAAAAACCATTAAAACCATCTTTGATCACAAGGACCCGTGAACTAGGGTTCTTGAGCAAAGATTCCTCATTTTCAAAAATTCGACAACACTTCTCAATTGAAGTGTGTTTACTTGTCATTTTTTAGTATACTTAGATGGAAATAGATCTCTGGAATCATTTCATAAACTTCATAAACCAATTGTCCAGATTCCATCCCAAGAAGACGATGGATAATAGGTGTTCAAACTTTGATTTCTTACCTCAAATGTTTGGGAACCTTAAATTCCAGCTCCAATTCCTCGTATCCTTCCAGAAAATCACGACCTTCAGCTCTCTCCCGAAGCCTCCATAACTCTCTGATAATTTCTGAGACTTTAGGAGATATTTTCTCTTATTTATACTTCCAATATTTACATTTTCCACCCCTCAAGTTCCAACTCTTTCATTATGGCACTAAAACTCACATTTTATTACATAAAGTTCTATTCTTTACAAAAGTGGTCCTAAGACCCAAAATCTTGCAACAATGTTCCATTAACTTCCAACTTCACATTTTCTTAACATTTTTGGTCATTTTCATGTCAAATGACCATTTTGCCCTTTTTGGTCAAATTTCACTATTCACGCGGTAAAACTTCCAAATTTCACATAAACTTTTATTTCTTATATTTTTATTTCACAAATACATATTATCTTACATAATGGTCTTATAATGGGTCGAAAGACCATTTTACCCTTTTATGGTAAAATGACCAAATTACCCTTTTTCACCAATTTTCTCCAAATTCTTGGTAGTTTACCACATTTCTAAGTAATTTATTTTAAAACTTTTAAAATATTTTTGGTCTTTTCTTTAAGTATTTTCTCAAATATAAATTCGAGATTTTTGGGTCGTTACAAGAAAGCATATCCAAAATATAATTATCATCACATCTTTTGGCAAAGAGGACAACTTTCTTTGCAGCATCAATAATACTTCCTTCCATTTTGTTGAACAACACTTCATAGTCAGCATCACACAGTTGAATAATAGAGATGAGCTTGTGCTTTAGACCATTTACATAAGATACATTGGAAAATTGTACAGATTTGCACTTGATGGTACCAAGACCTTTAGTGTAACCTTTACTATTGTCACCATATGTAACGGCAGGGCCATCCTTTTTTACAAAATCTTCCAATAGGGACTTGAATCTAGTCATGTGATGTGAACATCCACTATCGTACTTACACAAACATATTAGATCTCTTTTTGGACCCATTTTGAAATAGATTTGAAGCATGAGAGAATATCATATTATTCAGCTGGAAGACAGTTTAAGGAGTTTTCTCTTTGATCCATTTATTACAGCGTGAGAGAATATTTTCCTTTCTTTTGGTTTTGGCCTCAAAGGAACAATTTGCAACCTCATGAGAGGTGTCTCCACATATATAACACTTTCTAACACCTGTCTTGGCTTACCTTATTTCCAAGACTTGGAGTCTTTGAGAATTTTTGGATTCCTGGGTCAGGGTTACAAATTGGATTAACAAAAGTTTCATGAAAAATGTTAGTGACAGCATGAATTTCTCCATTTTGAAATAGGAAATTTTATCAAGTTCTTCACACTGACACTGGCATTTTCCTGTTCTGACCCTTTCACAGAGGGATCAATGGTTGTTAGTTTACTTTACAGGATGATGACACATTGAGAATCAGTATTACAAAGTTTGTCTATTAAATATTGCCTTTTAGATTCTCCCGTTTTAACAAACTTTGTTTTAACATCATGAACTAATTCTTCTGCTAAAGGAAAACATGCTTTAGTTTTGATTTGCTCATATATTTCAACTAGAGCTTGAAAGTCTCCACCAATAAGTTTTTGGAACTTGAAGAGATATTTGATCGTTTATCAATTTAGTAACCATATGATGTGAGTGAGTCCAAATTTTAATTACTCTTTGGACATTTTAGGAAACTTTTTCAGCTGAATTTTTTTATTTTGCTAAAGATCGATTCGATGGAGTGAGTTTTCTATGATCAATATTTACTTGAGAGATGATGTTGTCCTTTTTGTTAATTTCAGCAGATAAAAGTTCATTTTTCTTTTTAAGTTTATGTTTTTCTTGATTTGCTTTTCTAAGGTCAAGACACAAATAATCAAACATTGCAATTTTCATTAACTTAGAAATCTGATACAGTGATACCATGAGGCTGAAATAAAAATGACAAATAAGCAACATAAAATTTAGAACAAAAACAATAATGATTATGAAATTACATACCAAAAATTTCAAAATACAAACATATTACCTCAAAAATCAATCATCGGAAATCTGCTGGAGGATTTACTTTGAGGCTGTTCCAAAAAAAAAACTTCAAACTTCAATATTCTAATGTGGATCAAATCCATGAATCGTGAAGCGGTGAAGGACAAAGTCTGATTAAAAATTATTTATGTCTTCCTGATGTGGAGCGGATCCAAAACTGATTTCTTCTTGGTGTTTGCTAATGTTGATTGATAGATTAGGAGGGACAGAGGACTTATTCGAGTAAGCCTGATTTGCTGAAGGAGTGATCGAGTTTGAGCGAGGTAGTGAATTGAGCATTGATCCGTGAAAATGAACTGTTTAATTAATGATTACAAACTCACGAGGTATCGATTGCAGTTCTTGATGTGGAGTCGATTCGTGAAAGGCGCAAAAAATTAATTCCTATTATTGTTTCGAGAAATTGTATTGGTTCCTAATTTTTGTTCCTAACTTTATTCCTAACCATTTGAAAAGATGACAAGTGTAAAGTTTAATAAAATTAATAATATTTTAATCTACTTGTCATCATTTCAAATGGTTAGGAATAAAGTTAGGAACAAAAATTAGGAACTAATAGTGAAAAGCCATTTAACCTTTGTCTCCTTATTCTTTTGGGTAAAAGTGATCTTGGGCTAGTTTTGCTTGGGCCCTTAAAAACTTTATATATATATATATATATATATATATATATATATATATATATATATATATATATATATATATATATATATATATATATATATATATATTACAACCTTGTTTTTCTTATTTTATAAAACTTACTCTTTTTTTTACTTTTTTTACAAATACTAATAAGTAATAACCGTGTATTAATGTAGATGATCATATGATCATTTATCCTCAACGAAAAGGAAACTTCATGCAAGTATTTATTTATATACGAGTTGTTTTAGCGAAAACTCTAATGAAGTGGACCACATGAATGCATCTCATGGGAGGACCCACAGGGAATAATAACTTCATCAAATATAGCTTCCATGCAGGAGACAGCTTGACTTTTTGACCTTTTCTCCATAAATCCCTTTTCTTAGAAATCTGTTTTTCTCCCTTTTCCTTTTTTACCCTTACATTCACCATTTACTAACTTATTTCTTTTTTCCAATTGAAAATTTTACCAAATCAACCATAAAAGAGTATAATTTTAGCTTTGTGAGTCTTAAGACGAAGGGGTTCGTGTAAAAGACTTTCAATATCGACCAAAGGAGTGTATGCGGGAGCTACCCTCAAAGTTTTGTATTTTAAGAATAAAAGTTGTATATCGACAATACATACAATAGAAAGTTCATACTTACAACACATATACTTAAAAGCTTTATAATAGTCTTACACGTACATGGTAAAAGAATCTTGAGAAATCACAAAAACAGCCATACAAGAAAAGGAAATGACTTTTAACAAAATAGCTATCTTTTTTGTTTTAATATAAAAAAAAATGATCATCATTTTGCATTGCCAATTCGAAATTTAAAAAAAAAAAGTAGTACCTTCTATTTGAGGCATACTTTTAGGTATTTTCTCATTTGTACATAAAAAAAAAACTTCAAAAATACTTTTCAACTTAATAATTCGTTTTCTCACTACTAAGTTTCTTTAGGTGTAAAATTGGTTTTTCAGTATCATTCAACAAAAAAGTTAAAGCACAATTGAACATAAAACTTATGATTTTAGCAGTAATATAAGTAATTTGGCATACATTGTATTTGGCGATGCGAAATTGATAAATTTCATCGATTTTTTTCTTTTCGTCTTGAATTTCTTTTGTGACCACGGTCATTCAAAAAACAATTCCATAGCAAAAAAAAAAAAAAAAAAAAAAAAAAAAAAAAAAAAAAAAACAATTTTACAGCTACCCATGTAGGAGAAAAAAAAAAAACCTCCACTATGATTCAACGGTGTCTTTGCATTTATAACATAGAATTTTAGTATCTTTCATATATAAAATGTCATTGACAATCATCTCCATACATGATCTCCATACATGTTTTTAGTAATGCAAACACATATAGGCTGTGTTTGATAGCATATGCGTCATTCAGATCTGAACCATTCAGAGATTTGAATATCATTTAGAGGCTTTTACTCATTCAGACTTGTCCCTAACCCTTAATTGTTCAGAGCCCATTAAAAGGCTCTTACTCATTTATGTGATAAATTTACGAATCAAACGCTATTATTCATTTAAAGCCTCTTAATCATTCAAATTAATAGGCTATCAAACATAGCCATATTATCCAAATTGTTTAGAAATCGTCACTCCCAATTAAGTAAAATAGCTATAATGCGCAAGACTCCCCACTTCTTCCCTTCTTTTTTACTAGCATTTACCTTCTTCCACTAAATCCACGTGAGCTTTCATACAATTGTTGGCTTACAAATTATACTATATTGGCATACAATTGTTGATATTTTACAAAATAATTATGATCTAGATACAAAAAAAATAGTCAAAAGTAATTTTTAATTAAATTAATCATACAATAGTTAAAAATAATATTAAAATGATAATTATATAAAAATTGTGTTATCGAGCAAGTAATGGGCAAAGACTATCGAGTTTTGTGATTCTAATAGATATTTATATTATGATATCGTTCAATATAGTTAGAATTCCGTATATCAACTAAGTGTAATAGTTATTAATTCATAGTTAATTTTAATGACATAATTATTTTTAACAATATATATTTGTCAAACTTTTAACAACATATTTTCGATCTACGTAATATAGTTTTCATAATTTTATAATATTAGCAAGAATTTAAAGGATCATAGTATTTGCGAATTAAACGTGTTGTTTATTGTTTCTTGGATATGATGGAGTAATGACTTATGTGGTATAGAAGATCAACCAAAAGCAATGTTTAAATGTATGATAAAATACTTCAACTATCTTATAACGGGAGATATTTTCAAAACTAAAATGTTAAAAAGGTATTTTATAATTTCATAATCTAATTAAAAAAAAAACCCCGAAACTTAATATGCGTCCTTAAAGCAGAAATTAAGTGAAAGCAGCTTTCTTTTACGTGCAATCTTATCCAATATAAAACAACGTTTCACTACATTTTATCTAGAGTATATAACGTTTTTATACATTTTACCGAGTATATAATGTTATAACGAGCCAACCGTCACTTACATTATCCGTTGTAACATTACGATTTGACGAACATACGGAAAAAGCAATTGATCATAAATTAATGCAAAAGCACCTACAAAAAGCTACAAATTGAAGTTAATTTTGCAAAATAGACTCTGATATTTTTTTTGATTTACATAATACTTGCGCCAGTAAGTTGTATAATACAACTCACCACTTTCATCGATCCAATAAGAAGCTTAGCTGTTATATATAAAACTAGAATCAGTAATTAATTTCTATATATAAAAGTAAAATTAAGCCTAGCATACATTTAATCGAGAATTAACATCCGAAGAAATTAATTTGTTGTGGAACCAATCTAAAAAATTAATTACAACGACGTTATTTATAGCTAGCTAGCCGCCTAGTCGGGGGTACGCTAAAATCTTCCATGATGAATTGAAACCACTCGCATCATGCCACCGACCAAGATTAACCTCGAGAATCCGACTGATACCCTATAAAATTTATACGAATATTAAATCGAAAGATGTTTTCTCTAAAATTTGATATGTATTTCAGTTTGTGGAGTAATTTTAAAAGAATGGTGTTATATGAGCAATTTTACCTTAATATATACATGTTAAGACGTGAACATATACATTAACATGTGTGTTATGTTATATAATTATGAGAATGTTTATTGTGAATAGTGAATAAGTTAATTTGGGCTTACTTGATATCATTTCGGAAGATGAACTTTGAGCACTCGAGACGGTGACAAGAGTCTTGCTATGATCTGGATTTTGAGACGATTTTCTACGTCGACGGTTGTGATCTGCCAATCGTTTTCGACAACTTCTCTTTCCATTATCGAATTCCGATAAGAGATGGAATCTTTTTTGAACATTGTAAAGAAAAAAAAATTCAATCTTCTTGTAAATAAACGTTTAAAAAATAAGATAGGGAAATAAATAATAATTAGTTACTTATTAGTAGTAGTAATCGATAAATGAAACAAAAGAAAGGGTATTTTGGGTATAGGTTACTATAAGAAGCAAAAGCAAACAGTACCTAACAAAGGGTAAATCCGCAGCTTATATGCAAAACAGAAATTTTTACGGACCCAAAAATGCCCTCGGGATCGCCCCCCATGTACACCAATCATTGTCTTTAGTTTCCTTGTACCCCAACCCACCACGAGGGTATTTTCGGCATTTTACTAGCTTCTTGTTTATATTATATAGCTAATTTTTTTACTAAGCAATGATATAGTTGTACAATATATTATTTAATAGTACAATCAGTTAATGCATGGGGTTTTAGTTAAGCCGTTCAGGTGATGTTATGCATCAAGTGGTTGTACTATGTGAAGAGTTGAGGGAATGATGTTTATGAGGGGGTACAAGGGTAAAAGTGGTAAACAACCTGCTACACTGTTGGCAGAATCGCTGAGTTAACCCGGCGGTGATGACGGTGGAGGCTTTGGAGTGGAACTCACAGACTTTATGCCGGCGGTGGTAGTGCTTAGCGTGGGTAAGATCAGCATTGCATCCTTCAGCTTGACACCTCGGCGAGCTAACAAGAGCCGCCTCTAAGGGTCTGGACCGTCGGTACAGTCGGTTCACGAAGTCGTCCTCCGCCGACGAGAAGTACGTCCGACCACCCAAGTTCAACCCAATACGGTTGTTCGTGAAGTCAATGGCACAACCGGACGGTTCAGGCTTTGGCATGAGCATGTACCCGTTTTGCCCATGAGAATGAACGTTCCCGGAACCCTCCGGTTCAAGAGAGAGCAACGGCGTTGGCGACGGCGGGTAGGCGCAATTCCCGCCGTAGGCGCGTGGGTCGTAGAGGGAGGCGAAATGAGGATGTGTTTGGGTTTGGTTGTTGAGGTAGTGGTGGTGGGGGTTATGGGTGTTGTGGAGGAAGTCGTTGGGGTTGAGGTACGATGAGGCGGTGGTTTCGTTGAAGCTTTGGGAGTACTGCTCGAAGATATGGCGGGTCTGGTCGGGGTGGGAAGTGGATTCATCGACGGTGACTGTGCCGTTAAGCATGATCGTCGACGGGTTTCCCCATTCGTAGTCCAACATTTGGGCTTTTCCGATCGGGTTCTTGATCTGCAAAATATATGAAAAGCTGCCATACTTTGAGCAGTTTTTAATGGTAAAAAGTGAAGAGTGGGAAGTGAGGGTATACTTGAGCAAAATATGATGTAACCTAAGTATACAAGCCTTTATGGATAATGTACAAAGTCATATAGCATGAGGTCTTGGAACTGTCCATTTCGGTTCTGGAACTAGGATTTACCATAATGAAAGCCAGGGAGCCTCCTTATAAAATGTTTACAAAATTAACACATACATTAGACTTTATAAGAAGTGATTGGAAAAATAAATAAAAATATTATTTTTCAATAAAATATATAAATAAAAATAATAATTTTCTCTAAAAATTAACACAATATTTATTTAAGTAATATTTACCAATAAAATATATTTACTACTGTAATTATAGTATAGTTTTACAATAAGAACTTAGACATTTTAAACATTTTAAAAGAATAAACATTGCAAAATAATCACTGATACATGAAAAGATAAACTATGAAATACATATTTAGAAAAGCAAAAGTTAAATAAATATTACAAATATTAATCTTTAATTGATTACTCTGGACACTCATATGGATAAAAAAAAATTGTTACCTATCCATGACTTTTTTTCATTCATTTGTTGAGTAAGTGACCATATTCAGCTTTGTCATTATCAATTTTTCATTTGGTCGCCCTAATTCAGTTCTCAACTTCTCTGGTTTCTTGCATTTGTGAAGTTATCCAGCTTCTTGTATTGTCAATTAATTTCCATTAATCCTCTAGAAATCTTCTATGATCAGCAATGGATTGAATTTTCTTGTCAACCTCAGTTGCTCTTTGTTAAATTATTTGTTTCATTTCATCTGACATCCTATTGCCAGTAGAAGGGGGATTTGTGGATGTTGAAGGAAATTTGAATTTTCCCAAAACTCATTTCAACTCCTTAGATGGCCTGACAAGTTTAGTAAGAACAATATATCGTTAGTATACAAAATGAGTGAACCGGCTGTTGTGAAATTTGTAATGAACTTGACTGTTATATAGAAAAACCTTAATAGTTAGTTTTGTTAAAGATTTTACAGTATGACAAACATTACGACCTTTCAAAAGCAGTGACCTGCCATTTATTTGACAAGGCTATTCAGCTTTCTTCAAGATATTAATTAGATATTTGACTATGAAATCTGAAACGACTCAAACTAATAAAATAAATATGTAAAATAGGTTGTGTGTAATTTAAAGCTTTATATGTATTTTTATGAGAAATTATGTTTGTAAGGGTAATTTGGTCATTTGACCAAATCCATAAATTATTATGAAATTATATTTTAGTCTTTTGGACTAAAAATGTAAGAATTATGGTTTTACGTGGCCAAACCCAATGTTGGTGTCAAAAGTCCAAGGAATAAAAGTTCAGGGACTAAAACTGTAAATATGGAAAATATAAAAATGAGAAAATATCTCATTAATCAACATAAAATTCAGAGGAGAGTTCTAGAGATTACGGGAGAGAACTTGGAAGACCCGATCTCTGCAAGTTCACGAACAATTGGAAGCAAGGTTTGAAGAATCAACATCTTGGAATTGGTGATTCCAAGCTTTCAATGTAAGAAATCAAAAACCCTAGCTTAGTTCTTCAAGTGTGTTGGATAATCTGCAAATCCAACTTCTGATTTTGAGGATGAGGTTAAGTTAACGAACTCATATACCTTATCTAGCTCAAATCAACACAATGAGTGGATTTTTAACCATGAATTGTGGTTAATTCCATGGAAATGGGTTTGAGCTCAAGAACCCTAGAAATGGGTTTTTGGAACTGAAATTAGTTTCTATGGTTCTATTAAGTCATAAATGTTATAAATGAATTGAGAAATCGGTTTCATTTTAAAAATTGATCAAAATGGTTTTTGGTGTTAAAATGGGTTTTCAGGAATGATTTTAAGCAAAGAGGATGAAATTGGTGAAACAGATGTTTAAATGCATGAAGATGTTGTTATTAGGGCCTATAAGTGACCCTAAGACGATTAAGTCATGTATTAAGAACTTAATGGGGTGAATAGTGCATCTGCAGCTTGAAAAATCGTCAAATTGGGCATTTTACTTCGCGATCGCGACCCGACCACCCTATGGTCGCGACGCGACCTGACGGCAGAAGGAAATTGCAGTTTTGCTTCAAGTCTCCTGCCAAGTGATCTTGAGTTTTGAGATTTGGTCCTATACTTGTTCGATTGACCTCAAATTTTGAACATAGGTCCAATATAGTCCAAAACTTCACAGAAAATTATCGGAATTAAAATACGACCCCTCGAGGGTACTGTAGTAAAATACGTATAATATACGATTTAATTAAAGTTGGTCATTCAAAAGTTATACACTTGTTTTGACCATTAATGGTATAATAAGGACTCTAATGGGTTATAGAGTCAATAGAAATAAATATTAATGTATGATATATTACATATAGGTGCAAGTCAAGTAAGTGAGCATCATCGAAAGGGTAAAGAACCAAGGAACGTCTAATCGCCTTTTCAAGAATTATAAGGTGAGTACATGTGGTGTTTTTACCTATTTTGGGATACATGGCAAGTAAGTAATTTTCAGATTTCATATAATATTTTTATATGTGAAAATATTTGCAAGAATGATATTTTCTAGCTTATATGGAAAGTAAAATGCTATATTTGAAAGTATGATTTTGGCAATAGCTTAGATTCTGGTAAAAGCATGTTTAAGTCAAAAGCTTGGCATTTAGTCATTATGTGTACAAGTAATGTTTCAATTTGCAGAAAGTATGTTTGCCACCACAGGGACCATCAGCGTGAAAATCTAAAAGGATGACCAAAAGTGCAATTTTTGGACAACCACAGGGACCAAAATTGTAATATACTCTAATATTAATATGTAGTTAGTTATTTCTTAATTCTTAAAATATATAGGCTATAGACTTGTTAAAACTAATATGTTAAAAATAAGAAAAACACTTTAAATTTTAAACATCATATCCAATGTGATACTCGTTTAAAGCTCTTGATTAGGCTAAACGGTATGGATGCCTACAAAATGGTCACCATCGGCTGCCACATAGGATGCCTACGAAATTCAACGTGTATGCCTCTATAGTGGGGTGGATGCCTATGAGATATTTTTTTTATTTTTTTAAATTGTCACATTTAATTTTAAAATAAACAAAACTAAAATTAAAACATGTCATTCCAAATTAAAATTGACATTACATGACATTAAAAAAAATGACACATACAACGGAAATTTTTTAAAACCTACAAATTTAAAAAAACGACACACGAAACGGAATTATATTTTTTTGTATATTAATATTTAACTTATATAGTATATATTTAACAATCTATTGTTTAAAATAATATTATTAATTTAAAAGTTAAATATATCGTTCAATAAACGGTACTCCACCAAAATGATGTACTTGGAGTATCGTTAGATAAAAATGGCAAGCTCTAAGGTCCTTCGGTGTGCCCACCCACAAGCTCTCACTTTTTCTCTTTCACATCAGCAACACTCACTCCTCCCCTCACCCTTGAAAATAGTTTCCTCTCACTTACCCTTGGTTTTAGTACAATAATTTAAGCTAAATGTACAAGCCACAATACCCTTTATGTTTATGCTCGTGCAACGTCCCAACCTTGCACGGGAAGGAAAATGTAACGAGCTCTCACTAGATGGCGGTGTTTCCCTTGAGCTCGCACACCACGTCGTACCTCCACACCGGAGGGCCTAATTGATGGCAAAATGTAACACCTAGAATTCTAGAAAAATGCATAAATGAGATAAAAATGTATTACATGTTAAAAGTAGTTTCTGACGTCAAATTGTGTGTACTTTTTAGAACGGATGACCTATACTTAGTAATCTGCTTCAATTTTACATATTTCGTTCAATCGAAACTTTTATAACGTTTGATTAAATGATATAGTTTTGTCAACTCCTAATACTTCTAAACCACCATACACTTTAATGAAATGGTGCACTAATTACGGATTACGATTAACCACAAATTAGTGCCTAAGATTTCATGCATTGCATAAATTAAGGGTAAGCATGGCGTGATACCAAAAACCGTATAAATCTGTTTTCAAATTGTTAAAGTCACACCGTCAGTTTTTGCATTTGATGCGGTCTGCGGTTTTGAGTGCGATTCAGTTTCTATGTGGTTTGCTTCGGTTAATAAACCGGAATAGTTAAGATGCGGTTTTTACATGGCGGCGATTTTAAAACCGCAAAGCTAATAGATTATAGTCCTAATTCTTTGAACTTATTATAAATTGAACACAAATGTAAAGTGGGTTTGTGTTTAACTAGTGGCTAAAATACTTAAAAAATATCGCAAGTATGGCTAAAACATATTTGATAGGACGTCAAATAATATTTACATGGCGAAAATATATATTGTAAGTCTTGTAACTAGCTCTTCATGTGTATCAGAGACTTAGGTTGAAAATAAAATATTGTTTCTTGGATTCATTTTAATAAATTGTATTTTTAAAAACACATGAAAAGAATAATATATTTTAGAAATATTAAAATAGTAATATATATTATTTAAAAATATAAAATATCATATGGTGCGGTTTTCGGTATCCGGTTGTGACAAATGACATGGTGGGGCTTTTTCGATGCAATATATAATGCAAACCCGCAAAGTGCCACAAATCATTGGTTTCTCAGCTCTAAATCTTCATTTATGTAATACTTATACATTTCAAGTCACTCAATCTAGCAATTAATCTAAAAAGATCAACATAAAATTTTGGACTCCCAAATTGAAAACTAATTCATTTGACATTCTAATACCAAACATGGATTTTGGGTTTGTACCTTAAACCAAGTAACTTCACTAATATTCCCTAATTCCATAAACCCTAAACCCGAAGTTTAAAACCAGTCAATTGATACCTCGTTTCTGGGGCATTTAACCAAACACATTGTTTTCATTTCTATTTTACAACTACTGAACTTATTAAACTGGAATCGAACATAGGTGAGTGAGTTTACATCATAATCAAACAAAATAACACAAACCCTTTTTAGGGAATCCAACCAATATTGAACCAACTTAATCTCTAGTAATCGATTCAGTGTAAATGTAGCATAAGATGAGTGATAGAATATAGAATGCTTGATTATAATAATGAGGTTAAAACCTCATATAAATAGGATACAAAATGGGCGGCTCTTGGCCTAACCTAAACCCTAATGGGCTTACTTAAACCCTAATGGGTATTAACCCTAATTTCTAACATTCCCCCGCAGTTTGATCGGGAGGAGACGATTAAACTGAAAAAAATAAACAAAACATAAAAAGCATAAATGAAAAACAGCGGCAGCGGCGGTGGCAAAGCTCTGACGATGGCGGCTAACTATGACTGCTCGTCGGAGAAGAAGAGAGGAGGAGGAGTGGCTCGAGCCGGTTCCGTTGAAGAAGAAGAGATAGTCGTGAGAGCGATCATGGAGTCGACGACTCGTGAGAGCGATCATGGAGTCGACGACAGAGGAGTCCGAAGAAAGGTAGCGAGCAAAGAGAGAAGGTTTGAGCTGCGACAGATGTAACTAATTCCGACAAGATTGACGACTACATTGTTGATAGAGGGAGAGACGACTGCAAATCAGAGGCTGTCCGATGAAGAATGTCCAGGAGAAGAGGCCATCAAAGGAGAGGGGCCGTAGAAGAAGCCAATGACGGAGCTTTAGGTTGGTGCCGGCGGCTGTACTATTATTTTATGAGAAGAAAGAGGAAAGGGAAAAAATATTGAAGGCACCTCCGACGACTAGAAGGTCGCCGGAGGTGGCGGCGGGTTGTGGTCAGCAGTAGGGTTTTAACCTAGAGCTCTGATACCATGATAAAATATAGAATGCTTGATTATAATAATGAGGTTAAAACCTCATATAAATAGGATACAAAATGGGCGGCTCTTGGCCTAACCTAAACCCTAATGGGCTTACTTAAACCCTAATGGGTATTAACCCTAATCACTAACAATGAGAATGAATCGATTTAATGTATATGTAGCATAAGATGAGAATCAAAGAACATATTCATCAGTCAGGAACAACGAAAATACTAATAAAGATGCCTTATAGATCGACATCAGCCGAATAATTCAACCAAGAACACTGAATTTAGGTGTAGACAACAATGAATTCTTCAATCAGGAACAATGAATTTTGTATTTAGGTTTAGAAAACACAAAATTCTTCAATCAAGAACAACGAGTTCTAAAATCAGTAAACTTGATATGGAAGTCAGCCGCGAATTGAATATGACCACGCAAAAGATTGAAATCGAAGACGATGGCTGGCGAGTATAAACAGAAATTGAAATCATCTATAGTCAAAACACCAAGATTGTAATTTGCTCAAATATATATTAATCTCAATTAAATAACAAGATTTCATATAAACATACCTGGTAAAGTACAATGGGTAGGAACTTCATCATCATAACCATTTAACCATATTTCTGATTAACCAGCTTTACTCATTTGGCAATAACAAAAAGATTGATTCTTGCATATCTTTAAGGTTGTCTCACTACAATTGAGAAAAAAATCAGACGAGGGTAAGAAGGTTATAGAATTTTGATTCTTCAAGATGAAGTTACAATCGATTATTGAAGCCGATTATTGAAACCGATTCTTGAAGTCGATCGATGGTCTTACGGTTGCATTCACCGAGAGTATATTTGAATTTCCTTTTCTAATTGATTATAGAATTATGATTCTTCATAATAAAGTTATAGCCGATTCTTAAAGTCGATTAATAGTTCCTAGGAATTAAATCTTGTCGCCAAAACCCGATATAAAGGAGGGTATGATGTCGGCAAGTCAACTGCTATTGGAGTGTTGATGCAGATCATCGAATAAACTTACAATTGACGAGGGGTTGATTTTTGAACTTATCTGCTACGTCTGATAAAGATTGTCGTATTTGAGGCTGCAGTGGTGGGCCGATAAACAGTCTTTCATTTGAGGCGGTGGAAGTGGATTGCTATGGATTTTTAGACGCACTTTTAAGAGACGAATTGAAGAGATGGTTTCAAATAAACCAGGGAAGATGAGGATGGAGAATACAATGCAACATCAATTTCACACACACAAAGAATCAGCCCATTACACAAAGTAGCCAGACAAAACACGAATTGAAGTTTCCCCACTGTGAAATTGGAAGTCGATAGTCGTAAAGAATAAGAAGAAGAACCAAAACACATCCTAATCGGATGTTTGTGTCATAGATTTACAAACGCCGGGAGAGGGTGTGAGGAGGATGAGGAGGAAAGAGAAGGTTAAATGGAGGAGAGAGATCATCATTTTCGCTTTCAATTTTAATTAATCGAATATTTCTTAAAATTCCTATGATTTTTTTTTACCAAATTACTCTCACTATTAAATACTAACGGACTAACATTTGAAAAAAAAACTAAAAACATATAAAGTTTTTACTTAAAATTTAGTTTTTATTGATCATGTGTGTGTGTGTCTATATATATATATATATATATATATATATATATATATATATATATATATATATATATATATATATATATATATATATATATATATATATATATATATATATATATATATATATATATATATATATATATATATATATATGGTTAAGTTGAGAACTATTTTTATTGTAAAAATTTTAGACGAACTAAATCTAACTATGCAATTAGGAAAATATACGGTCGATATTGAATCTGATTAGATAATATCACTCCATTTAATCATGGAAGGTTGTTAATTCACGTCAGATTTCATATTAGCCCTACATCTTCCATATCGTATGAACATATTTCGTTCTAAAGTTTTTATAATAAAACAAGTTCTTATTTGAACTTAATTCTCTCTCTCTGTGTGTGTGTGTGTGTGTGTGTGTGTGTGTGTGTCTGTGTGTCAGTGTGTGTGTGTGTGTATATATATATATATATATATATATATATATATATATATATATATATATATATATATATATATATATATATATATATATATAATAGGTTGTAGAAGTCGTTAGGCAGGCGGTCGACTAGGGCCTAGGACTAGTCGGTCTAGGCGAGAACTAATCAGGCACCTAGGCGGGGAGTATTAATTGTAATAAAATTTATTTTTAAAATTTAAATATTACCTATATCTCTACAAAATTAATAAATAAGCGAAAAAATTCGCACATCTAGGTGTTTAAATATGTAAGTCATCAAAAATTAGAATGTTTAGACTAATTAATGATATTTTTGACAATTTTAAACATCAATAATCGTAACTTAGACACCGATTATAATAATTCATATTTATAATAAAAAATTTGAAAACTTTTGAAAATTTAGGAAAATTGAAAATTTTGAAAATTTGAAGAATTTTGAAAATTTTAAAATTTTAAGTTTTGAAATTTTGGCCGCCTAGACCCGCCTAAACCCGATTTTGACTGCTATTGACCAAATCCGTCTAACTTGACCGCCTAGCACTAATCGTAGGCAGAACCCGCCCGCCTAACTATATATATATATATATATATATATATATATATATATATATATATATATATATATATATATATATATATATATATATATATATATATATATATATATATATATATATATATATATATATATATATATATATATATATATATATATATATATATAATGCAGATCGGGTGAGGACTCCAATTTCGATGAGGACCGTTTAATCTTGAAAAATGAGTGGTTACGATTCAATGTGAAAAAATTAATACATTTTAAAAGTTTTGATGGTTATTTGACTAATAATCGAAACTAATGGGTGATTACCACAAATAAAGAA
>CM042011.1:24682079-24689579 GCA_023525715.1 Cichorium intybus
GTTCGTAGCCAAACAATTCAATCTTAATTACTTTTTTAAGCTTTACTCGAAAGTCAAAAAGAACATGTAACAATATTATGAAAGAGAACATCCTTTCCCGTTTTTGAAGGACCGGAAAAAGTCTTATTCCAAAATCTTCATAAAGACCAAAAGAAAGGTAGGATAACCGCATGAAAACCAAGCTTAATAGTTTTGGTAGTTAATATCAATATGAATTGATTTGGTGTCTTTTCATTGAGAAATAAATGTTTCCTTTATTGTCCAGATTAAATGAAACAAGCAAGGATAAATTAAGGGAATGTCGTTAATCTTAATCAATAGTAGTTGGGTCTAATCAAATATATTCCTTCTTTTCAAATAAATTGGTTTGATGTGTATTTGTATCTAATTTTTGTCATTTGTTGAAATTTTCGGAGACAATTCAATGAATTAGCATATCTTTCTAGAATTATTTTATTTCTACTGAAAATGAAACATCATCATAACAATGACGTTAGATAGCAAGTTACTGGTATAGAAACATTCATGAAAAGAATTATTTAATCAACGATCTATAATCTTAAAACTACAGGTCCCTTTTTAGAAAATAAATTCCGTATTCACTTCATATTTGATGATAGAAACGTTAGCAATTTTTTGTATATGCCTTGCACTAATGTTTAAAAGGGGAAAAAGATTCATGGGATAAAAGAACAAACGTTAAAAATGAAAGAATAAGGTACAAACTAAGTACTAGTAGTTTTGTTTTGATTTGTCCCAATCTCAGATACTATAACTAATTAAGTACCGTATGTTTGCATATAAATACTTTATGACCAACATTTGTGGCTCTTATTTCCTTGGTCTTTAAAAATTTTGTGTGATCACATGATGCAAAATGTTCATCTAATTTACATGTCATGAAAGGTTGCACCTTACCATGAACCAACACCAAATACATGTCCAAGTTTGTTTGTTAAAGGGGTTTATATCCTGATTTTGTATGTTTTTTTAGAACGGCGGATAAAATTAAACTAGCAAGCAGCTAGCAAAGAAAAGTTACATAAAGTACATACAAGGATTATTAGACCAAACATTCCAATTGAGATAACTACGATTAGCTCTAAATTTGTACCAATTAAACGAAGTAATAATAATGTTATCCACCGTATTGGACACCGAATGAGCCATCTTCTTAAAGACGACGTCGTTGCGAGACTTCCAAATGCACCAAACAGTAGCGTACACCAACACCAAACGAAAATCAAGCACACGATTAGGAGTACCATCAGCTGTCATCAAATTATTGAGGCTATCGACATCCACAGGAACTTCCGAGAAGGATTCGGACCATTTAGCAACCAAACTCCATACCAATTTACAAAATAACAGGTAAATAACGAATGAACCAGATCCTCCATACTGCTGCAACAAAAGTGACATGAGCTTGAGCTGAGAGAATCACCTCTGACCACCAAATTACTTGGAACTGGAATCCTATTAAGAGAAAATCTCCACAGAAAACAATTTACTTTGAGCGGGACAGTAGGACACCGTTAAATCACTGAGACCTTATCAGTCCATCTAGATTTGGAAATAAAGTTCCTCGTTGATTTAACCGAAAAGACGCCATCACTACTAAATTTCCAAACCCACGAATCTGAATTATCTGAGAAAACAAAACCATCCATCAAACTGTTAAGATCTTCAAGCTCTTTGATTTCTTGACCAGCCCTCAACCTGCGTTTCCAGCGCCATTTATCCTCTTGAGAGTTAAAAACTCTATAAAAAACGAGACAATTTTATGAGATTCAATCTTGAATAATTTTGGGAAAGCTTCTTTTGGACAATATTATTACACCACCGGTCCTTCCAAAAATACATATAATTGCCCTTTCCAATTTTCCTAACCATCGTCTCTTTAATGGAAACACCGTTATCCAAAAGCTCGCCTTCAACCTCCGAAATCGACTTCCAAGTGCCATTGATACTTTTCAACGCAATAGGTTTATCATCAATATTGCTAATCTTATGAATCGATAATGCAAGAAAACCAAAAACTGTTAGGTTGAGTCTTCATTCTCCATAACCATTTAGAGAGAAGCGCCAAAATTCATGTCCTTAAGGCAACCAATCCCAAGGCCACCCAAATGCTTCGGTCTAATCATAATATCCCAAGCAACCCAATGAATTTTTTTAACGTTATCATTACCGCCCCAAACAAAATTCCTTCTAATTCGATCAATAGTGTCAATAACTTTTGAATGAGCTTTAAATAAGGAGAAGAAATAAAGCGGAAGGCTACCAAGAACCGATTTAACAAGAGTAAGTCTACCACCAAAAGATAGTAACTTAGCCTTCCACATGGAGAGTCTTGACCGAATTTTATCAAGAATAGGATTCCAAAATTTAGACAATTTCATATTAGTGTCTATAGGAAAACCTAAGAAAGTGCAAGAGAAACGAGCCGACTCACAAGAGAGAATTCTTTCAAATCTAGATAACTCAACATCATCCACACCAACACCAAAAACCTTACTTTTGTTAAGATTGACTTTAAGCCCCGAAGCCACATAAAAGCATCTAAGAACCCTATTGAGGTTAACAAGAATAGCCTCCGACCATTTAGGTTTAGGTGATAGAACTAGTTAGTTAGTGATCGCTTTATCATTAATGATTAAACCTCAATGATAAAGCGCTTCATTTCAATAGTCGTCTTAATTATGTACTTCAAAACAATAAATTGTTACGAGAATCCAATCATGCTTACACATCATAAATGCTAGACACTATAACACGCATGATTCGTGGCATTCATGAATACATGACATCTAGGTATAAATATACTCTATAATAGTTTAGTACTCTAAGACCCCACGATTGGGATATGCCTACGACAATTCACGTAGTGAAAAAAACTAGATTTCAAATAACAAAATATCCGATATACCTAAAAGTTATAGGATCATTAAATGATGTCATTGAGTGAATATGTACACAAACTTTAGTTGAAAATCAATCTAACAATTTTCCAAGAACCAGTCTATGTTGGTAGGACATTCAACATTTATATTTCATCCTCAGATTTTCATTTTTTAAAAATAAAATAGTTCCATCTTGATTGAGATATATATGATTATGATTAACGCCTATATATTTTTCTGTTTTGAGCTTAGATTATGGAATCCGTTAATAAGGGATCTTTAGAGGGACTTGTTTGGTAATCTTATATAGTTGAGGGGTGTGTGAGCCTGTGAGCGTAATAAAACGAAATAGAGGATGGGAAAGTAGGTATAGGGTTGGATTTTATGGTGAATAAGAGACAAAGAGACCCAATAGTCTTTGAAAGATACAGACGGGAGACGTTATCCACGCGCAGAAAAGAGAGCGTGAGCCTGAACTACTGATTCCATTGGCTATCCTATTCATGATGGAACAGCTTCAATAAATGTATGGGATTGGTCACCGACTTGCTGGCAGTTTTGTCTACTGATTGGATGGAAATTTGTTAAATTCCATTTATACCCTCCATCTTTTAAATGATTATACCCGAGATTATTCAAGTTATAACTAAGCTTTCATTAAAAATAGAGTAAATTACACGGATGGTCCCTGTGGTTTGGGGTAACTTGCGTGTTTGATTCCTAACTCTTTTTTTAACTTGGACGGTCCCTATCATTTTGTTTTGTTACGCGTTTGGTCCCTAGCACACATAAAATGACTATATTACCCTTATTCTATTTTTTCCAAATTTATTTATTATTTAATAATAGTTTAATAATATTAAAAAATAATTTAATGATATTATTAGAAAATACTTTTTAAATAAAGAAATAAATTACAGTGCCTTCGTCCTTTTCATCTATACATCCAGATTTGAGTTCCCCTTCCCCACCCTTCTCTCTCTATACTGTCGTCTTTGTTGAGTTCATCACCATAGCTATCCACCAGGTTTTATTCGTCTTTTTCATCAATATCTCCCTCTTATATCCAACTTCTCCAACTTCAGATCTCGATGACGAAACCCATATTCAGTGCTTCTCCAACTTCTCCGGTTAGATGCTCTCTGTCTGTCAATCTTTTCCTCTGATTTCATTTCCTCCATCTTTTCCGACATAAAGAAGTCATTGATGCCGCCAGTTAGATCTGCGGTTTCATCGCAGGTGGCGATGCCGCCGGTAAGATCTGCGGTTTCATTGCAGGCGTGTCGCCTCCCTGAAGCCATATTTCTCTTGAAATATTTGAAGAAACCTAAACCACTAGCCCTCAATCCACCACCATCGAACTGTCGCCTCCTTGAAGCCACCACCGCCGCCTTGAAGCCATCACTACCACAGTTCCCAGATGTAAATCAGGCATTAGGGGTAGAGTTTGTGATCAAATGAATCCTGCATCCGTACCGCAAGAGACAACCACCAAACCTAATATCGGTTTTTGAATATGTACAAGTTTATCCACCAACCCCATCTCCGTCAAATGGGGCAAGCACACCGGTGTGAAAAACACAGATGCAATATATAAAAATGCAGATCGATATACAAAACAAACCCAAATCAATGAGCAGCTTTCATTCATAAAGAAAGAGTGTGAGTGGGGGTTTATGTTCGCCGGAAACTACCAAGGTAGGGACGAGATCTACGGTTTAGTTTCCAGAAGTCGATGGCTTCAGAAGGACTGGATCCGGGGTGGGGGTGTTAGAAATCGATAGTTGCAGAAGGGGATTCCAAAGCTCAATTTCAACAATTTTGATACTCACCGGACGTGAAGTATTGGTGGTCGCCGGAACAGACATACCACATACGTGGGGGAACTGGATGTGAAGGAGACAACGAGAGGGCCACCTCTCTTTTCTATTTTACTTTATAAAATGGGAATAAGTAATAAGTTATTTATTTAGGGCTGGAATTTTTTTAAATTGAAAACAATAAATAATATAAAAATAATAATAAATAAATTATTGAGGGCAAATCAGTCTTTTTACATCTACAAGGGACTAAGCGTGCAACAAAAACAAATATTAGGGACGGTCCGAGTTAAAAAAAGAAGTTAGGGACTATACGCGCAAGTTACCCCAAACCACAGGGACCATTCGTGTAATTTACTCTTAAAAATAAGATATTAACTTTCCATATTCATAATTCATTCAAACTTTTGATAATAATAATAAGGTCTCTTTGAGATAATAAAAAATATATGTTAAATGACATTTTGACAACCATTTAAGTATTAGCAAGTTACGTAAATAAAACTAGAAAAGTGGATTGATTCTATCATAAAAAGTTTGATGGTCCATTAAAATAAATAGATATCATAAGAAAATATTAATTATGCAAATAATAATATGATAATGTAAAATAGTATTTATTTATATATTTGTTTTTTTAAATATATATTGTGTATTAGTCTGTCACGTAATTAAAATTATAAAAAAATATTATATTTAAAATGGAAATTATATAAAAGCAATTATTTTAAAACAATGTTCAACTTTTAAATAACAAATGAATTGAATATCAAATGATAATGTTTAATGATATTTGTTTTTTTTTTTTTTTTGTATTTTATAATTTATTCATTTAAAAATGATCAATATTGTTTGAATGTAAAAACAAATTTTGAATGTTTAATCGAAATAATCAATGGCATATCATTAAGTGCATTCTTGTAATAATTTTATTTATATACCTTTATTTTAAAACATATTTAACTAGAGGAGTTCTCGGAGTCGATTGTTAGGGGTGGTGGTAACAAAGGGGATTGCAAGTTTAGGTGTTCTATTGGTTACTCTATGATATGGTTCCTATGGAAAACGAGAAATTCAAAAGCGTTTGAGAAGAAGAATGTGACGTTTTCATATTTTAAAGACGAGCTCATGATGGCGGCTTTCAATTGGATTATATATATATATATATATATATATATATATATATATATATATATATATATATATATATATATATATATATATATAGTTTATTCATGGTACCAATGGACTAATATCGATCGTCGGAATCAAAATCATCAACGACCAAAAAATAAGTTGTAAAATTTTTACGTCGACGCACATGTAGAGGATTATAACAAAAAGACCCGTCTCATTTTTTTTCGACATTATCTTTTTTTCAAAAATAAAAATTGAATATACCAAAATTCATAAATTTTTGTCCTCTACAAATAGACATCAATATTGATGTATAAAAACAAACTTTTTTATGAATACAGCATGTCTAGATTCACAATGTAAATATGAACTGTAAAAATTTGAATCTTATATATAAAAAACAAACTATTTTTATGAGTAAAACTCGTCTCGATTAACAATATAAATCTGAACTGTAAAAATTTGAATATGACTAATGATTTTAGTTTTAAAATTTTTACTAATTCAATGTTATAACCATTTATAAATAATATATTTGATTCACAAGCGAATTTCATCATAATTACATGAAAATTTACTCATGTTCACATGTCAATGTTATATGATATTGAGAAATTTCTTAAAAATATACTGAGAAATTTACTTATAATTCTTTACTACTTCAATATTTTAACTATTTATAATGAATTTACTCTTATTCACTATTGAATTAACTCACATTCACATGAAAGTTACTCAGATTCGAATGTCAAAATCATATGATATTTTGAAGTTACTCCAAATCATATGATACTTTGAATTTACTCCGAAATATAAGTTTGATTAATTTACTTAGAATTTTTTAGCACTTCAACTTTTTAATAATTTATAATAAATTTACTATGATGAATAAGTGAATTCCATTCACATTCACACAAAACCTTATTCAAATTTACATGACAATATCATATGGTATTGTAATGCGAACAGTGAATAACAGTTCAGATTCACATATGAACCTCAACTAGCAAAATTTTCAAAAAAACAATCATTTTTTGTATATCAATATGGATACATATTTGTAGAAGACAAAAAGTTATAACTTTCTATATATTCAGATTTTTTTAGATAAAAAATAAGTCTTAAAACTAAAAGAAAAAAGAAAAAAATGAAATGAGTTTTTTTATAATCCGGTGCATGTGCGTCCGCTATAAGTTGAATAATCGTGTGGATAAGATTAGTCCCTTTGTACTATGGTTTATATTAGTCTATCATTGAACTTTTACACACACACATACACACACAAACATATATATATATATATATATATATATATATAATATATATATATATATATATATATATATATATATATATATATATATATATATATATATATATATGTAACACCCCGTTCCACATACAACATTTTAATAAAACAATTTATGTGCTAAATTTCCCATAAAAAAATTTTCCGTTTCAATACGGGGTGTCACAAGCTCAATACATTACCATAATTTAAGAAATTAGGTACATACTCTGATCAATCTAGGACTCTTGTTCCTTGAACACATCCTCTACCCTTTCCCTTGCTACCTGAGTACATAGCATTTTAAAAAAAATACGTGAGACATAATGTCTCGTGAGCATTATGGGTTTAG
>CM042011.1:24692079-25139579 GCA_023525715.1 Cichorium intybus
TATATATATGGTCCCGATCTAGTAAGGAGTCTAATCTAGTAAGGTCTGCGAGAACAATTCTCGTCAAATCATTTATTCAACGGCAATAACGTCAAACGTAATTATTGTATTTGATCTAATCGAATGTTGTGCTCGTCCACGGAACGTAATACGAACTCGAGGATATAATCACATGTTACGTACGTCCGTACAACATAGTTTAGCAGGTTTTTTTATTAAATATTTTTTAGCTTTTAATAAACTCGATTTTTAGTTTTTATTATTTTTTGGTTTTTTAGTTTTTTTTATTATTTTCATGTTTTTTTATTTTTTTCTAGTTTTTGTTTTTAAGTTTTTTTTTCCTTTTTCGTTTGTTTTTTACTTTTTTTAAACTTTTTTTTACGTTTAAAACTCGTTTTTGTCTTTTTTTTTGACTCGTTTTGGATTTTTGGACATAAGATTCATAACAAGTTTTAGATATTTGATCATGACAAATTTTGTATCTTGGATTATAACAAGTTTGAATCTTGGACCATAAGTTTTGGATCATTATATTTAAAAAAGACGATATTTAGGACATAATAAGTTTTGATTTATAGCATTTCTGGATCATTATAAGTTTTGAATATTAAAAGTTTCTTATATAATATTTTGATTCTAACATATGTGGATCTTGAAATGATTCAAAATTTAAGACACATTTTTAGATCATTTTAAAATTTGAATCATAATAAGTTTGATTCATAACATTTTTGGATTATAATAAGTTTTATTTCAAAAAAAAAATATAGTTCATAACAGTTTGAATCATAAAACATATTTTGGTTATTACTATTTTTGGATTATAGACTTTTATTTTTGCTAATTTCATGAGTTTTTTTTCATAAAAAATATACACTTAAAAAACTTATTTTCGAAAAATTCTTTTTACAAACTTACTAATAAAATGTCTAGAATGATCCCTTAAATTTTCATAATTTTTTTGGATTTTTTTATTTTTTGAGTTTTTTTTATAAAAATAATTTTTTTCAAATTTTCATGATGGTATTTGTTTTCTAGAGAATTAAATTTTAAAAAACTTTGGTTTTTTTAAAAAAAAAATTACAAAGGAAAAACAAGTTATGACCCAAAAACAAGTGTGATAAATAAAAAAACTCATTTAATCACATTACGACAAGTGTCGCAAAGGGGGTGGGGTCTCGTTTAGATTACCATATTATCTTTCTTTATTTTGTGATCACCCACTGGTTTCAATTTTTAGTCAAATGAACCCCCAAACTTATAAGATGTATCAATTTTTTTCATATTGATTGTTAGTCACTCGTTTTGAAGATTAGAGGTCCAGATTTGTCATCACGGTCCTCATCGAATTTGGAGTCCTCACACAATCGGTATATATATATATATATATATATATATATATATATATATATATATATATATATATATATATTATATATATATATATATATATATATATATATATATATATTGATTTTTAGTCAAATGAACCCCCAAACTTATAAGATGTATCAATTTTTTTTTCATATTGATTGTTAGTCACTCGTTTTGAAGATTAGAGGTTCAAATTTGTCATCACGGTCCTCATCGAAATTGGAGTCCTCACACAATCGGTATATATATATATATATATATATATATATATATATATATATATATATATATATATATATATATATATATATATATATATATATATATATATTGATTGTTAGTCACTCGTTTTGAAGATTAGAGGTCCAGATTTGTCATCACGGTCCTCATCGAAATTGGAGTCCTCACACAATCGGTATATATATATAATATATATATATATATATATATATATATATATATATATATATATATATATTATATATATATATATATATATATATATATATATATATATATATATATATATATATATATATAGTTAGGTTATTCTAAAACTGATAATTATTGTGTGACTGTGTAGACTAATCAGAATTCAGAAAAACCAGTTTCCATAATGCAAATATTTTACATTTTGTTATTAATGCAATATGTTATATAGAACTGTTGTTTGTTTAATGTATAATTTAATAAAAGTAATTAAATCAAATAAAACTAAATAAGTTATATTGTATCTAAGTTTGTGGGTGTGTCTTCGTAATTCTATAATCACACCATTTCAAAAAAAAATTAATATATTTTTAATTTTCACTTTTTATGAATATACATATCTTTACATGTAAATATTTTTCTCAGGTTTACATATATTATTAATAAATTTTTTTTCTAACAATAACTAAAAGTCTTTAACTTTTTAAAATTTGATAATCTTTATTTAAATTTTATTTGTTGATTATATTTGTAAGCTCACTTATAAAAAACACATGGTACGATTATCAATTAATTCAAGCCTTTTAATATGTATCCTCTGATGCAATACATTTTATGCGTAATTATATATTATTGTCATTTTTTAAAAGATTGTTTTATTTTACAGACTCAATTTATAGAATGAAATATAATCACGCTAAAGACAGAAAAAATTGAGAAAGTTATATCTCGATAATAGAAAAATAAAACAAAACTCCACTATATCAACAGTTCAAAGTTTATATTATTTGTCATTATCGTTTATGTCATATTTCAATACATATCAATATTTATGATTCAATAAAATATTTTTCTTGCTAATTATATAAAATAAATATATTTTTATTATAAAACTTTATTTAATATTCAACTGTGTAACACACGGGTCTATATATATATATATATATATATATATATATATATATATATATATATATATATATATATATATATATATATATATATATATATGTGTGTGTGTGTGTGTGTTTTTGTTTGCGTGTGACATGTTACAGTTATGCTATATGCTACATAAATAGATAACATTAGACTATCACCATTGGTGATTTTTAAAAATGTTCGGTCGCTTCTTTTTATTAAAAAAATAGAAAAGGGTGACAAAAGTCACCAACCGGGTCTTCCCCTCAACCATGTTTGGTGAATTTTATATTAATTGTTTTGTCATTTCTTATTTATAATGAGATAAGTGAATTAGTTTTTGATTTTTTTTTTTGAAATTTTAACAAAATCAAGTTCTTAAATAAATAAATTAGTTGTTTCTATTTTTTTAAATAATTTTAATAATGTTTATTAAAATAAAAAAAGAATCATAAATTAAATTTATGTAATAAAAAAACAGATTTGGGTTGGGTTGCCAATGAGAATGAAAATTTGAGTTTAATTGGGTTGGGTAGGTGGAAGAGAGAGAAATTAGTTTTTTAATAAATAGTTGGGTTGGATTTGGTTATGAATGGGGATAGTCTTACAGTGAGCCGAACTTTTAAACACAATTCTTAATACAATAATTCCATTCATTTCTCATATTTTTTTAGAATATATAATAGATTATATAGTCAAACGTAATATAAAATTCATTGCTTTACGTTATTATCATGTTTTTTACTTAGACCGTAGAGGCGGCTTCTAGTTGATCTAACACTCTCTTGTTACATGTAGTACAAAATGAACAAGTATATTATAAGTTATCTTTAGATTTAGATTTAGGTATACAAATTTCATTATGTTAATTGAAAAATATATTTTGTGATAACTCAAAATAATATTATATAATATATATGAATAAAATATGATTAGGTTATTATATATATAAATAATAATATTCATTGGGAGTAATTATGTTTAATAGAGAGGAAATAATGAGTATTTATACCAAAAATCGTTACTTGATGAGGGAGTAAATTCGGGTTAATGAGAGGGTCTCGTTGGTTATAAACCTAGGCATTATAAATAGCACGGAAAATAGAGTGAAAGACACACGTAAATTGTAATAAATGTGAAAGAATCAAGGGAGAAATCGAAGAGGGAAGTTGGTGAAGTTTTTCCGGAGCTTTTAGCAGTTAAGGAGATCACTTAGTAGAGCCAAGCTTATTCTAAGGACTACATTACCCAGGTGAGTTTTTCTTGTTCTGTGGTTGCTTGCACAAAATGTTTGTTCATGTAAAATGTTGTTATTATATGTTTATTTTATGATCCATCGATAGTATGCATGAAAACGTATTTGTATTTGCTTACCTACTAATGTGTCGCATTTAGTGGGAACGGGGTGTTTATTAGTCGTGAGCATGACGGATGTATTGCAAACGACGGGGATGGGAATTGAGAATATTTACTCACTTCCTTGGATATTCAAATGCTTGAGCATAAGGGTGTGTTGTGCCAAGTGGGAAGAGAAACGGGCCTATGGTTCTTTCTCTGGATAATTAAACGTTCCCCTAAATTGTGACATTAGGTGCTAGCCACTTTGACGTGATTTTCTGTTAAAACTATTTGTTTTTTTACATTAATGGACATGTATGTGCAACACGAACTCACTAGGCCCTAGGCTTACCCAGTTAGAATTTTAAATGTGCGCAACCCAGGAAACAACTTAGCGAGTGGCAGTGGAAAAAGGAAGGAGAAGGCTTAGACGGTATGAAGACTTAGAAGTTTCACGAAGACGTAACACCCAATGCTCGCCAATCAAGAAGTCTATCTTATTTTATCGCTTCCGCTATTGCTAGACGATATTAGGAGTCTTAATTTGTTACTAGTATTACTTTGGATTGAGTTTGGTTATCTTCTTTTTATTATGAAAATTGGGGTGTTACACGTTGGTATCAGAGCCATGGTTTAAGCATATTAGGTGTTTTCCATGAACGCCTAAGCTTAGACGAGAGGGGCGAAGTAACTCTTAGGTTAACCTAGATTACTTTCCACTAATTGTTATTATGAAAGAGTTGGAATAAAATAAATCGCATGAATTCTATCCTTATTGTGTCAAAACCTTGTTATGTAGACAATATGTCTTCACGAAGATCTGGGAGGTTCACTAGGGTCACCCAGAGGGAACACATGTTCCTATTAGAGCGAATGTCATGCCACCAGGAGGAGTACCGGAGGCTCCTCTAAATTTTGTCGCAAGCCGTGGGCGTGCTCAAGGAGGAGGGGAGGAAGGGGTAGAGGTAGAGGCCGGCGAGCTGGCACAGCACCGATACCTACAACATCAGCCCATGGAATCTCCAATTCCAACCGCGGTCGTGGTAGAGGTCGGGACGAGGTCGTGCAACAAATGTGATAACAAGGGAGGAGCTAGCTAATGAGATTGCTCAAGCTAAACAAGCTAACTTACCGAACGTAATTGCTCAAGCTCGTGATGGAATATTGAATGCGAACAATGATATTAACGAAGGTGATGATGAGTACGAGTACGAGCATGCTACGCCGATCTCAAACCATGAACCTAGTATTGCCCAGCCGTCAAGATCAAATGTCCAACACGAGCGACGGAGTTGTACTTACAAGACCTTCATGACCTGCAAACCGCCGGCGTTTGAGGGGGAAATTGACCCTATCATAGCATCGAGGTGGGTCATGGAAATCGAAGAAACATTTGAGACAAGTAAATGTGCGGATGAAGATCAAGTGGTATATGCTGCAAGGATGCTTAAGGGGGAAGCTCTATATTGGTGGCAAATGGAGAAAGTAACGAGAGGTGCTGATCAAGCAAGGAGAATGGCATGGGACGAGTTCAAGGATATTTTTATGAAGAAGTTCTGCCCTCGTACAACGATCAAGCAATTGGAAGAGGAGTTCTTGAGGTTGGAACAATGGAGTATGGCAGTGATGGAGTACAACACCAAGTTCATCGAGAAAGCTAGATTTGCTGAATTCTATGTAGCTATCGAGGAAAGAAGGGTGGAACGGTACATTCGGGGAAAAAGAACATCTATTCGAGAATTTGTAGAGATCCAAAGTCCAAGTACTTTCCAGTCGGCTGTAGACGTTGCACAAACTCGAGAACGAGAAAAGAATCGTCAAGGTGAGGACAAGGTTTCGAAGAAAATAAAGTGGGAAGGTACAGACAACATTCCAAGTAGGGGAAGAATTTAGGCCAGGAGCATTAGGATGAGCAAGGTTCTGGGATTAATCAGTGTTCCAAATGCAATCGTTATCATAAAGAGGAGTGCACAATGAACCAGAGGACTTGCTACAAATGTGAGAAAACAGGACACATTGCTTCAGAATGTAGGACGGGGAAAGTGTGTTATGGGTGTGGGTCCCCCGATCATATCCGGTCAGACTGTCCTCAGAACAAGGGTAACAAGTAGTAGACAAAGGGAAATCGGTCAGCAGATAAAAAGTCAGATACGACGAGACATGAAGGCTAAATACTCGCATTTATTTTCTTAATTCAAATTCCGAGGACAAAATTTTTGTAAGGGGGAAGTTTGTGATAACTCAAAATAATATTATATAATATATATGAATAAAATATGATTAGGTTATCATATATATAATTAATAATATTCATTGGGAGTAATTATATTTAATAGAGAGAAAATAATAGGTATTTATACCAAAAATCGTTACTTGATGAGGGAGTAAATTCGGGTTAATGAGAGGGTCTCGTCGGTTATAAACCTATGCATTATAAATAGCACGGAAGATAGAGTGAAAGACACACAGACATAACACTCAATGCTCGCCAATCAAGAAATCTATCTTATTTTATCGCTTCCGTTATTGCTAGACGATATTATGAGTCTTAATTTGTTACTAGTATTACTTTGGATTGAGTTTGGTTATCTTCTTTTTATTATGAAAATTAGGGTGTTATTATTTGTTATTTTTTATTTCAATTATGATCATATCCTAATTAAAACATGTTGAACGTTGAATAAACGAAATTATATAATTTTTGCCTATAATATTTATCTATTTTACATTATTATAGAATAACTAATAAATTTTACACTTGCAGGATAAATTTTAATTTTTTTCATTGGTTATAAACTATGTATTTTTCTTCAAATTAGGAGTGTTAAGTTGGGTTCTTATATAATTTTAAGCCTACATTTAAACACGAGAAAAAAAATATATCATAGAAGGGAAATAGGGGTAAAATTGGAAATGAAAAATATATGGAATCAGAGGATTGTGTAAGAAAAGGCTGACACCGACGTTGACTCTTATTGTACGGAATGTCTTCATAGTCAGAGAGATATGTTCCCAAGAGATATCTCGCTCTCCCTCTCTTTCATTATATAATAATTTATAAAATTCTACGATTTATATGAAAGAGTAATATTATTTTTGCCATTTATTTTTGTCTAATTTTTCAGCGTTATACATTTTTACCATTTTTTTCTTTGCAATATTAAGAAAATAGTTTGTTATGTCATATTTTTTATTTTATTTTTTAAACAATTTAGATTAAAACTAATTTTTATTCATTAAAAAATGAAATACACAACCAAAATTAAATACTTAAAAATACATAAAAAAATTCTGACTGGTTATGCAAAGTCTTCGTTTGAAAATTCGCCTTTCAAATTATCTACGTGTTCCACGTTGAGATCGATTTGTTCAACACCCTACATATGTCTCACCAAGTTGTTACGGAGATGGTTATGTATTTCGATATTATGTATCTCTGTTTTTCTTGTCTTGCATTGTTGGCTATCAATATCTATTGGTTGTGTCGTTGGAATGCTTTTGTTTTCGTTCTACTCACTTATCATATTCCCTTCTTATTTTATAATCATATTATGTAATTTATATATATATATATATATATATATATATATATATATATATATATATATATATATATATATATATATATATATATATATCCTATTCTAATAAATAAGTAACTCAAAGTGCCACATGTCATCTTCTAAGCCCTCTTGTACACATGTCATTTTTATAGAATTTCTGACTTTCTCAAAATAAGAATTTGTTTGTCAGTTACTCTAAACTCCTTAATTATCGTGTAACTCCTCAATTAAGTGTGGATAATTAATGACTATAATGGCATATTATGAATAAGCAATTAAATGTGGGAGAAAAAATTGATTGATTTGAGAAAGAGTAAATAAGGCTTTCGAGTTTTTTAGTTATTTTAAAATAGGATTAACCAATCTAAGTTAATGTCAATTAAAGAAATAACATTGAACTTTGTAAAAAATTTCATTAATAACATCATATATTTAAAATAAAATGGTTTTATTAATATATAATTTTTTAAATTCGCCAACCAACTAATATAAAAATGATCTGCAGATACATTGAATTTTTTATGAAATATGACATGTTTTTGAAAAAAAATATAGTCATAGAAACCAAACTATTAGCCGGCATGAAACTATTTGCTGAAAGAAAACCATTAACGATTCATTGCTATGAACCTTAAATAAAATCCCTAAATTGTAAATCTGAAAACTTAAACCTAAACCCTAAAAGAAACTACTTACCAAAAGAAACCTTTTGCATATAAGTTGCATGCTCTTTGTAATATTACATTTTTTTAAACAAGTTGGAGTTTACACATCGACCGTGGCATCACTACAAACAAAATGAAATTTAATGACACAGAAAAGATGCAACTAAATACCTGAAAGTGCCACCAAAAGCACTACGACTACAAGTATATAGTGACCCTATTTTATTGTGTCGCTGCAACATTGAATATTTTGCCGAATTATAACATTGTACTCTCATTTTTTCTCTATCTCATGTAAAGTTTACTACTTTCAATTATTTTCTTATGGAAATATTGTTTTTTATGAATATTAATGTTTACATATTCATAATTTATATTCTTTATTTTTATATCATCTCGTGTAATACACGGGTCTTACAACTAGTATATATATATATATATATATATATACACACACATACATATATTAACTCTCCAATTTTTCCAGCTCCCAAAAACATGCCCGATGTTTCCGTATGTACTAACGTTTCTTAAGGGTTCCAAATGCTCGTTCCACATTCCTAGATTCTTGTACACCAATACCAAATGCATAGATCCTATGAGCCTATTGCTGATTGTTGGGTGGCAATGATCACCTCAGGTGTATTGTTTATGGTATTCATTAAGGCAATTTCCTCGTGCCCAATGGAGGCAATCTAAGTTTAGAATCATTCTAGGAAAGCTATGTATGCTTTCATGATGAAAATACAATTACCAAATGTCATTGTAAGTAGGCTTACACAAATATCATGGATCGTAAATCCTAATGAAATATACTGCAAAATTTGTGTAGACTCTCCCATATCTTTCATACAAACATCCTAAAATTCACATCCAATACTATTGGAATATGGTGTAAGTTAAAAAGGCAAAATCAAATACAGCAGAAGTAGGATCACAGATTCATGAACTAATGCAACAAAACCTACACTAGAAAGTAGAGATCATGAAATTATACCCTTGAAGATCTAGTGTTCAGCTATATTTGGTGTGTTGTTTGGATGATGTAGAGTCCAAACTAAAATTCTTCTCTTGTAGCAGCACCCCAAGATGATGATTAAGTAGCAAATTACAACACCTTGTGTTGTATATCAAAACTATGGCCTTGAGTCAAAAAGGGATGTGAGGCCACGAGCAAGAGAGAGTCGTGATGGAGAGAGTATTAGAGGGAAAAGGTTTGGCCATGAATCTTTGAGTGATCAGCCCTAGGGTTTTTCTTATCTAGTCCTTATCTTGGACTACATCAAAACCTTATCCTTATCTCTATTTGAAATTCAAATGTTTTCTCTTTAACCCATTAAGTTCTACTAGTTTCTAATTAACTTACCATGAAATAATAATTCAATAAACTAGTCCCTCATCAGTATCTTTTTGTCAATTTATGCTCAAATCAAATATTGTGTGTATCCTAAATAGACCTTAATATATGTGAAAATATCACTAACTTGTTGTAACCAATGGCATATTTCAATAGTTTCCCACTTAAACATGTCACAACAACTATGTAATCTCATATTTGTAATCTTAGTAAGGTGTATGTCATCCAAGACTTTTGTTGTACTCATAACCTATAGGTATGAGACAGTCCTTGAGTAAGTGATCAAATATTCCTTTGTTTTTCAAGATATATGTATGAAGGTGAGACATGGAAGATTATCAAACTCATACGGTCAAGATTATGTTTCCCAATAGAGATTTGTGGTAACCACAACAGACTACACAATTGATTCATTATCAATTCAATCTAAGTACGACCATGCATTTTATATCAGCACCAAATCATCAAGGGGCCTATAGATATCGCTTATCCCGTTAGGGCAGAATGAACAAATAAACTTTAACTACATAGACCTCACTCATTCATTATGACATACATGGACATTCCTTGTATGACTGCCAGTTACGGACAACGTGGAGAAAACCAAGGTACAACAAATTGCAGAACAAAAAGTCTCATGCATCCTTGTTTGAAGAATATAATATATTACCATCTTAGAATTACTCGCGACAAATTCCATGAAGTAATCTCAAAGTGTGGGTTTTCCAACACTTAAACGCTATAAGTACACATGAGTATTATTTGCATCTCTATGTTATATCCATCTTCATGGATAATCTACTAATACCTCATGTCAGTATTAAATCACTACTTACTTACAGAAGTATGACCGACTATAAAGGCTTTGAATATTTAAATATTTAGGAAGTTAAGTAAAACATGCAAAAGTTGAACACAATAATAAACTAATGAAAATGACTACAAGCAACAAATATTAAGATTTCTATATAATAATAAGGGAAAATGCTACAGTACCCCATCGATGTTTTGATTTTGTATATGTTTGGTCCCTTTAGTTTTTTCTTGCTTCTTAGAGGATTAAGGTTACGAAATTAAAGTTGATTTGGTCACTCGAGGGTTAATGTAGCAAAAGTATTTGCTATAGTAACCCCACAACATTTTGAAAGTGCATCTAAATGGTCCCTGAGCTTTTTCGAGCTTTTTCAAAAAAATTTCCTATCACCCGATTGTATAGACATTAATCCCCTAGGCAACAAGGAAAAAACTTAATGGACCAAATATATACAAAATCAAAATCTCGATGGGTTACTGTAGCATTTTCCCTAATAATAATCGTCATATTATACGAATATTAATTGTATAAGTTCCCAAATCATATCAAACTAAATTGAATACACTCAAACCAATTCATTTGTGTAACGCCGAAAATGTATTTATTATATAATTATAATAAAAAGGGCAAAATAGTCATTTTACCTCAAAAGGGTAATTTGGTCTTTTTGACAGAAAAGGATTTGTTTTGTAATAATATTTTGAGTTTGGACTTAAAATGTTATTAAAAACTGAAATTGTGTTACAATATTTATGAATTGGGGAAAAAGTCTTAAATATGCAACTCTAGGGGCCAAATTGCAAATATTGGGGGTATAAAAGTGAGGACTTGTGCAGATTTTTGGCACTTACGGGAGCAAATTTCTTGGCTGATTTTCTGCAGAGGATTGAAGTTCTTGAAGGCTTGGAATTTGCAATTGTGATTATAGCATTCAAAAGGGTATAATTGGAAGATTTTGAGGTAAATATTCCAAGCTTTTGATTGTTGCTCTTGATGAGTTTTATAGAACTAAAAAACGGAAATTTCAGTTTTGTTTGGGTGATTAGAATGATTAGATACTTCCATTAAGTCATTATAACAAAGACTTAACTCAATCAAATGGAAGTAGGATGTTATATTTGATGAAATTGAAGATTTGGGGTTGTTAAAACTAAGAACCCTAATTCTTAATATGGATGATTGAGTGTGTTTAGATGGTTAAAAACCTTGTAAATATGTAAGGTTTTAGCCTAGGAACAAACCCCAAGTGATTAAGAACAGAAATAAGCACTTAATGGACCAAATCTGCAAGCTACAGTGCATAAATCGCGACTGGCCAGGGAACCTGCACTGCAGCTAGGCGCAGTGCGCCCCAAAGCCAGGCGGGGTGCGCCCAGGCGCAGTGCGCCCTCCCTTGGGCGGGGTGCGCCTCCGAGCAGAGGCCAGGCAGGGGATCAAAAACGCTAACTTTTGCTTGGCTTATCCGTTTTAGCTCAAATTTGGACCATAGGCTCGTTATGGTCTAAAACGTTTGGGAAAATTTTCATATTGAGTTTTCGACCCCTCGGGGGCACTGTAGACCGATCCGAATGCCTCGGTGAATAGTAAAATTCATATAAAGTTAGTAAACGGAAAGTTTATTAACTAGGCATTATATATTATTGAACTCTATTGTATTAGAGTTAATTGTAATGGTTATTAACCTATAATCATTTTGAAATAAATGGAATTATAGGTACGGGACAAAATTCTACGGGTTTCATTTCAAAGCAAGGAACGACGAACGCTAGTTGTAGCAAACCTTCAGGTGAGTAATCTCACTCGTATTTGATGTGATAAATGATTGTTGAGCAGCTGCGGATTGAAAATAGTTTTGGGGACGAAAAATGACAAACGTTTGATTTGATATGACAATACCAGATAAGCCGTGAGTCTTTAATAGACAAGAACGGAGCTGTGAGTCAAACCTTTACTGACAATACCGGAACCAGCCGTGAGTCAATAAAAGGAAATGACAATACCGGAACCAGCCGTGAGTCAATAAATTTATATAGACAATACCGGATCCAGCCGTGAGTCTAGGCAATAGCGGGATACCCGTGAGCCATGTTTGATTTTGTATTGTATGATGTTACATATTTGACTTTGTATAGAGAATTATATTCTTGTACATGTGGTATTTGATTTGATTACTCATTGGGCTTTGTAGCTCACAGTTTATGTGATATGTCACTGCAGGCGAGCGTGATCCCGCAAAGGGAAAGGACAAAGTCCGTGACTGAGGATTTAGCATTTGAAGTGACAGCCCGGCTTAAAGTTGTATAATACTATGTATTGTACTTCGTGATACTCTTGTACTCGTATTGTATTAACTAATACCCCTTACTTATGGTTTTATTTGTAAAATATTTGGTTTGAAAAATGAAAAATTTTGGGGTGTTTCTGTTAATAAGTCGGGTGTTACAAGTTGGTATCAGAGCCGTGGTTTAAGTGAACTAGGTGTCTTAGATTAGATTCCTGGACTTAAACCTTGAGAGAAAAACTGACAAATGGACTGTTAGATATATATAAGCTTGTTATTATATATGTAATCTAACGGTTTGCTGAAATTTTGAAGTATGAGAAATACACGAAGTAACCCCACTGGTGTCAATTCGCGTGGTGGAAGTGCACGAAGTGGACCAGCAAGAAGTGGACCAGCCCGTTCACGCGGTTCTGCCGGGCGAAGAGCACCAGCAAGAGAACCGGTGGGACAAAATCCACCTGATATTCGGGCAATAGTGGAAGAAGTGGTTAGACAAATGCTGCCAGCACTATCAAACAATCCTAACCCGAGTGGTAACCCCAACCCGAGTGTACATCCTGATCCTACTGAGGAGGCTGCAAAGAGTGTTCATGACAGACATCCAGAAAACGAAAGCCAGGGAGAAATTCGGGCCCGGGCAGTGAAAGAAACACAAGGTGGAGAAGCCTCTACCAAGAAAATTGGGTGTACTTATAAATCCTTCCTTGGTTGTAAACCAAAGGAATTTTCGGGGACGGATGATCCAGTCAAAGCCATGGAATGGATCATGCACATTGAGAAGGTGTTTGTAATACCTTAACTTTAATTTATAGTAAAGTTATGTTAATATATATATATATATATATATATATATATATATATATATATATATATATATATATATATATATGAGATTAAATGAGTTAAAATATGAGTTAAAATGTTGAAAAACTAAGCTAAGAAAAATTGAATGCTTAAAAAGGTCAAACCGGGTCGAGTTGTATGATAAGGGTTGAATTGAATTGAAAAGAAAGTAGAAAACAAGCCAACCCGGGTCGTGTTTTTGAGCCCGGGTCGTGCTCGGCAATAACCCGGGTCGGGTCTTCGAAACCGGGTCGTGTTCAACTGGAAACCGGGTCGGGTCGTATAACCCGGACCGTGCTGCACTGGGTTTGAAGCGGTAAATTACGGATCGTAACCCGGGGCGGGTTTGACAGCCCGGGTCGGGTTACGGAAGGGTATAAATTCGATTTTAGCCTCATTTAAACCATTTCTCGACCCATAAACCCTTCAAGGCGATTTTTGAGAGCTAGGAGGATAAAATTAGTCCCTTTGATCGAGATTTTTGCTTGGGAAAAGCTTGGTAAGTCGGATTTAATACATGGATTTCGTTCTTGAGTTCTTGGATTGAGATTTGTACATCTTGAGTTCTAGGGTTCCAAAACCCTAATTGCTCTAATCCGATTTTATGCTTAGAAATAGCTCATTTGTTGCTAGTAGGTTGCTATTATACGTTGTCTTGAGTCTATGATATGATTATTGAGAAGTTTTATCGGTTGTTTTGGTAAATAATCTCAAAGCTTGAAAGTTTTGACTTGATAACACATGATGTTCACATGTTATGATCCTTGGTAGTTATTGATCTTGATCCTTTGAGTTAAATATGATTAAATTGTTGAGAATATTGAAGTATGATATGTGATGTCATTTTGAGCAGATACACATAGGAGGGACGGAGATACACGAGGCTCGGGTGGACCACGAACTGAACAGGCTTCAGGTGAGTGGTTATAATTCATTCTAAATAGTTTGATTATAACTAAATTAACTTATTGTACATCTTAATTGGTTGAGATAACCAATTAACCTGATTTAAACAAGATTGAGAATTTCTTGTTGATATGATTGCTTAGCTTGGTTGAATACATTCAATGATTATTATAGTCATTGAAACAGAGATCTGTGATTGAAATTGTGGAACTTTTGATAACTATTAGTTTGATTTTAAAATCTTGATATATTTTCTCACTGAGCTTAATTAGCTCATAAAAGTAGTTATATGATCTGTGTTATAGGTGACAGGGGTAAGAAGATAGCAGAGGGATGATTGCATGGATATGGGACTAGACTTGAACTGTTTGTAACCTGAATACACTTTTTGTATAGTTTTGTAAAAACCATCTTTTGTAAACCAGTTTGACTTTTGGGACCTGTTGTTTAAAAGTACTTGTTCTTGATTTCTACTTGTACTTTTGTTGCTTAATCTTGATTATACCATGATCACTGTGTTATTTTGAGTGATTATGATGTAATCATGAGATAAGAAACTGGGTGTTACAAGTTGGTATCAGAGCAAGGGTTTGAGTGAATTAGACTTTAAAGAGTAAACTCTAAACTCAAACTATTAAAGAGAAGTCCCATTTTGTCCCTATGCAATCACCCTTAAAAACACACATTATGAGTATGTGTGTTATTTCGAGAATTTTGATGAGATATGAGATACAAAAAGAGTATTGAGATAAACGAGATTATAACGAGTTAAATTTCTTTTCAGCCTCATTATGAGTTCCGGAAAGGAGAAAGAGGGAGGTGATCACCGAGATGAGCATTCGGGATCACAAGATCAAAGACTGGGGCGCCAGTCTGAAGGCGAGAGACCGCCTGAGTTAACATCATCGTTACAAGAGTTAATTGCTGCGGAGGTAGCAAAGGCAGTTAAAAGCTTATTGCCTACCTTAGTGAGACCTCAGACGGAGGAGACGAATAGAGATGATCGAGACCGACCTCCTATCACACCTGTGGTTGGGAGGGGACAGAGAGAGCCGGTTACTTTACATGCTGAAGTTGGAGGGTCAGGCGAACCAAAAGGTTGCAGTTATGAGATGTTTCGCAAATGTAAACCAAATGATTTCTTCGGTACTGATGATCCTATTATTGCACGAAATTGGCTGACACATATCGAGAAAGTTTTCCGTACGAGCAAGTGTGCGGAAAAAGATAAAGTTGAGTTTGCCACAAACTGTCTGCATAAAGATGCTCAATTCTGGTGGGAGAACATAAACTTTGATATAGAGAAAGGATTGGAACCAGAACCAACTTGGGAGGAGTTCAAAATGAAGTTTATGAAGGAGTATTGTTCAAATACTGCAATGAAAAGTTTGGAAGAAGATTTTCTGAGATTACAGCAGGGAACGCGGTCAGTACAGGAGTATACGACAGAGTTTAACGAAAAAGCCAGATTTGCTGCTCATCAGGTAGATACTGAAGAAAGGAAGATTGATAGGTATCTGTGGGGGCTGAGGACCCAGATACGAGAATTTTTACAGAGTTCCAGTTTTATAACTTATCAGCAGATCGTTGAGGCAGCTAAATCTCGAGAAAAAGAACTGCGGAGGCAAGATAGTGAAAGGAAGGGGGACCAAGGAAGCGGAGGTCAGAAGAGGAAATGGGAAGGAAAACCTGAGGGTAGTTTCCAAAAGCAGCCAGTTTCGAGTTATCAATATCGAGGTGATCCAAGAAAGACTGAGAACAAGTGGTGTGAAAAATGTCGTCGAAAACATGCTGGAAATTGTGATACGAGCACCCCGTCTCTTATGTGTTATCAATGCGGGAAGACAGGGCATATGGCTCGAGATTGTTTGGAGAAAAATCGTGTGTGTTTTAATTGTGGGGAAAGTGGTCATATTCGCCCGGATTGCCCAAAGCCGAGAACTGATTCACGTCGCGAGATTCCGAGGGCGGGACGAGGAGATAATCGGGGCGATAGACGAGATAGAGGCGGTGGAAATGTTAGAACTCGAGCTTTCCAGATGACTGTGGAGGAGGCTAGAGAGCGACCAGATGTGATTACAGGTATTTTTTAGCCTGAACTCTCTTCGAGCTCGTATGGTGTTTGACTCTGGTGCATCAATTTCTTTTATATCTGTACCTTTCGCGTCTAGAATTAATGTACCGGTGTCTAAAATGAGTGAGAGTCTGATAGTTGATATTGCTGACGGGAGAGATGTTATAGTAAATACTCAATATACAAATTGTCGGCTTGAAATCAATGGGATTTCTTTCCTTATTGATTTGAAGCCGATGAATACTCGTGCGTTTGATGTAATAGTTGGAATGGACTGGTTAGATAATAATAAGGCAAATATGGATTGTCACGGAAAGATTATTTCCGTGAGAACTCCGAGCGGGTCGCAGACGTTAATACGAGGTGAACGCCGTTTTCAACATATTCCGGTTGTATCTTTCGCGAGAGCGCGAAGGTATACCGAAAGAGGTGCTCTTTTGTTTATGGCACATGTTGCCCCAATGGAAACCGAACATCCCACTGTGAAGGATGTTGAGATAGTGAGAGATTTTGCTGATGTTTTTCCTGACGATCTTCCGGGTTTACCGCCAAATCGTCAAGTGGAGTTTGTTATTGATTTAGTCCCTGGAGCGAAACCGATAGCTCGAGCACCCTATCGGTTGGCGCCGTCCGAGATGGAGGAGTTAAAGAAACAATTACAAGAACTTTTGGATCGCGGTTTTATTCGTCCGAGTTCGTCTCCGTGGGGTGCGCCGATACTGTTTGTTCGAAAGAAGGATGGTTCTATGCGTATGTGCATAGACTATCGTGAGTTAAACAAAATTACTGTGAAGAATCGTTATCCCTTACCGAGAATAGACGATTTGTTCGATCAATTGGAGGGAGCAGAGTATTTTTCGAAGATTGATTTGAGGTCGGGATATCATCAGCTAAGAGTAAGAGAATCTGACGTCCCGAAGACAGCATTTCGCACCCGGTACGGTCATTACGAGTTTTTAGTAATGCCGTTCGGTTTGACGAATGCCCCGGCGGCTTTTATGGATCTGATGAATCGAGCTTGTCATCCATTTTTAGACAAGTTTGTGATAGTGTTTATTGACGATATCTTAATTTATTCCAAGAGCCGGGAGGAGCATAAACAACATTTACAATTGATTTTAAATCTTCTTCGTAAAGAAAAATTGTATGCAAAATTTTCGAAGTGTGAGTTTTGGATGCAAGAGATCCAGTTTCTTGGTCATGTGATAAATAGAGAAGGAGTTAAAGTAGACCCTGCCAAGATAGAAGCAGTGATGAGTTGGGCACCACCCAAAAATCCGACTGAGGTTCGGAGCTTTTTAGGACTAGCTGGCTATTACCGACGATTTATTGAGAAATTTTCGAGTATTGCCTTGCCCTTAACAAAGCTGACCAGAAAGACAGAGAAGTTTATCTGGGCTGAAGCACAACAAGAAGCTTTTGAAAAACTGAGACAGGCATTATGCGAAGCTCCGGTGTTAGCTTTACCTCAAGGTGTGGAAGACTTTGTCCTTTTTACCGATGCTTCATTGATCGGTCTTGGATGTGTATTAATGCAAAGGGGACGAGTAATTGCGTATTCGTCTAGACAGCTGAAGCCTCATGAGCAAACTTATCCAGTACACGATTTGGAGTTAGCCGCTATTGTTTTTGCACTAAAAATCTGGCGACATTACCTTTATGGTGTAAAGTTCCAGATATATTCAGATCATAAGAGTTTAAAATATCTGTTTGATCAAAAAGAGCTGAATATGAGACAACAAAGATGGATGAATCTTTTGAAAGATTATGAGTGTGAAATACTTTACCATCCTGGTAAAGCAAATGTAGTGGCAGATGCGCTAAGCCGAAAAGAACCAACTATTCGAGTTGTTTCAGCTCGGATGGGAGTGGTGAGTAAATTGCCAGAAATGATTCAACGTGCCCAGAGAGAAGCCAATGACATGAAGAGTGAGAGAATGGTTGGCTATGTAGATAAACTAGTTGAAAATGCACAAGGAGTGAAGACTTTTCAAGGACGAGTGTGGGTTCCAAAATACGGAGAAACGAGACAGCTGTTACTTGAAGATGCACATTGTACACGATATTCAATCCATCCAGGTAGTACGAAGATGTATAGAAGTTTAAAGCCGTTCTACTGGTGGCCGGGAATGAAACGTGACGTTGGGAGATATGTGGAGAAGTGTCTGACTTGTTTACAAGTCAAGGCAAATCATCAGAAACCATACGGGTTAATTCAACCACTACCTGTACCGAAGAAAAAGTGGGATGAGATTTCTATGGACTTTATTACCAAGTTACCCCGAACGCCACGAGGGTTCGATTCTATATGGGTAATTGTTGATAGATTGACCAAATCAGCGCAGTTCATTCCCATACGAGAAGATTATCAAGCGTCTAAATTAGCAGAGATCTATCTTAAGGAGGTGATGAAACGACACGGAGTACCAATCTCTATAGTCTCCGATCGCGATAGTCGTTTTACTTCTCATTTTTGGCAAAGTTTTCAAAAACATTTGGGAACTAAAGTCTTAATGAGTACGGCTTATCATCCGCAGACTGATGGTCAGACCGAGAGAACTATTCAGACGCTAGAAGATATGCTTAGAGCTTCGGTGATTGATTTTGGAGGTAGTTGGGACGATCATCTACCTTTGGCCGAATTTACATATAACAACTCATATCATTCTAGTATTCAAATGGCACCCTTTGAAGCGTTATATGGGTCAATGTGTAGAACACCATCATGTTGGTCAGAAGCGGGAGAAAAGCCACTAGCGGGTCCCGAGATTATAACAGAAACTGAGGCAAAGATAAAAAGCATTCGCGAGCATATGAGAGTTGCTCAACAGCGTCAAAAACAATATGCAGATAAAAGAAGAAAACCATTGGAGTTTCAAATTGGAGATATGGTAATGTTAAAAGTGTCTCCCTGGAAGGGAATTATTCGCTTTGGTAAACGTGGCAAGCTAAGTCCACGGTTTATCGGACCTTTTCGTGTAATTCAACGAGTAGGAGCAGTGGCTTATAAACTCGAGCTTCCTGACGAGTTGCGGGGAATTCATAATGTATTTCATATTTCACATCTTCGTAAAACCTTGCATGATGAGTCGACACGAGTTTCTTTGAAAGAAGTTCAGTTAGATCGTAAACTTCAATATCAAGAGCAACCGGAGAAAATTTTAGACAAAAAGATCAAGAAGTTGCGAAATAAAGAGATCGCAGTAGTTAAAGTACAATGGCGACATCATAGAGGCACAGATGTTACTTGGGAAGGCGAAGAAGAAATGCGATCAAAGTATCCCTTTCTATTTCAAAAGATTCCGAGGACGGAATCTTCTGAAGGGGGTAAGAACTTGTAATACCTTAACTTTAATTTATAGTAAAGTTATGTTAATATATATATATATATATATATATATATATATATATATATATATATATATATATATATATATATATATATATATATATATGAGATTAAATGAGTTAAAATATGAGTTAAAATGTTGAAAAACTAAGCTAAGAAAAATTGAATGCTTAAAAAGGTCAAACCGGGTCGAGTTGTATGATAAGGGTTGAATTGAATTGAAAAGAAAGTAGAAAACAAGCCAACCCGGGTCGTGTTTTTGAGCCCGGGTCGTGCTCGGCAATAACCCGGGTCGGGTCTTCGAAACCGGGTCGTGTTCAACTGGAAACCGGGTCGGGTCGTATAACCCGGACCGTGCTGCACTGGGTTTGAAGCGGTAAATTACGGATCGTAACCCGGGGCGGGTTTGACAGCCCGGGTCGGGTTACGGAAGGGTATAAATTCGATTTTAGCCTCATTTAAACCATTTCTCGACCCATAAACCCTTCAAGGCGATTTTTGAGAGCTAGGAGGATAAAATTAGTCCCTTTGATCGAGATTTTTGCTTGGGAAAAGCTTGGTAAGTCGGATTTAATACATGGATTTCGTTCTTGAGTTCTTGGATTGAGATTTGTACATCTTGAGTTCTAGGGTTCCAAAACCCTAATTGCTCTAATCCGATTTTATGCTTAGAAATAGCTCATTTGTTGCTAGTAGGTTGCTATTATACGTTGTCTTGAGTCTATGATATGATTATTGAGAAGTTTTATCGGTTGTTTTGGTAAATAATCTCAAAGCTTGAAAGTTTTGACTTGATAACACATGATGTTCACATGTTATGATCCTTGGTAGTTATTGATCTTGATCCTTTGAGTTAAATATGATTAAATTGTTGAGAATATTGAAGTATGATATGTGATGTCATTTTGAGCAGATACACATAGGAGGGACGGAGATACACGAGGCTCGGGTGGACCACGAACTGAACAGGCTTCAGGTGAGTGGTTATAATTCATTCTAAATAGTTTGATTATAACTAAATTAACTTATTGTACATCTTAATTGGTTGAGATAACCAATTAACCTGATTTAAACAAGATTGAGAATTTCTTGTTGATATGATTGCTTAGCTTGGTTGAATACATTCAATGATTATTATAGTCATTGAAACAGAGATCTGTGATTGAAATTGTGGAACTTTTGATAACTATTAGTTTGATTTTAAAATCTTGATATATTTTCTCACTGAGCTTAATTAGCTCATAAAAGTAGTTATATGATCTGTGTTATAGGTGACAGGGGTAAGAAGATAGCAGAGGGATGATTGCATGGATATGGGACTAGACTTGAACTGTTTGTAACCTGAATACACTTTTTGTATAGTTTTGTAAAAACCATCTTTTGTAAACCAGTTTGACTTTTGGGACCTGTTGTTTAAAAGTACTTGTTCTTGATTTCTACTTGTACTTTTGTTGCTTAATCTTGATTATACCATGATCACTGTGTTATTTTGAGTGATTATGATGTAATCATGAGATAAGAAACTGGGTGTTACAGTGTTCCGAGTAAGCAAGTGTGTGAACGATGATAAAGTGGAATTTGCCACGAACCAACTTACAAGCGGTGCACTACATTGGTGGCAAACCTATTACAAATCACTGGATCTTGATTCATCCCAATCGATACCTTGGGAGCAATTCAAGACAAAGTTTAATGAAGAATACTGCTCAGAAGTGGCTATTCAGAAGTTGGAGGATGAATTCCTACACCTGGAACAGGGTTCCCGATCTGTCCAGGAATATACTCTTAGCTTTCTGGAGAAAGCTAGGTTTGCTGAACATCACATTTACACTGAAAAGAGAAAGATCGACAAGTATGTTCGGGGGTTGACAACCCGAATTAGAGAAATTGTGCAACCGTTGAAACTAACTATGTTCCGACAAGTAGTGGATCGAGCCACGGAAAGAGAAACAGAACTGAAGAGACAGGAAGACGAAAAGAAAGCTGTTGAAACGAAAAGAAAGGCGGAAGACCAAGGTTGGACCCCTCAGAAAAAGTCGCAGCAATCCGGGTCTAAGGGAAAAAGTCAGAGGGACGAAGGAAAGTGGTGTGAAAAGTGTAGAAAACGACACACAGGCAGTTGTCGCAGCGATACTGGGTCGCCTATCTGCCGAAATTGTGGAAAAACGGGTCATACTATACGAGAATGTTGGGCGGATCGTAAGTGTTTCCAATGCGGGGCTACGGATCATATTCGACTAAACTGTCCCCAACTGAAATCTGGGGCATACAGTGAAAGACCCAGAGAGGACCATGTTGGAAAGAAAGAAGAATCGAAGAACAGAGGACGACCGGTGGCCTCGCGAGCTTTTCAAATGACGGTGGAGGAAGCCCGGGAGAAAACGGATGTGGTGACAGGTATCTTCACTCTTAATTCCATACCTGTATATGTTATTTTTGATCCGGGGGCTACTCACTGTTTCGTATCGGAGTCTTTGTTGCCTCGCCTGAATGTACCGTTAACATCAATGGATGAAAGTTTAGAAGTAGCTATAGCGGACGGCCGATATGTTTGGGTTTCTGAACATCTGGAAGGTTGTCAGCTTAAAATCTACGGGACCATTTTCCCTATAGATTTGAAGCCGATGACTACCAACGAGTTTGGTGTAATTGTGGGGATGGATTGGTTAGCAACAAATTATGCTAACGTGGATTGCAGAAATAAAAACATCACAGTGTTAACGCCGGAAGGGGAATGGATAAAGATTCAGGGTGAACGACCTCGGTTGCGAATGCCAGTCATTTCTTTTGCTCAAGCTCGAAGCTGTATCAGTAAAGGAGGGATGTCTTATCTAGCTTATGTATCGGTGGCACAACCGATTAAAGTGGGGGTAGCAAATGTGAATGTGGTGAACGAATTCCCAGATGTGTTTCCAGATGAACTTCCAGGGTTACCACCAGATCGACAGGTTGAGTTCACGATTGAACTAGTTCCAGGAGCTGCACCTGTTGCCCGAGCTCCATACCGTTTAGCACCTTCAGAGATGGTGGAATTGCGAAAGCAACTGGAAGAATTGTTAGACAGGGGTTTCATCAGACCGAGTACATCGCCTTGGGGAGCCCCTATCCTGTTTGTCAAGAAGAAAGATGGGTCAATGCGAATGTGTATTGACTATCGGGAGTTAAACAAGATCACGGTAAAGAACAAGTACCCGCTACCCAGAATAGATGATTTGTTTGATCAGCTGCAAGGCGCGTCCTACTTTTCGAAGATTGACTTGAGGTCGGGTTATCACCAGTTGAAGATAAGGGAGTCAGACATCCCGAAGACAGCTTTCCGAACGAGATACGGTCATTATGAGTTTTTAGTGATGCCTTTTGGATTAACCAATGCTCCAGCCGTATTCATGGATCTCATGAACCGAGTGTGTCGTCCGTTCCTTGATACCTCGGTGATAGTTTTTATTGATGACATCTTGGTGTATTCGCGAAGCCAAGCCGATCATGAAGTGCACTTGCGGCAAGTATTGGAGTTGCTTCGCCGGGAGAAGTTGTATGCAAAATTCTCCAAGTGTGAATTCTGGTTAAGAGAAGTCCAATTTCTTGGCCATGTAATCAATGCCGAAGGGGTGAAAGTTGATCCATCAAAGATTGAGGCCGTGATGAAGTGGGAACCGCCCCGGAGTCCAACTGAAATACGGAGTTTTCTTGGTTTGGCAGGCTATTACAGAAGATTTGTTGAGAATTTCTCTTCGATAGCTGCTCCGTTGACCAAGTTAACCAAGAAAGGTGAAAAGTTCACATGGGCCGAAAAGCAGCAAGAAGCGTTCCAGAAGTTGAAACAGGCTTTATGTGAAGCACCGGTGTTAACTTTACCACAAAGCGGAGAGGAATATGTGATTTACAGCGATGCTTCTAGAATTGGTCTTGGTTGTGTGCTAATGCAGAAAGGTCGGGTCATAGCCTATGCGTCCCGCCAATTAAAAGATGCTGAGAAGAAGTATCCCGTTCATGATCTGGAACTAGCTGCGGTGGTTTTAACATTGAAGTTATGGAGGCATTATTTATACGGTGTAAGGTTTGTCATTTACACTGATCATAAGAGTCTGAAGTATCTTTTCGACCAGAAGGAGCTTAGTATGAGACAGCAAAGGTGGATGGATCTGTTGAAAGATTTTGACTGTGAAATTCAGTACCACCCTGGCAAGGTGAACGTGGTGGCAGATGCATTAAGCAGAAAAGAAGCTCCTCTGAAAGTTACATCCGCATGCATGGGTGTAGTAAGCCGGTTACCTGAATTGATTCGTTCAGCACAAGAAGAAGCGTGTAAACCGGAGAATATAAAAAGCGAAAGAATGGTTGGATATTTGAAGCATCTGGAAGAAAATGCTCTGAAATTGAAGACCTTCAGGGGTCGAGTATGGGTCCCAAAACAAGGAGAAGCGCGAAATTTGCTTCTAGAAGATGCACACTATAGCCGTTATGCAGTTCATCCGGGCAGTACCAAGTTGTATCGGACGTTAAAACCGATGTATTGGTGGCCTGGAATGAAGAGGGACATCGGGAGATTTGTGGAAAAATGTTTGACTTGTCTACAAGTTAAGTCAAACCATCAGAAACCGTACGGGGAAATACAACCATTGTCGATTCCAGAGAAGAAATTGGACCATATTACCATGGATTTTGTGACAAAGTTGCCGCGGACACCGCGAGGTTATGATTCTATATGGGTGATTGTTGATAGATTGACCAAATCGGCACAATTTATACCATATAAAGAAAAGTACAGAGTAGATCAACTGGCGAAAATCTACATTGATGAGGTGATTTGTCGGCATGGACTTCCAGCATCGATAGTATCGGACCGAGATAGTAGATTTACTTCTCATTTTTGGCAGAGTCTTCAAAAGCGATTGGGTACAAAAGTACTTATGAGTACCGCATATCATCCACAAACTGATGGACAGAGTGAAAGAACGATCCAAACTTTGGAAGATATGTTGAGGACTTGTGTCATAGACTTTGGTGGAAGCTGGGAAGATCATTTGCCTTTAGTGGAATTCGCGTATAATAACAGCTATCATTCCAGCATTCAGATGGCTCCGTATGAAGCCTTGTATGGAGCACCGTGCCGTACTCCGACCTGCTGGACTGAAGTTGGGGAAAAGCCGTTGGCTGGACCCGAAATTGTAGCACAGACTGAAGAAAAGATCAAACTGATACGCGAAAATTTGAAAGTAGCTCAAAACCGACAGAAGCAGTATGCAGACAAACGGGTGAAACCGATAGAATTCCAAGTAGGAGATATGGTAATGCTCAAAGTATCCCCTTGGAAAGGCTTGATTCGTTTTGGGAAGAAAGGGAAGTTGAGTCCTCGCTTCATTGGACCTTTCCGTATATCCCAAAGAGTTGGAGCTGTGGCGTATAGACTGGAGTTACCTGATGAACTTCATGGTATACATGACGTATTTCATGTGTCCCATTTGAGGAAAACGTTGTTTGATAAGTCTCAACAAGTACCTCTTGCTGAAATTGAGGTGGATGAAAAGCTGAGATACCCGGAACAACCCGAGCGAGTGCTAGACCGCAAGACAAGACAGCTGCGAAATAAGAAGATTAGCATGGTGAAAGTCCTTTGGCGTCATCACAAAGGTTCCGACATGACGTGGGAGACCGAAAGTGAGATGAGGGAGAAATATCCTCAACTTTTTGTATGATTTCGGGGACGAAATCTCTTAAAGGAGGGGAGAATTTGTAACGCCGAAAATGTATTTATTATATAATTATAATAAAAAGGGCAAAATAGTCATTTTACCTCAAAAGGGTAATTTGGTCTTTTTGACAGAAAAGGATTTGTTTTGTAATAATATTTTGAGTTTGGACTTAAAATGTTATTAAAAACTGAAATTGTGTTACAATATTTATGAATTGGGGTAAAAGTCTTAAATATGCAACTCTAGGGGCCAAATTGCAAATATTGGGGGTATAAAAGTGAGGACTTGTGCAGATTTTTGGCACTTACGGGAGCAAATTTCTTGGCTGGTTTTCTGCAGAGGATTGAAGTTCTTGAAGGCTTGGAATTTGCAATTGTGATTATAGCATTCAAAAGGGTATAATTGGAAGATTTTGAGGTAAATATTCCAAGCTTTTGATTGTTGCTCTTGATGAATTTTATAGAACTCAAAAACTGAAATTTCAGTTTTGTTTGGGTGATTAGAATGATTAGATACTTCCATTAAGTCATTATAACAAAGACTTAACTCAATCAAATGGAAGTAGGATGTTATATTTGATGAAATTGAAGATTTGGGGTTGTTAAAACTAAGAACCCTAATTCTTAATATGGATGATTGAGTGTGTTTAGATGGTTAAAAACCTTGTAAATATGTAAGGTTTTAGCCTAGGAACAAACCCCAAGTGATTAAGAACAGAAATAAGCACTTAATGGACCAAATCTGCAAGCTACAGTGCATAAATCGCGACTGGCCAGGGAACCTGCACTGCAGCTAGGCGCAGTGCGCCCCAAAGCCAGGCGGGGTGCGCCCAGGCGCAGTGCGCCCTCCCTTGGGCGGGGTGCGCCTCCGAGCAGAGGCCAGGCAGGGGATCAAAAACGCTAACTTTTGCTTGGCTTATCCGTTTTAGCTCAAATTTGGACCATAGGCTCGTTATGGTCTAAAACGTTTGGGAAAATTTTCATATTGAGTTTTCGACCCCTCGGGGGCACTGTAGACCGATCCGAATGCCTCGGTGAATAGTAAAATTCATATAAAGTTAGTAAACGGAAAGTTTATTAACTAGGCATTATATATTATTGAACTCTATTGTATTAGAGTTAATTGTAATGGTTATTAACCTATAATCATTTTGAAATAAATGGAATTATAGGTACGGGACAAAATTCTACGGGTTTCATTTCAAAGCAAGGAACGACGAACGCTAGTTGTAGCAAACCTTCAGGTGAGTAATCTCACTCGTATTTGATGTGATAAATGATTGTTGAGCAGCTGCGGATTGAAAATAGTTTTGGGGACGAAAAATGACAAACGTTTGATTTGATATGACAATACCAGATAAGCCATGAGTCTTTAATAGACAAGAACGGAGCTGTGAGTCAAACCTTTACTGACAATACCGGAACCAGCCGTGAGTCAATAAAAGGAAATGACAATACCGGAACCAGCCGTGAGTCAATAAAATGAAATGACAATACCGGAACCAGCCGTGAGTCAATAAATTTATATAGACAATACCGGATCCAGCCGTGAGTCTAGGCAACAGCGGGATACCCGTGAGCCATGTTTGATTTTGTATTGTATGATGTTACATATTTGACTTTGTATAGAGAATTATATTCTTGTACATGTGGTATTTGATTTGATTACTCATTGGGCTTTGTAGCTCACAGTTTATGTGATATGTCACTGCAGGCGAGCGTGATCCCGCAAAGGGAAAGGACAAAGTCCGTGACTGAGGATTTAGCATTTGAAGTGACAGCCCGGCTTAAAGTTGTATAATACTATGTATTGTACTTCGTGATACTCTTGTACTCGTATTGTATTAACTAATACCCCTTACTTATGGTTTTATTTGTAAAATATTTGGTTTGAAAAATGAAAAATTTTGGGGTGTTTCTGTTAATAAGTCGGGTGTTACAATTTGCAAGTATAATGTATGTCGTAGTATGAGAATCATGCATGGTGTGTGAGAATAGTTTAGTGAATGGATAGGCTAAAAGCCCTAACCGATGTAACTCTATTAACTGTTAAAGGAAATCCTCATCTAAGGACCCCACAAGTCTCAAACCAATCCTTTATGCATGAATGTATAGATAGGATGCTAAAACATTTTCAAAATCATCATACTTCTAAAAATAATAACTCCACAACATATCATTTCAATCAATGCACAATTAGTACACATAATATTCATTTAACATATAAGAATGATGTATGAAACAAGAAAAACAAAACACACACCACAAAATAGTTATAGGGACATGTACTCCCAACATACCCACATCAATATAGATGTTAAACAAGTCATCATCATCTTCGAAGTTGCTACAACCCCGCTCCTTTCCTACAAACCAAAGAAAGGAAGGTGTCACACAAATTCCACCCAATCTTAGGGGACAAACTTCTTATTCTTATCAACTTCACATTTAAGGTTAAACACCCTTCCTATAAAGAGTTAATATGTTAAACAACACCTAAACATATGCTCTCAAGGTCGGGGAAGCAAACGCCAAAGGTCCAAACCTAAGGAGAGTGCTACATTTAGAAAAAGTCATCATATGAGGTGTGCAGAAGGCATGCGGGTCACGCAAACCCAAGGCCAAACCTCACAGGAGTCGCGTGGGTCATTAGAAGGTCCAAAAACTTTGAATTACAAAATGCACGGGATGACTAATTTTAGGGTTTTCTAACCCAAAACATACCGTATATCCTCATCATGCTCATGACTTAAACATTAATCACTTGATGATAATTATTTCATTACTCCAACAAGATGTGGAGTTTAACATTAAGTTTAAGTCATTCATTACATAAGGAACTACACATTCTTCCGTTAATGACTTAATAAATTGGTCATCCAAGATGGATTTATCTCATAACTTCTAGTTCCAATTTCTAGTGAAACCAAATCAATGGAATCCCCAATTCCATTCCATCCAACATGTTCTAACAAAGGTCCTAATCATTCCCAAATGATTGGGTTCATTAGGAAACAATTTAAAATGGATTCCTTCATGAAAAATGCATTAAAAGGTCAACCTCATACTAGTTCTAATGCTAATTCATCTATATTCCATTTTAGGGTTCATAATCCCCTAATTCCATCAATTAATTCAATGTTTGCTAGATTTTCTTAATGTCAAATGGTTAGAACCAAAAACACAATTAGATTCATCAATAACTCAACATCTCTATGGTTTTAGGGTTTCAAAATACCCATATTATCACAAAGGTGATTCCAAGTTATCCATGGGTTGGATAGTGATCACATATTGGTCAAGAACATTAAAAAATCATTGGAATCATTAGGAAAACCTCCTCCAAATAGAAAATTCAGATTAATACAAACCCCAACCTAAAAATGGGTTTTCAAGCTAGAAAATGATTAGATTATACCTTAGATTGCTAGAAAACTTCAAGAACTTTAAATAATCTTCAAAACCAAGCACAATCCTCCATGAAAAACCTAGGAATTTCCATATTATTATTATATTTTCCCTGAATTTATTCTCATTATAAAATAGGGATAAAACTCCTGTCCAAATACATCTAATCTTTCTAAGTTTGGCTAAAATAGTCCATATACTTCCATTTCTTCAACAACAAGCACCCAAAGGGCTACATCTTAATTACAAGTCTCAAGTTTTAGACTTTTTCCCCAACGATTATAATTATTCTTCATTTAGGTCACTGTCTAGGTTAACCTTAACCCATAGTTTGGTCATTTGGCAAAAATGGTCTTTCTCATTAAAACTTCTACAATTAGGTCCCTTTTATTGGTTTATGGAAATGTATAGCATAATCTAGGTTCCCACTTTGACCATTCATTACAAATTCTTAATCTTATAAGCCTTTGACAAGACAAAGCTTGATATGCTATGTTTGGCAAATTTGACAATTTTAGTCCATACGTCTTAATTTCTCATTTTTGGTTAAAAATCAATTTTTATTATTTAATTACACCCAAAACTTGTTTTTGGCTCTTGGAATCATAATCCTATTCATAATATAGTTTTTTGAATTTATTCTTATTTATTTAAAAATTTATTTTTTTCGATTTAAGAAGAAAACTTCTAGGCCCAAAATAAGGATGTTACATACACGTTCGATTCGGATACTTGGAAAGGAAAAACCCCTCTAGATGTACCTTATACACATCCTCTTATAGTTTAGCATTAAGGATAGTAGTGTACATCCATTTGTCATATTTCATAGTCATGAAATACTGCTGTTTTGACAATACCTAAAGAATTTCATCACTGTCACTGGTGAAAGTGTTTCCTAATAATAAATTCCTTGAACATGAGTATTAACTTTCATACCAATCACGTCTTATAAGTGTGCATATTATTATCCATGGCATCCTTCTTCTTAAAGACCCATTTGCATCCAACTAGTCCAAAGTCTAAGTGCTTGATCAACAAAGTTCCATAATTAGTTAACATAGATGGATTTCATCTCGCTTTCACAACCTCGTTCCATTTTTCAAACTCTGGTCATGACATGGCGTCTTGATGACTGGGAAACTCTTCTTGACCCGGTAGTAACTCGTCACCTTTAGATAGATGTAAACCATAAAACTTGGGTGCATGAGGTACTCTATTAGACTTATGGACAAGTGGTGGAAGTATGTCAAATTCCTCAACAAGCTCTTTCTGAGGCTCAATATGTTTCTCAACCTTTTTTGAGTACTGATAGGATCCTGATATCAACAAAAAAAACTTCAAAAATCAACTTTTTATAACAAAATTGTATCCGCAAAAAAAACGTTTGATATAAAAAGGAACGAAAAGTATTTGAATGGAAGCAGACATCAAGAACTCTTAGAAAAATGTTTAATTTTTATGATTCATGAAGAAGTTGCAATGAAAGCATTAAATCATACAGTTTGCAAGCAAGAAGCAAGGCTTCTATTCAGATCATCCACACCACCTTCCCTTCAACCAACCAAAAAATCATCATCTGGTGGAAGTAGACATCATTACTCTAAGTAAAGACCAGTATGTGGTAGAGAGAATGGAGAAAGAAAGTGGAGGTTGTGGCGATGGTGTAGCGCCTGGTTCGCAAGCATAAAAAGGGGAGGTGGGGATGTTTCGGCAAGAGACGGGCGAGGAGGGTTGGTATCGGTATCCATCTTAGAGTCATAGAGAGATCGGAGATAGAGATAGTAGGGGGGGTTCTATAATCTTCGACGAATGAGGTGGGTGGCATCGTTCGATCTAGAGAGAGGGGGAGAGGAAGATGAGATGTAGAATAAAGAGAATATACTAGATTAGGATTCTAGATGGAATGTAAAATAAAGATAATATACTAGATTAGGATGCTTTGTGTGCACCAGTTGACGACACTAGAGGGGAAACATTTTTAAGATTAAAAATATAAAGAAAGCAAAATAATAAAATGATAAAATATGAAAAAACAGAAAAACAAATAAAAATAGGGGTAAAATTGACTTTCCATGTCTAACGTCTAAAAACAAACAAGTTATCAAAAAGACTAACAGAGTAACGATGTTTGATTTTAAGACCACAGAGCGTGTCACATTTTGATATTTGTTTTTACTATGCGATTTTTTTTAAACCACAATGACCAGTCGTGGAATTCTTTCTATATACTTTATATATAAAGTGAATAATATATTAATATTTCATATGTTTAATCATTTGCAGGCAATTCATTTCTTTAAATTATGTTTTACAATCTTTTGATAAAATATAACATCATTTTTTGAGTAAAATTATAGTCTCTCTGGTTGATATATTGTTACAACTTCAATCCTTCTTTAAAAATTTGGCGCAATCAACTTTTTCAGTTTCAAAATACATCATAGTGGTCCTTTTGACTATTATCTTCACTCCTTATCCGTTAACCAATGGTAAAATGATCGGTGCATCAATCTTTTTTTCTTTTCTATTATTTTATCATTCTATTAGTTTTTATCATTTTTAGGATGGTGTGTATCCATCTGCGTCGTCCCTTTCTTTTTGTAAAGGAACATCAATGTTATATCAGTTTTTTTCTTCTTATTATTTTTATCCTTTCTCTGAACAAATGGAAATGGTATTCCTTAACATTCCTCTCATCCAACAAATTTTGGTACGAATAATGATGCATCATCTGCAAGATAAAAGAAGAAAAACGAAGAGGGGAAAAGGAGAAAAACAACTTGAAGGCCCATGATTCCCATCGAACTCAAGAAGGTTGGTTTCGTGTTTTTGAAGCTCTTTCCTGAGCTTAAAGTCACAAAACCATCCATTATTAAAGTTTGTTAACCATCACATAAACATTCAACTCTGCCATCCCCTCCACCACTCATCGTCCCCACCTCTCCTCTGATCATCATTTCCGATGGATAGTGCCACCACATGCATATTTGGATCCCATAATTCAATATATGTATATATTCTTGCAAACCTTTACATATTTGAATCAAACTTTGAAGGTGGATCCATAAATTGTAAAAATAATAGAAAAATCTCTTTCCCTTCATTTTTAAACAAAAGCCTTCTAATTATGTTCGAGATTTTAGTCAAGATCTTCATAAGATATGTTGTCACTTCCATATTATGTTATTAAATTTATTTTCTTTTACATTTGGATTCAAGTGGGATGGTTATAGAATGTTGTAATATGGATATTTAAACAATTAGTTTAATTTTAAAATTGGATTTAATGAGATTTTTGAAAATATATGTTTATCAGGGTGCATACCAAGACCTAATAGTAATATTGCTAGTATTTGATATATGTGTTAGGGTTTTTAGGGTTCTAATTCATTTGTATGTTTTATACATGGAATCAAGTAATTGTACTAAAAAATACATGGAATTTGGAATTGGGGAATTAGGGTAGAGAATAGAAATCGTGATTGTCACAACTTCTGTCCAGTTGGTGGTAGTGATATTGGGGTCTTTGGTGGAGGAGGAAAGGAGATGGTTTTGGAGGCATAGCTTCTACAAGTGGTGGCAAAAGAAGGGTGGGGTGAGGGAAAAAAGGCGATGATGAGGTTCTGGGAAGGTTGAAGGAGGGAGGTGAAGCACGGATGGTTGAACAGTGGTGGGAGGAGAATGAAAGGAAGACAGAGGATTCGTCGGCAAGTAGTGGTTTAAGCGACGATGGTAGAGGCGGAGAAAACTAATAACACTGGTAGGGGTGGGTGTCATGGATACTAGCGGAGTAGATCATTTGTCTCCATGTTATTACTAGAGTTCTTAAAGTGTCTTTAGAGGTTTTGCTAGTTTATTACTTGTAGTTTAGTTTATATTTTTTACAAAAGTTTGTTGGGGTAAAATTTTTATTTTATAATGACTTAACGACTGCGATCTAAAGGAGTTAGACCAAATGATCACCGGTATAAGAAAATGACATCATAAGGACGAATCATGCTTAACTTTTGAAAGTTAGACCGAAAGTATGACAATATACAAATCACATGACCGAATCTACGAATTATTTTTTAATCATTTCGCTAAACTAAGGGTATTTAGTATTGTCATCCAAATTAGTTTATGTTTTAATATTAATATATAAATATGTTGCTAGTGCCTTTATACATCAAAATATGTAATATTTTATTAAAGAATATTACTTTATAGAATATTTAATTATCAGCTATCCAGAATATTTATTTGGATTACAAAATTATATAAGAAAATAATAGTATATTTATTTTAGATTTAATAATAGAATCCACATAAAAACAATAGAAATTTTGTTTAAACCTTCGTAAGTGTGGTGTTTATTTGGTGGATATTTAAAAACATGATTGTTTAATGTTTATTTGGATAATTATGAAAAGTTGTATATATTGCAAGTTGAACATATATATCTATTTCAATAACAGGTGCTTTTGGAGTAATTTTAAATAAGTTGCATCTAATTGCTTTTGTTACAGAACCATAATTGAATTCTGGTTAAATATATACAGAAATATAATATGATGTTGACGTGTAATTTCTTTTCCTAATGTTTTAATGCTAACACAAACAAAATAATTATAACAAACAAAATAGTTATATCTTGGACCTTGTAACTAACATTTGGACAACCAAGGGTCCATGGTGGTCAACTTGGCATTTCAACAGTGGTTATCACAAGTCCACAGCGGAGCCAAAAGAACCTATGGACACGTGAAAGCTATCAAATAATTATAATTTTTATTCTAAGGGAGAAATTCTTTTATTTGTGATCATCATTCATCAATTTATTATTAAATAATGCTATAAATAAGAAATCTAGAGGGTGTTGCCTCCGGTGAGTTTTTATCAAAATAATGTTTTTAAACAAATATTTATTAAAATAAGAGTTGTTTCAAAATGTCTATTTAATATGTATATCAAAAAGTGTTTTTTTACAAAAATTATATTTTTCTATTTATACTATTTTGTTGTTTTTTTAACCTTTTTCTATAAAAATAATGGTAATGCTTTCTAAATCGAACACCAAATAACAATAATCTTTAAATACTATTTCTAGTGTCGTTTTTAAAAACTATTTTTAGTCATTTTTAAAAAACGTAGTTTTTATATAACTTTAAACGCCGTTCTTAGAAAACACAGTTCTTAGACATATTTAAAGTTATTTTTAGTGTCGTTTTTAAAAAATGCAGTTTTTACAAATATTTAAAGACTTTTTTGTGTCTTCTTAAATAAAACAGTTTTTAAAGCTTTATAAAAACTGTATTTTTTTAAAAACGTCACTAAAAACAGTTTTTTAAAGATTTTTAAAAACAGTGTTTTTTAAAAACTACACTAAAACCATTTTTTAAAGTTATATAAAATTGCATTTTTAAAAACGACTAAAAGTAGTTTTTTAAAAAGCTACACTAAAAACAGTTTTTAAATATTATGGTTATTTGATGTTCGATTTAGAGAGCATTACTAAAAAGAAGTTTAGAAAGAAATCAAAATAAATATATTAAGAAATACCAAAATAATATAATTAAAATATAAATTTGATCACGAACACTCTATTGGTAAAAAAATAAAACTTATTTGGTAAATATTTTAAAAAACAACCAGTATTTGATAAATAATTTTTTCAAAAACATTATTTTTGTCAAAAACTCTGTCTCCAATTGGTAGTTCATCCTTGGGTGCGTAAATGGCTCAAAGCTAGGAATACCGAGGAGCATTTTTAGAGATAATGTATTTTTTTATTAATGATTTGGTATTTATTAGAATACGAGTATTTTATGAACTTTTTATTATTTATTGATTGCTTAATATTTTTCAACCATTTATTTATATAGTATAGTGTTGCAATCTCTTTTGTAACATTTTTATAGAAAAAGTAGCGATAACAGCGGAAGACTAAACACTAGAGTGGATGACATGTAGTCAAGCTGGTCTCTTCCCATCATTTCTCGAAGTACCTGCAATGTTTAAATTAACAAGCGTAAGCACATTGCTTAGTGGGTTCCCCAGATTACCATAACACATAAATTACATAATTAACAAGTAAGGGTCTCCGAGCTCACCCCGAACAACTCAGCTCTCTGGCTCACCTCGATCTGCCCCGATTAGAACTCCCGGGTAGACCTGGCAATCCGTGTCTACGTGTCTTGTATTCGTGACAGACACGAATTTACACGACACGAATTTGTAAAACACGTACACGACACGAATTGTAAAACGTGTCTGGGATATCAGACACGAACACGACACATAATTAATCCGTGTAACACGCGACACGACACGGTCAGACACGTTTTTATCCGTGTCACACGAATACGCGATTTTACACGAATGTAACACGAATTTTAGCATCCCAAAATACACGATCAGACACAGTTTTTTATCAGTTTTTAAACTGTGAAACTGTTTGTTACAATCATAGTTCTTGATATCCCCACACCACTTGCATTTTGCGTTATTCGTTCCATCTTTTGTGACTTTGATTATCTCAAATACATTCCATACCGAGGAGGTGTGCTTCTTTTCACTCTTTCGTTTTCCTTTACTTTGAAATCTATCATGCCCCGCATCATGTACCTCCACACAATCATCATCATCATCCTTTGACAGTATATTGTTGGTATTATCATCCATCTAAAAGAAATATGACAAAACACCCAATTAATAACAGAAGAACACTTTAACAGAACAGAAGAACACTTAATTAACAGAAAAGAAAAAAGGGAAGAATACTCGGTGGTGTCCACTGTCAAGAAATCCACCCAACAATTACTTAAGTTTATTCTGTAAAGAACTTCATACAGAAAAGAAAAAGGGAAGAATACTCGGTGGTGTCCACTGTCAAGAAATTCATACATAAAAGAAAAAGGGAAGAATACATACCACAGTGTTAGAAGCCATGACTGAAGAAGCTATGTTGAAACTTGAAAGTAGAACTGAGGTTGAGCGATGGTCAGTGGTGTCGACGATCGATGGTTGCGCAGTGAACTAATCGGTGTTTCAAAGGTGTCGAGCAGGTGGTTGGAGGTTGAACGGTGGTCGCCGGTCAGTGGTGTGGTGTCGGATGTCGATCCTATGTGCACGCGGAGGCGGGAAGTGCAAATCGTCAAAGGATTTTGAGAATTGAGAACGACGACCTGCGACTCAATGTCGTCGTCAACGAAGAAAAGAAAAGAATGTCAGGAATTTAGGGTTCAAATGAGTTTACGTTACTAATTTAATTAATAGTTAAAAGGAATTTTTTATTTATCAAATATATGATGTTTTCTAATTTGGTCCCTAAGCTTTCAGTAAATGCAAAACTAACCCCTAAACTAGTAAACTACTAAACTTCAAGGAAAACATATATAATATTACGTGTATATACGTGTTTAAACGTGTCTATCCGTGTTTCGTGCAACACGAATGTAAAATGTGTCTTATACGTGTCAAAACAGGTTAATTCGTGTTTGACACGTATAAGACACGAAACACGAATTTTAAATTCGTGTCAGACACGAATAGACACGAAACACGAATTTCAAAAACCCATACGTGGAAAACTCGTGTTGTGCTCGTGTCGTGTCTTTCGTGTCGTGATCCGTATTGCCAGGTCTACTCCCGGGCTCACCCCATTCCATTCGTCATCAATAATGTGTGGACTCTCAGGCTCACACCAATCTGTCTGACTCTCGGGCTCAACCCAGTCCGCCATCACATTCCATCCACTATTATTGGTATTAATAAACAACATTCATCATACACATTGCATATACAACTCATCAGTAAAGTAAGGAGACTCACCCGATAGCAACTACAAATTAAGAAAGTCCCGATAATAACCCTCCCGAGCTTCCTAATATTCAAAACGTCACATCAAACAAGGTTCCTACTCAACCAGGCCACTCGACCAAAACCTATTATTTTCTAAAGTTTAACCCAAAAGTCAACTGTCCAAAAGTCAAAGTCAACGGTCCTGATCAACACCAATTAGCGCTGCTATCTACAAAGATAGCGTCATAAGTAGAGAGCAACAATGCTAACTTTGACTGATTTAGCGTCACTAACTATAGTTAGCGGCGCTAACCCTCTGTTCAGCCAAACATTTCCCAAAGTTCTTAATACACTAAGTCAGAAGCTATAACTTTCCAGGATTGACACAAACAGTTCCTAGACTCATAAAAACATGAACTTTACTAACCAATCATAACCAAACAAGGTCCTGGTCAAAATCTAGCTTCACAAAGGTGAGAACTAAGCTCAAACTTCTCTATTAAGAATTTTAAGACTAGGTTAGGGTTCTTACAAGGATTCAGAAACTAAAAGGAGAAGAGATTCGTCCTCTAGCTCCTAAATCCTTCCTCATTCCATTAGATGAATCCATCATTGCCTCATAAGACTCCAAAAGGTCTCATAACTCCATTTTAAACAAGAAAACTTGAGGAGACAAGGTTATAAACACTTACAATAGTCCAGAAATCACAACCTTTTCTAGCAGTACTTTTCCTTCATTTTATTCTTTTAAAATCCTTCAAATATCCAAAAATGAAGCTAAAACACCAAATGAGGCTTAAGAGAGTGTTTTAGGGTTTTCTGTAGGGTTAGGAGTGAGAAATGATGGACTCCCAAGTGTTTTATGGCTTAAATATGGCCCATTACATGAATTTAGGATTTTCTTTTGCTGATTACGGCGGTTAGCGCCGCTAACTGCAGTTAGCATTGCTAACCCGTGAACTTGCATGGCCACTACATGCAGCTTTTAACGCCGTGAGGGGGAGTTCCATGGCGACGCACGTCGCTAACCCTTGTTAGCGCTGCTAACTTCATGATTTCACAATACTTCACTATTTAAACAATTAAAAGAAAGGATTATTTAAATACCTGAATTTGGGCTTTATAAGTATCTGAAGTTTGACTCGAAATTCAAAGTGCGAGATATCGGGGATAAGGCAGACTCGCGACGCTAAAAGCCATATCTAGCGGCGCGAACCCCTCGATTTTGGCAAGAAATAAATTTCAGAATTTTCAAAAATAAAAAAAGATCATATCATGCTGTGGTGAATTGTGTTAAGGATGATATTCGTTGTAGATTGATGAATCTATCTATGAAACCTTGCACTAATGTGACTTTGGCTAAAAGGATATGGACACTCACCTAACTTCTTTGTTATCCTTTTATCTTCTATATATGTCTCTGCTTGTGTGGTTTTTTTTTGCAGGTTGTTATCCTTATGTTTCCTGTATGTTTTCTGGTTCCATTTCATGTTTTTTTTTGCAGGTTGTTATCCTTATGTTTCCTGTATTTGCCTGAGGTACCGTCCTCTTTACCCAAAAAATCCCTCGATTTTGCAATTATAAATAGAGGTCTCTAGGTCGAGTTTCAGGGAGCGGAGAAGCTATCCATCGAGAGAACTTTGTATTCTTTAGCTCATATTCGTCTTATTTCAGTTTATACTTCATAGTTTAGTTAGATTCATCTTTATTTCGTTTTATTTCGGTTTTGTATCAACTTTAGTGTTACGAGTATTCTAAATCTAGGAATTTCTCTGACCGTAAAGATTGAGTTTTAGATCCAGGAGCAATCATTCGACTCTTGTCATTGGTTAGATTTGCGACAATTGATTGGTTATTTCAGGTTTTGTAAAAGAAATATTTTAGTTTATGCGTTGTTGGATTTATAGTAGTTCATTCTTAGATCTGATTTTGTTTATGGTTTGTAGTTTGAATTAAGTTTGAGTGTTAATAATACGCCTGCTATAGAGTGAGAGTATAGTACGGTTTCTTACCGACACAAAAAGCCGATCACGAACTTCTTGGTTCGACCTATGCTTACCCTATCTAGTGAATAGTAATGTTTTATTTTTCATTTATGACCGCATAAACGACTATGACGTGTCATTTACGTTTATCTGTTTTTATCTTTTATTAATTTTTTGTATTTCCTATAAATATATATTGTTTGGTAACACATGTTCTAACAAGAGAGAAATTGAGAGAAGCCGTAAAGAAAGAGGATTGATTTAGGAGAAATTGAGAGAAGCTGGAAGTAATAAAAGATGGCAAATAAACTTTACAAAGTGTTGTGTGTGTTCTTTTAGTTTTGATGTATGACAGTAAAAAACAACGTATATTTTTGTATGTCGTATTTTTTTCAAAAGTTGACATAATTTTACAATAGACTATTATGATTGTGGTAACTTCTTAAGATTTCAAAAAATATGACATTATTTTTGTGAAAGACTTTTTTATTTTTCATAAAATCAATGTGTCGTAATTCATTTGCCATTAAAATTCTTTTCCCGGTAATGTCAAACTACATTTTCAAGATAAGATTAGTCATCTATGTCTTGAGTTCCCTTTTGGTGTTGGTATCAGCATTTGCCTTTTATGAAACAAAAAGAAAGTTGAATATTAGTGGAAAGATGTAAGAACTAAGAAGACACAACATAAACCTTAACCTGCTTTAGAAAGGTTGTCCTTGACTCTCACATCATGAAGTACGAGAGGACCAATGATAGGTTAATGCAGTTATATATACATGAGTGAATGGTCTATTAAGGTTTGCTGAAGAAGAGATATATAGGGGTTAGGGTTTTTATTAAAAGTTGGCATCACTCTCTGTCTTTGAGATTCTTTGTGTTATCATTGGAAATCAAAAAGAAATTTGAGGTAGAGAGGAAAATGTTAAAATTTTAAAAAATAATAATAATACACATAAATAAATCTAAAATAAAATGTCACATAAGCAAAATTGCGTATGCGTAAAGTTCACGTCAACACATGTGTTTGCATTAACAACCAAAGTCTTATCGGGCTTTTACAATACTGGAACAATAATTTGAAGTTCTCAAACTTTAGATGTACAAACACTATTTTTTAATAGTTGGTTGGTATTTAGCAATTTAACCATGTATTTTTTTTTTATAAGATCTACACTAATTGTGTCTCTAGTTTTGTTGTGGTTATTGCCAAATAATCATTACAGTATTCGGGTTTATACAGTTTCTTTATGGAATCACTTTTGATGGATATGTGGCTACAATCAAACTTTGTTAGGTTATTATATTCCAATCGAATATTAAAATAATTTGTTAAAAATGGTATTTCGTTATGTTTTAAAAAAAGGTTGTACAATATTCCAAAAAAAAAAAAAAAAAAAAAAAAAAAAAAAAAAAAAAAACTAAATTATTGTGTACCTAGAAAATTGTTGTATATAAATCACTCCCCTAATAATTATAACTTTCTATTAGCGAAATGATTTTGTGGAAATATTAAATTCTTACCCATGAATTGAAACATGCAACTCTAGCACATGGTTGATAAATTGTAGAGTAAATTACAGTTTTAGTCCCTGTAGTTTTTGCGATTTTTTGTATTGGTTCCTGAACTCGAAATCTCATATTCTTGTTGTCCATTAGCTTTCACTGTTCCGTTAAGGTTAATTTTTTCTAATAAATGGAGGATAATTACGGCAAAAGTTCTTAATTTGATTAAAAAAGTTTAGGTCTTCCTTCTAAAATTAGATGACCCATCTCTATATTAAAATCCAAAATGATTTACTTTTCAAAGTTTTCAGTTAGGATCTACTATCAAATTAGATGCCATAACAATTTGAGACTAAAATTACGGATCAAGAAAATTGACCCAATCTACGTCTTCATGATTTAATCACATACCCAGAAAATAAAAAAGAGAAAGAATCAAACTTTAACTTCAACAATTATGCTGTTTTTACAAACACGATTCGAGACTAAAATTACCAATCCATTACAGCAACTTCTTCAAGTTCTAAGAAACCCTAAATCCGGTGGCGGCAATGGAGATTCTGGGTGTGGATCTTAACACGCTCGCCGGAACTAATATTCCTCCTAATCAGCCCGTTTCCACACAACTATCGTCCCTTTTGCAATATGTCTTGCCCTCTCTCTCTCTCTTTCTCTTTTCTTTCTCTACTATTCTCTTTTGAAATCTGTCTTGACCTTCTGTTCTTGCGGTCACCAGGAAAATGCCTTTCGATCGGCCTCTTTTATTTGTTTAAAGTGTTTGATAACATTATCGAAATCACAACAGGTAATTGAATTTGGTTTGGTCATTTGGTCGAACAGTTGGTGGGATTCGTTCAAGGAGCCAGATTTACCGTACATGGAGAGGAAGAAACCTAATGCTTCTTGGAACAGATCGACTGTTTGGTAACCGTACCGCAGAAGAAATTGACGACACAATGTTCGACGAAGTTGCTGAATGATTTTTCTTCGTCTTTAAATCCAATTGATAATATAGGAGTCCACTTCTGCCACATACTTGTTAGAATTTTCAAATCGAGAAAGGAAATGAGACATTCATTTGAAGAAATTGTCATTGGGTTATCGCCTTCGCACTAAATCTTCATCCCATAATTCCCGAGTATTCATATTCCTTCCTTTCCTAAATCCATCTTCGATAGCTCCTGCTCAAAAGATTGCCAAAATTTTGAAAGGATTGAAAGCGACTGAGGTGAAATTGATGGAATGAATCGGGAAAAAAAAAAGGTTACTTATGGATGGGAGAATTTGAGAGATCTCCGATCAACGTATGCCACCGGAGGCTTATCGGAAAAATGGGGAGGAATGCTCGATCGCTGCTGCCCTTTTTTTTAATAAAACTAATTAGAAAAAGGGTGTTTTGGTCATTTCACCCCATTTAACATAAAATTTTAACACCTAAAGGAGAGAGGGACCAATATTGTAAGTTAAAGCAAACCAAAAGGGCAAGAACGTGGGAATTAAAATTCAGGGACGAATGCGAAAAATGGGGGAAACCACAGGGACCAAAATTGTAATTTACTCAAAATTGTATTAACACGTATAAAAGTTTTTCCACAAAATCACTGGTGCAACGTATAAACGTATAATGTTAGGTTGAAATTTTAATAATAAAAATATATTATTATCAATACGAGATATGTACAATAAAAAATATTTGGTTTCTATGAGACAATTGAAACAATGATGTCTTCTTAACTCGTATGAAAGTTAAGCGGTAAACGAAAAATGATGATACAATTATACCGTACGAGAAAAATAATAATAAGATTACTCGTTCGAAACAGTATGTGATAATGATTCTTATGCTAGTTTGTGCATTTACCAAAATCGATGTAACTATTCTGAAATACCTAGAAAGGAAAGTTATTGAAGTTATCAACACAACTTTGATTTACCCTGGCTAGACAACACAAAAATAATAAACATAAATCTTCATAGCACAATTAAAATATTGGTTACTCTATTAATTTAAAGAAAAACGGTAAAATTTAGCATTGCCCAAGTGATACAAACTTGTTTGGAATAAGATAAAAGGTATTAATTTTGAATCCAGATGCATGGTGATTGTCGAGTGAATTTTGGTTAGACAATATCGACATTTAATAAAATTCTTACCCCCTCAATTTACTCACAATTCTCGAGTTCCCTTAAAAATTATAATAGTAAATCAAGTGATCACACATGAATCAACAAGTATGTAGATCACATCCCATTCCTATAACATTTTTCTTGACAATTTATGCAATGAATAGGGTAAGGGGAGCATATGCAATGTCTTTTGTTTCACCTTCTTTTGATTGTGAACCCCCACAATTACAAGTAGAACACACCCATAAAGTAGCTATGTATCACATGCTAGTATTTCTTTTGCCTTGTCAACATCCCCATCTCCATAAGATTGAAAAAATTGACACAAAGTTTTACTTCGATGGTCCAGCTTGATGGTTCATGGTACTTGTCACGACATCTCAACCCCTCTATTCCCCATCCTTAAAAAATAAAGTAATATCGTTGTCAAGATAATAAAACTGAATAAGATACTAGGACTTTGATGGGGCAATACAGGCCAATAGGTGTCGAACAAGTCGAATATGTCCTTGTATCAAAAAGACGACTTGAAACTGAAATGAAAAGGACTTTGAGGTAACGTTGATGTAACATCCCAAATTTCTAGACAATAGCAACCTAAAAATTTCTTAGATAAATACATTTAACACTTAAAATATAAACATCAAGTATCTAATATCTCAATGAAAACTAAAATACTCTTAACTTATAAAGATAAGACTAGAATTACATATATTATTGTTACACCGGATATTACGGATACTTTCGTCACTTACGATAGTCATCATATCCAAGTATTTGTTGCTATTTTGGATTAAGTACTTGCAAGACAGAACATAGATGTCATCACGTACATCTAACTGGCACCTATGACATATCCTAGCAAAACTCGCTAAGCACTCGTCACTTTAATCTTTGACTACACATCACACATGAATCATTATACTAAATGAGTTTTGAGTTTTCCTATCAAGTTAGGGTGTAAACAAACTGAACAAACAAATGAATATGAACACATAAACGAATAAAGTTTCTTGTTTGTGTTCGTTTTTTAATAAATTACCTTGTTTGTGTTCATATATTTATGTTGATTTGTCACTAATGGTTGATGTTGCATCCATGTCATACATATCAAAGTTAATATATTTTAAATTTATTGTTTAATTATTTTGTTATCAACATCTGTTTCATTAATATTTTTATTTTATCTTCATCTCTTCACCTTCATGAAGGCAACTTTTGTTAGGGTTTCGAACGACATGTACAACATTAAAAACGCAACGGAAAAAATTAAAAAAATAGTTCACGCAATCGGGGTATTAATGTTATGTTCACAAGCAAACTAAAGAGGTTTATTAATTTTGTAATAAGGTTTACAATCAGGTCTTTGAGTTCAACCTTAAACTGGATAGGTTTTTCTATTTCGACCATAAACTCATTTTTCTTCATGTGTTGTTGCCTGAGACTCCATTTTTAAGTCTCGATATATTGGACTTCATAATTCACCATCTTCATCCAATATGATCTTCCCATCATCAAACCAATGTCAAGAGACTTGATACCTTCAAGATGCCCATGCACCATCTCATAGAAACTACTCAGCTGTTCAACTATTTATTCTTAAAATAGCACTCTTCAAATCTAGCACACTCGGTAGGTTACCATTTCCATCAAAACGCAACAAATTGGTTAGCAATTTTAACCCTAATAAAGTTCATGCTTTGGTATCCTACATCCACATTAAGATCTAACCAACACTAATTGAACACCTTATACTAAATTCAAATAAAGGCCAAATCTAACATATATGTTCAAACATATCATAACATATTTCAATATATCCACGTACAAATATTTCTTTCCAAATATGTTCTAAGAGTTATTTTACACAATAACTCACAAACAACCACATAATCATGTTGGCGGTTATATTTGGATTAACTAACTTAACTACCATAACTTAATAAACTATAACTACCATACACGAGTGTCAAATTATCACAACTCTCCTTATAAAGGTATACAAATAAATGAAAACAACTAGTGAGCAAAAATATGTGGTTTTAATACTTACTCTCACTCGTGGCGTTGCTCGTTCAATTCGAAAACCATTTTGAGAATCTACGGTCTGGTAGGTCAAAATAGCTCGACCAAAGGGTAAAAAAATAAGGTTTGTTTTTTTTGTTGTTGTTGTGAATTGTCTTGTTGATAATAACATATATGGGAATAGTACATCAAGTCACTTTACCAGTTTACCGTCGCTTGTGATTAAAGTTCTTCATTGAGAATTATTTTGTACAACGAATACGCAGTATTTTCCATATCATATGTTATTGTTATAGTAGCACAATTCTACACGCGCTTGTGATTGAAATTCTTCTATAAAAAAATTATACAAAAAAAATTATTTGTCGTGTGGTGTGTCATGTTATGGTCAAATTTCCATTCGACATGGAACCTCAAAAGTCTGCATATTTTGTCAACATATGACACTTTAATTATAGAGCCACAAAGATACCAAGATGTGACATTTCATATGTCTAAGACATGTATGAACCGTTGGCATATGGCTCACAAGTACATGTAACTGAAACTCATGCTGTTCAAAAAAAAAAAAAAAACTGAAACTCATGCACCCAGAAACATTATCATGATAAATTTATACTTAAGTGCATCTATGCGCCTATATTAGCATACAAACTCTAACCCTTGGCCGTATTTCATGTCTTATATTAAATCAAGTGTCGTAACGTAATAATGGTGCACATATGTTGGCAATGTGCATAATTATTAGGGTCAAGTATATTCCAAAAAAACAAGCTCTAAATTATCAAATATACCCTAGTCTAGCATATTTTAGACCAGATAAAATATAATGATATTCATTAAACACCAATAATTTTTAAAGAAAAGTTAAATACACCAATAAGAAGCAATTAAAATATAGACTAGGATGTAATTTGAAACTAACTAATACACTTGCTATATCTTTGGGTAGTTTCACCGACGATTTTAAAATTTAATCAATCCTAAATTGGCGTTTGCAACAATTCAATGGACTTAGGCTTAGTAAATCACTCACTAAATGGTAACAGCATTTGATACTAATTCCATTTAGACCATTTAAAATCTTTTAAGAGGTTTAAACATTTAAGTTTGACTTTTGTTCCATTGATTTAAAGAAAAATTGATTTTCAACCACAAAACGGTTTAACCTGATACGACTCGATTTTTTCAATAATATGGACTAAAATGGACGCATGTTGAGTAATTTTACGTTTGAATTTTGTTCCATTGATGTAAAGAAATATTAGCCAACATATTTTCTTATTGAACACTTGCACTTTTTTACCCAACTAAAAATATGTAACTTTTACCATTACGTTATGTTTATTCTTTTGGACTTGTAAGTCATCTATTTTTAGAATGATTAGTCTAACAAAAATATTTGACGAAACATTCTACTTGAAAACACTTATGAAGCCTTCGAGATAGATACAAATGTCAATATTTTTGCAAATGTAAAACAACGCTTTTCAGATATTTACAATTTTACATGCACATTACAATGCCCAAAATAACCCAACATCGAAAAAAAAAAAGAACAAGTTTGAAGTGGTTACTCGAACTTTCAGAATTTAGAATAACCTTTTATTGTAATAATCTTAAATGTACCTTTAATAACAGTTATTCGAGATATTCTCTAATAATAGAATGAAAAAGCAACAACAATAAACCAATATACGAAACCTCAGTCAAAATTCAGATGCTTCATACTTGCATAAATAAAGCCATAAACAGTTTATACTAAATAAAAAATGTGCATAATAAGAAACATCAATCTTATACTAATTAATGAGATACATTCAATGGATTATTTGATAACAAGAACCGGTGGAATTTAGTTATCAAAGCAATGAAACATCACAACTCTTGGCAATTTACACTCTTGACCCAAAACTTTTAACTTTTTTTCTTTTCAGGCAACTGCATAAGTAAAAATAAACAAAGTGTTTTTTTTTTTTTTATTTGACTGTTACATGTTACATAATTCCAATATGTAAAAAGAGCATCTTTAAGACATTCTTTTTTGTACCTTTTTCACTTGTTTGTGATTGTTTTCGTTTTCTTCTGTAAAAAGATGTTCAACCAACAAATTCACCTGAAAAGTAGATACCTCTACATTATATACATTACATTACATCATCATTAAATAAATTTGTTATATCATATGTGCATACAAATCTTTAAAAGGGAAACATTTGGATATAAAAATCTTAAAACATCTAAAGAATTTGATTACAACATTAACACGAAATATACATATTTTCTGCAAGAAAAAGAAAAATAATTTAAAAACTCACCTTGGTTTATCTTGCAATGTGACCAATGACTTTAATACCCCTGGACCAATCTTGTCAGCAAGAACACCTTGTTCCGATATCAAGAACGACTTTTCCTTAACATAACTTTGTAGTTTATTAACCTCAAAATCTAGCTTTGTTTGATCTACATTTCACATATCAAAATTATATTAATTTCACCAATTGATTATATTAAATTAAGTATAAAACATCTTGGATACCATAAAACTGTACTGCAGACAAAAAGCATCGATAAGACTACTCTCTAGTCTCTTCATATAATTGATCCCTACCCTTTGTCATGTATTTTTATTTTTGTGGGCCATTTCTATATATGGTAAAGAAAGTAATACATGTTAAAAAATTTAATTGCCGGGGGTAAAAAGAATATAAGTTAAATAAAATGGGCCATGTCACTCTTCAAAGTGTGTACTAAAGGGAGCACATTTTCCACAAGAACATGCTCCACTTATCAAACAATAAATACCATTTATCATCTATATAGTAGGATTAAAATGAAAGCTAACTGATATATATTATAAAAGAAAAGTTATATATTATTATATATATTGAAGTTACCTTTCTCCAAAATAGCATGAGCTGCATGAAATGGAACCCTAGAAAATATATCGGTTCCTGGAAACATCATCCATGTTTTTTCCATGGAGTCATGATTTCCACAAGTTGGACATATTTCTTTCACAAGAGGCGTTGACTGGTCAACTTCCTTCATTAACAACTCAAATGGTGAAGGGAGACTTGTTTTTGTAGTTCGGGCTCTTTTCCTTAGTGCAGTTAATGCTTCTCTGTTCCCGTTTCTCATTCTATCATTCTCAACTAACTGTAATCACAGATTCATCAGCAGGGGTAAAATGGTCATTTTACATGGGTGTTAACAGGTGATTATAAAATGAACCATGGGGATTTAAAAAGAAACAAAGTTTGTTTTGGGATCGTAGGACAGGGAGTAAAATTGTAATTTGCTCCATGAGAATATTCGATTAAAATGATAAAAAAATTAATAAAGAAATTATTTAAAATACCTGGTGCCTTGCAAGGAAAAGATTTTCTGCTTCAGTCTCGATCTCAATCAGCTTTTCTTGAAATTGCTTCATTGTGTCGTCCATTTTCAATCTGTTAAAAATAAAAATGCAGTTTTTAGACGGAAAGAGTTTCTTTTGTTTACCATAATACCCCTGGCTTTTAAACCCTATAAGTTATTCTTTACATAAATGTTAGGTTTTATAGAAATATAGAGATATATGGCAATTTTTACAATCTTTAACTCGTGCCACTGAATGAAAACAAACAGAGTTAGTTTGAATAAACCAAATAAAATTGACAACATAGAGCACAAACAACCTAAAGCAAGACAATATAACATTTTATACCCAAAATAAAAATTAGATTCCGAATAAAAAAACGTTTGACTTTAGGCCAAAAACATGGGTACCATTTGACCTTTGACCTAATCTAGAAACAAGTGGTTCTGAGGTTTGGTTATGATTAATCCACATATAGAAAGACCTTCAATGGAGTCTTTAATCAACATACAGAATGACCATATGCACCTTACCTGTCTATTTATTACCATCTATCATGTTTAATATGTAAAACTAAACCTGATTATTTATAAAGACATTTAACTTGCAAAAAACTACCTGCATTATCCATGGCTAATAAACAACTTTTAGACTCCACATTATCCATTACTAATTTACTATCGAATTCATCCAGAATCATAAAATTCAACCACCAACAACTTGAGTTTATTAGCTAGGGTAGAGCATGGGTCGGTTTGGGTCGGTTTTTGGCCAAAGTCGGTTTTAACCCGTGGGTTAATGGGTTTATGGTTTTAAACCCGTGGGTTTATGGGTTCCTGGTTTTCTGGGTTTTCGGGTTTAAACCCATGGGTTTTTCAGAATTCTAGTATCCTAAAAGGCTAAAAAAAATCAGTAATTTAAAGTTTGACACCACCAAAAAAGTCCATTCACTCTTACAGATATGGTAGCAAATTAAGAGTAGCAGAACTTAGGATTAGAAAGAATTTTGAGCGACTTATTTCGACGTCTGTAGCAAAAATCATACCAACAACTGGACTCCTAGTGTGGCTGATCACATAAATCCCTACAGATTTATACGTAATTCAGTTTGATCACATAATCATTACCTATTGGATCCATCTACAACTAGTACCCATACCGAACCATATTTACATATTCGAAGTCAGTAATGTTTAACTTGTAATATTTATTTCAGATTCAAACTTCTAATCGGTAATATTAATTTCAGTTTCAAACTTCAACCGGATAATTTCATATCGACACACGATTCAAATCAATTACATCGACAAGTACATTCAAATCTATAGAAAGTAGAAACCGGGAAAGAAAAAAATACCTCGCTGAAATGGAAAAGCTGAAGAATCACCGACGGTGGGTCGGCGGTGAACTCGTGGGTCGGCGGCGTTCGGTGTTGCAGCACCTGACGGAGTGACAATGAGGCAGTCGGCACACAATACTCAAGAGAAAGTGAGGCAGTCCGTGGGTTGTGGCTGTGATTTACCTTGTTGGCTTTGAAGCACCGGCCACTGGCATCGCACCTCGAAGGTCGGAGCTTAAAACTGAGGAGCACCTCGAAGGTCGGAGCTTAAAGCGCCGGCCACTGGCATTGCACCTCGAAGGGTCTGTTGGAAAGGAAAGAAAGTAAGAAACGCGTAAGAAACAGAGAAGAGAACAGAGAAGAGAAGGAAAAGGAATTAGGGCTGGTCCGGCTGGAAAGGAAAGAAAGTAAGAAAGCGTAAAAATCAATTGGTTATTCAAGTGGGTCGGTTTTTTACATATGGATCGGTTTTTTGTATGGGTTTTCAAATGATGGGTCGGTTCGGTTATTTTGGGTCTGCATGAACATTAAAACCGACCCACACCGACAAAGTCGGTTTTTTTTAATTTCTAAACCCACCCCATCGGTTTTTTATATGGGTTCGGTTTTTTCGGTCTCGGTTTGTCGGTTTTTTTTCGGTTTTTCGGTTTCTGGGTCGGTTTTTGCTCATCCCTATTATTAGCCATGGCGAGTATATATACATTATCATAGTTTTTTTTAAACAAATTTGATTACTTGGTCGTATGTGAATTGAATATTCCATTTGTTTCAGTTAGATGAGTTGATAACAATTTGAGGATGGTTTTCATAGTTTAAAGTTTTTTTTTAAATACCAGATATCAGGTTTTCATTTTTTTTTCTTTCTTTTTATTCTTATTTTTTGTCATTAATAATGTTATCCCAAAAAGATTAGCGCTAAAACACCCAACACATCTAGCTGTTATTAAATGTGTCCATAAGCATAGCACAGGACTGATATAAGATGGAATTATGAAAGTTAGCTGCCATATTTTACAGATTTTGCACTAAAAATTCAATGCTATATGCACTGACCTACCATATATAACATATGCTTTAAACTGCACTTAAAAGTTCTATATTGTATGGAGTATGGACTTAATAGAATGTTTGTCTAGTTAAATATCTCTGAGTTTCAAATCCTGATAAAAATAGTCTTATTATGTCTATAGCAACTATGCCCCACAAGGTTACATGTCTGCCATATGAGTTCAATGTAAATACTAAGTTACTAACAGATGCTTTAACAATATATTAACATCATGCAAGCTATATTATGTAAAATAATTGTTTTTTGGACAAAAAATACAATCTCATTTGATTCTAGGACAAGAATATGATATTCTACAAATAACAAGTTTAACTGTTAAAACATGCTTTGGATAACTCAATGGGTTTGAATTAATTGTTAAAAGAGTCATATAGTATTGCATGAATTAATTAAAGATAAACAATGTTGGAAATCTTTATTGCATAGCATCAAACAATATTGGAGTTGCTTGAGTTAGTGTTTAACCAACACCATTAACAAACTCAATTCAAAGAAAAAAACCAACCAACATCATAAGTCATAACAAAATCAATTCAAAAATAAAAGGCATAAACGTAACAAATTAGAAATCTTTAATCATGTTTTTACACTCCAAATCAGCAACACAATTCAGCAAATCAGCATTTCAGCAACACAAAAAGGAAAGATTTCTGATTTCAGAAAATTAAAGACTTCACAGAAAAATGAAAGATTTCTGATTTTGAAAGTGCATACAGATTTCAGAAAATCAAAGACTTCACAAATTGTGATTCAAAAAACCCTCTGTGAAATTTAGACCATTACCAAATGAATATAAAGCAAACATGCGAACGCAACATAATTGTATTGATTACTTTTCTTGATTGAACAAATACATACATCAATATGATAATAACTTGACAAAAGATTTCTATTGCAAAATCAGTTCATGGTTTACAAAATTAAAAATACAATCACGGCTTGAGGGGAATAATTTAAAATCAATCCATGATTCAAAAAATTAAAAACACAGACATCCAAATAATTTAAACAGATTAAAAGATAAAAGCTTGTAGATGATGTCTCCTAACCAATTAAAAATCTATAGACAAAAAAAATCATCAAACATCACATAAGAATTTCCAATCAGAAAGAATCTGAAACATTATGATAAAGAATTTCTGAAACACAAACACAAATTCTGATACTCATTTTGATACACAATTTCTGAAAAACAAACATTCTGATACACAATTTCAAAAATTCTGATACACAAACACTCAAACATGAAATTCTGATTCTGAAACACAAACACAAGTATCCACCATGATTAAAACAAGGCTTCATCTTAGATTTTAGTGTCCAGAAGTCAAAAAAAAAAGTCCATTCAGATTTACGTAAAATCGAAAATGGAATTCACATAAATAATGGGATTGTTAGGCTCCAAATAAACAGCAGACAACTGTATAAAGTGAATAAAGATAGATGGATAAGCGAGTGAAGAATGAAAACAAACAAATTCGTGGAAAAACGAGGTGAAGGTCCGGCGAATTAGGGTTTTCCTATTGAAAAATTTGGGGTTTACCTATTGAATAATGGTAACTACACCCACGTTCACACGTTTCCCTGTTTTGATTTTCATTCTTGCTGTAGTTACCATTCCCCTTAACAATCATTCCACTACCACCACTACCACCACCACCATACCCAACCTGCAATCTTCCTCTAGGGGTGTCAACGGGGTCAAACTGGACGGGGTTTGCATCACGCCCGCCCCCGAAATCCTCGCATTCCCCGCCCCCACCCCCGATTGAAACAGAGTACCAAATCAGAAAATCAAGTGGGTAAGTCACAAAATCACAAATATAGACAAGTCGGTGAGTCACAAAAGCACAGAAAATACAGATTACATATTTCATTAGGCACACACACTACACACAGACGATAAGAGCCTGAACACCGAGAATAACCACTGACCACACACAGACAAGTCGGTAAGTCACAAAATCACAAATACATTCATTAAGCACACACACAGTGGAATAAACCTTAATACCGAGGAGAATTACTGAATCAGATACAAATCGGGGAATAAACCTTAATACCGAGAAGAATTACTGAATCAGATACAAATCGGGGGAAAAATGTGAGCGGGAAGACTCGGGAAATAGAGAAGAATCAGAAAATCACTTACCGGAGGTCGCTGAAGGACGTATGAAGGAAGTCTGGAAGACAAACGACGCTGAAGGTCCTCCGTCCTCTCACTGTGTCAAATCTTCGAGCAGGAAGTCGGGAATTTTGCTTGGGGAAACCGGGAAAGTGAACAAGTGATTATCGGAGTTCAGTTTTCGTATAGGAGATGGAAGGACGACTAGACGATGGAAATAAGGGTACAATGGTCAAACCCTAGTCAAATAGTAAACCGCAAATTCAGCCTTTTGTGGTTTTTAAAAAAGTGTGTATAAAGTCCAAGACCGTCATTATTTTTGGAACCGGCGAATAAAATTAAAATTGAAAATAAAGTCAACATGCTAGCAAGGAACTAGCCAAGTACAAGAGATACAAAACAGGAGCTAAAAGAACTTAGAACATAGAAAATTACAAGCAAGACAATGGGGAAAAAACCCAATCACCCCAAACAAATTTTCCGCCTCCCCATCTATGCTTCAACCACAAGAAGACTGTGGATTTGATGATATCCACAATTTCGCCCGGAATCACAACAGTAGAGTTGAAAATTCTGTTATTTCTTGCTCGCCATATCGCCCATAGGGACCCCATTGCTACCGAGTAGATTATCTTTCGTTTTTTAACCGGACCTGACTTATCCGAAAGAATAAAGTTGAGGAGATCCGATATTGAATCAAACTTTCGCATCCCCAAACCGCACCAATTAAAGATGTGATCCCATATCCAAATCGCATATGGACATGATAGTAAAATGTGATCACAAGAATCCTCACCAGAAATACATCCACTACACCACGTTGAATCAACTTGAATCTTACGATGCACCAGTGCTGTCGCAGACGGAATACGCCCTAATCTCGCCCTCCATACAAAGCAGAGGACCTTAAAAGGAATCCATTTGGACCAAAGAAAATAACCATCACATACAATATGAGCGGCTTTATCAATACGAGAACGCAAAAGGGCTACCGAGAAGACACCATCTTGTTCAAAGTCTGACTCCAAGGAGCCGTCACTCATGTTACCCCTAATGATATCATTTGTTTTAATATTAATCTTTCCCAATTAAGTCTTGCGACTGACAATGTTCTTCCAAGTCCCTGATATCCCATGTGCAGCCTTAATGGTAAAGTCCGCCGGTTGAAGACCATGAAAACCTCGAATAATAATTGCCCATAGAGCATTAGGACATGTCTTCAGTTTCCACCACCATTTCACAAGTAAAGAGATATTGAGAGCTTTAATTGATCCCAGACCTAACCCACCAACACTCTTTGGAGCAACAATTCTCTCCCAAGCCACCCATCTGATTTTGTTGGAAGACCCACCCACGCTCCAAATGAAGTTTCTGCGGATCTTTTCCAACGTATCAATAACACCCTTTGGGGCAGCAAAAAGGGATAAGTAGTATGTCGGTAGACTTCCCAACACCGACTTAGCTAAAGTCAGACGACCACCAAAGCTAAGAGACTTTGCCTTCCAATCAGATAACTTAGCAACAAATTTATCAACAATGGGTTTCCAGAATTTTGTACGGTTCATATTCGCCCCAACCGGCACTCCTAAATAAGAAAAAGGAAATTTGCCGGCCTCACATCCAAGCGGGGAAGCCCAGCTGCTGATCTCATTCTCATCCACCCCAATACCGTACACCTTTGATTTATTAAAGTTTACCTTAAGACCCGACGAAACATAAAAGCATTTTAAGATTCTAGATAGATTTTTGATGTTGATCTTCGACCACTCCCCAATAAAGAGGGCATCATCAGCATAGAAAAGGTGGGATAGCACAAAATCAGAATTAGGAACAGTAATACCTTGAAAAATGCCCTTTGAGATCGCTTCTTTCATTACCGTGTTCAACCCCTCCATTGCTATTATAAATAGGAAGGGGGATAGAGGGTCGCCTTGACGAACCCCCTTTTGAAGAGGGAATTCACGAGTAGGACACCCGTTCACCAAGACCGACGCTCTAGCTGAAACTAAACAGGCCCCTATCTATTTTCTCCATTTAGCGCCAAAGTTCAACTGTTCCATTATTGAATCCAGGAAGCCCCAATTTACCGAGTCAAATGCCTTGTTGAAATCAGCTTTAAAAAGAAGAACCTTTTTGTTTTTCTTCTTACCCCAGGCGCATAGTTCATTGATGATGAGCGGGCCCTCCAAGATATTTCTGTTCGATATAAAGGCAGATTGCGTTTCCCCAATGCACTCCCCAATAACCAGTTTCAACCGAGAGGCAAGAAGCTTAGCAATGACTTTATATACAGAACTGATAAGGCTAATCGACCTGTAGTCACCAAGGGTGATCGGATCTTTGACTTTTGCAGCAAGCGAAATAAATGAAGCATTGCATCCCCTAGAGATCATCCCCCATTGTTCAAAGTGACGAATGCAAGAAATAAAATCACTCTTTAGAAGTCCCCAGAATCGTTTAAGAAACTTGAAAGTAAACCCGTCAGGTCCCGGAGCCTTATCGTTACCACAATCCCAAACAGCATTCCGAATTTCAACCTCAGAAAAATTCGATTCTAGGAAATCACGACTACAATCGGATAGTCTCTGAAATTTATTACTAATGAATTTTGGTCGAACAGGCCATTTTTCCTGAAATTTTTCAGAAAAGAAGCGAAAAACCTCATCTTTCATGAGATCCGGTGATGACATCCAAACGCCATTGATGAGGAGACCATGCATATGATTTTTTCGAGAACGATTGGCGACAAATCCATGAAAAAATCGTGAATTTTCATCACCATCAATAAGCCATTTAATACGAGCTTTTTGTTTAATGTCTAGTAATTTTAATCTTTCCAGTTCTTCAATTTTTTTGGATACATCAGCTCTAATCCCCAAGTCGCCATCTCGCTGCAGGCCGTTTTCAAGGCGAGAATCAATCTCCAATCTAAAACCCCGAGACCAGCCCTTCCAAGACCGTCATGATCTTAATTTTTGAGAGTTTTGGATTTACAAGAGGATTTGATTGAGATTTTAATTTACTTTTGATTCACATATGCTGAAAGATAAAATTACTATTTTACCCTTCAGCAAATTTAACAAACATCTTAGCATTTCAACAAAGATAACCAATATCAAACCAAATTTCATAAGCAATTTAACATTTCAGCAAACATATCATCACATGAGTCTAGGAAATCAAAATTCTCAGCAAGAACACCAAATATAAACAATACGATTTCACCAAAATCAAAATAAATTTCAGATGAGAAAATCATCGATTTTAGAAGATATGGAAGTCAATTTCAGCAAGAAAATCAAGAACAGCAGCAATGGCGTCGGAGATGAGTCGCAGGAAAGAGAAGAGCACAACAGCAGCGGCGGAGAAGAACACAGCAGCCGCGGCGGAGGTCAAGTCGGAATTAGAGTCGTAGGAAAGAGAAGAACACAACGTTTTCTTCTCTGTAACTCGATTTCAGCAAGAAAATCACCGACGTTACATCTGAGAAAAAAGGTTCTTTAAGGCAAAATGGAGCACAGCAGCGGCGGCGGAGAAGAGCACAGCAGCGGCGGAGAAGAGCAGCAGAAAGGAGCACAGCAGCATCGGCGTCTGGCTTCTCCAGAAGTCGCCGGTCAGAGGAGGACGAGGTGGGTTTCAAGGTGAGGGGCGGCGGGAACGTGAGAGAAGAAGGAGGCGGACAGCCAGGGCAAAATGGAAAAAGCGTGTTTTAATTTGTTCATATATACCTACATATCTGTTCCTTTAAGAGGCTATTTTTCAATTAAGTGGCAGAATTTAACTGGCAAACAAACGGTCTCAATCTAATCAATATAGAGTTTACCTCTTAATAGCCCAATTAAGAGGTAAATAAACACAACCTAAAAACATTTTAACTTTTACTAACAGTGGAAAAAAGCAAAAATTAAATTTTTTTATGGTTTTGGTTTCTAAAAAAGTTGAAAGGTCTCTTTTATTTTAAAACTTTCTTAATATTTAAATAACTATAGAAAAAGAAGAAGAAATAACTCATCCCACTACTCTACCTTCATCGTACGTTCGCGTCCTCACAAACACGCACACACACACACACACAAATAACCCATAATCAGAAATCCATCTCCCAAACCCACATTGTTCTCCAATGTCACCATCATTCATCCTCCAACCTCAATCGCCACCACCATTCCTCCTCCAACCTTAAGAACTACTTACACCAGCTATTGTCGCCATACCTCCGCCTCCCCTTCTCGTTGTTAAGTACTCATCGCTTCCCCAACGCCCCTTCTTATCGGTAAGTACCTCCCCTCATACCGCCTCATTTCCCTCTCTCATCAAACCATTGTCCCCTTTATCCTCTTCTCTTACCGGCAGTAGGAGGACTTATCAGGGGTGAATGAAGATCGAATTAGTAACCCTAGGTTATTGATTCAAATTCGGATGAGTAAGAACAGAATCGATGCCAAAAACAACAAGCCTCAAACCTCTATTTGGTTATTCATATATTTCAGCCTACAAACCATTATTCATATACACAAACAGGTTTGATTCAAATTTTAAACTAGTTGTAGTTATAAAAGACATAGTAAACCCTTTTTAACGTTTTATGATTTTCATTTCAAATAAATTTATTCAAGAAAGCTATTAACCTGAACAATACATACATCGTAGTTATACATGAAGACATTTGCACATACTTGGCAACTTTCACTGCTACAAGAGTTGTTCTACGACAACTAGCTAGCAAATAGGATAATGCAATGTGAGTGAGAGAGAGAGGGAGATACGGGTGGTTATGGCGAAGGTGGGGATGGAAGTGGCGGGGTGGGTTATTTCTTTTTAATTATTTAAATATTAACAAAGCTTTAAAATAATATAAATTGGAAAGTGAAATGGCAAAATAGACCTTTCAAGTTTTCTAGGGACCAAAACCACAAAATATTTTAGTTTTTGGACTATCAGTGCGAGTTGAAATGTTTTTGGACTTCATCCACAGTTTTTTGAAAACCATGAGACCAAATTTGCATATTACTATTAATTTTAATATATTTTATTATATATAGCTTAACGGGGGCACCGTGGGGTTTGGGACGGGGCTGCCAAACCCCGCCCCCGCTCCCGAAATTAAAGCGGGGGTTAATTCCTCCCACCCCTCCCCCGCCCCCGAAATTTTTAGAAAAATACCCTCATACGGGATCGGGGTCCCACGGGGTTTTCTTGACATCCCCTCCATCATTGCCACTGTACCCAACCTGGAGAGAGAGAAAATGGAATATTGAGTAAATTTGTTATTGCTGAGCCACTTTTGAGGAGATCGATGTCATATTCCGGTAAAGAAACCTTATCTTCTTCCACTGATCTAACTTTGTATTCGATTTCTTGATTTTGTTTCTAGGGAAAAGAAGATGAAACCTAGTTCCAGAAACAAACGACTAAGATTGTGAATAAACCTCAATGAAAATGATCAATATTCTTGTGACTTTTCTGAATTTTTTGCACGGAACCATATACATATAGCTGAAAATGTTAGAATCTCCTCCTCTAATGAGATAATTGGTAGTCTTGAACACCTTTGTAAATGTTGAGGAGAGAGAGAAGAGAGGAGAGAGAGAGGGAGAGAGAGAGAGAAAAAAAGGTGTTATTTTAGTTACTAAAATGTAAAGAAAATGGAAAAACAAAATAATAAGGGCAAATATATCATTTTAAGTATTTTCAAAAAAAACATTTGGACCAAAACTGCAAAAAAAAAAATTCATATTTTAGACGAATGGTGCTAGTCTAAAACTTTTTGGACTAATGGTGCTAGTCCAAAACTTTTTGGACCAAAGTGACAATTTTCCGTCAAACCACAGGGACTAAATTTGCAATTAACTCATCGTCAATACAATTTACCGATTTCCCCCTTTCTCGCGTCAGGCTTCTTACTTCTTAGGTAATATTTGTTTTTTTAACTTTTTAATATACTAATAATAATTATTATTATTATGGTAAATTACATTGATGGAGCCTGTGGTTTAGGGTAACTTGCACTCATGGTCCCTGGTCTTAAATTTTAACTCGGATGGTCCTCAAAATTTAATTAACATAGGCCCCTGGTCCCTCTGTCGATTTTATGTTTGTTTTCTCTGTTAGAATATTCTAGCCAGGGGAACTATTGTCTATTTTGTTTTATTTGATATACCCGCGCCAGAGGATACAAAGAGTTCATTATCGTTGATCATGAAAAAAACCAACAACATACATTTTCACACGCAACATCACTTGCAAAGAACCCTATAATCAAAACCCTCATTGTTGAAGAATAGTCATGGTTAATTGATTAATACGTGTGAGAATGGCAAAAATCGATGTTGGACAACGTTATGGTAAACAATCATTCTATTTGGGGCTAATTTGAATATATGTGTGATTTTTCATGCCTAAATTATAGTTCTTTCCTTTCACAACCGGATATCCCACGATTTTCTCGAATTTATTGTTCCATGGTGGACATTTTACACTGTTTCCAGGAAAAAGTATATTAAAGGCAAGCATACTTGCATTTACTTATTGGACATCAATAGCTTCTCAGTTCATGACATAGATGATATGATGGATCAACTTGGCTATGTTGAAGAAGGTAGTCCTTTGTATTACCACTTTAGATGACCATTTAGTGATTTGGATTTTGGATTATTTGCATTGGGTAGTGACCAGGATATTTGTCACTTAGGGTCATTCGTATCTGAACATAGGCTTATTTAAGTTTACATAGAACATGGTTAAACTAATTTGCATACATATGGAATGTCTCCAATCAATCTAAATTTCAAATACATAATATTATTGAGCCTCGATCATGTTCTCAAAGACTCTTTCTAGGTTGGCATGATAACGAATTGCAAAACAAGATACTCGTTGTTAAATTAGATAATATAATGCAAAGCAATACACCCTATGTTAAGTTAGGTACTGAAATTCTAAATGGGAACAATGGAGATGGTATATTGGTCCAAAATGAAATGCCAATATGGGACAATGACGATGGTATGAGGATCTAAATGATAGGTTATTAAGGGACAATGACGATGGTATGAAGGATGACAATGGTGAAGGTATTGATGACGAAAGTAGTGGTTCTAGTAGTAAGAATGGTGAAGAATGTGATTCTAATGAAGAATGTTATTCTAATGACAGTGACTATATTAATGACAAAGACAATATGGTAGAGGATGTATATGTTAACATGAGTACTTTTCATCTAAACATTGACAATGATGTTGAGTAGGTAGGAGATACAAACAAGACGGTTGTAGAAAAACCCAACGAAAAACTAGAACTTGAAGTTTTACACAACAAAACATTGTTGTCTGGATATTCTTTAGGCGAAGGACCAGCTAGTCAACAAAGAAAGTCGATCAATCTCTATAGCAAGCACACGAGAATGATCAAGCTATTGTGAGTGATCAAATTTTACATACATTAAAAGTTTAGTGTTAGTTTTGCCTTTAATCTCTTCAACTATTCAACGAAGGATAGTTGATCAACATTTCGATGGTGCAATTGAGGATTTGAGAAAGGTTAACAATGATGCATATGAATGGCTTAGGAAGATTCCACTTCAACATTAGTGTCAATCACATTTCACAGTTTACTTTCCTTGTAAACACGCGATATCGACTATTTGAGAGATGAGAAAGAACAACGAAGATGTGAAGATACTAGAAAATTGGGTGCATCCCACCTATTGGTTAAAAACTTGGCAAGAAATGTATTCTTTCACAATTGATCCAATCAACAAGAGAAACATGTGGGAAAAGTCAACATGGCCTACCACTTTACTTTCTCCTAAACACCATGTCCCTATTGGAATACCAAAGAAGAAAATAAAGAAATCAGTTGTGGAATTGGAGGATTTGGTCAAAGGTCATACAACTTCGCGATCAAATAAATCGGTAACTTGATCTAAATGCAACAACATTGGGCATAATGCTAGGGGATGTAAGGGGCAACATGAAGGTGGATCACAAGGTTCTACAATAGTGTGCTGGAATGTGAAAGGGAAAAAATGTAGCTTTTGGTTAATCATGAAATATTGTTTTTAGACATTTGGTTATGAACAAACACTTTTGGTTTTAGACTATGTAATAGGTATTGATGAATGATGATGTACTTTGCAAGCTTTTTATGTATGGAATGGGTTCTAGATTATATAATGATGATGTTGTATTTTGTTACCATTAAGATATTTCATACACAAACCATTATGAACTTTCAATAAGTCACTTTCCAGGTATTAGTTGTACACAATATGTAATAAAACATCTAATTATTGATATAATTCGAAAATGATGTAAAAACTAAAAACCGATCAAGGGATTAATTCTCTCAAAAAATTAAAATACAATAATTAAACAATTTTTTTTTGGGTATTTTAGATATATAATAACGAATTTTGGTTTTTGTCAACGATTAGGTAACAAAGTATCTGTGTCATCATAACTGTTTTTAGTTCGTCAACCCTAATCCAAAATTAAAGTTCATAACCCTAATCCAAAATACAAAAAAACATAGACTATCTAAATATAAATATGAATAAACACAACCCGATTTAGTTCGTCAACCCTAATCCAAAATATCTGTGTCATCATAACTATTTTTATTTAATTTTGTAACTTCTGGTCACAGCCAAAATTAAAGTACCACTCGATTGAGTTGGCTCCGAAAGACGAGGATGATGCAAACAGGTCTTTTAATGGAGTCCATGTTGGTTCTTGAAAGTTGAAACCCGTGTGATCAACCAACTTTCTCACAAACACGTAACCATCCATCAGTTCTAATTTCACTTTCCTTCCTATTTCTTTCGCTTTTCGCAATTATTATCAACACCATTCAGATATTTCATCGTTTTTTCCAGTTTCAGAAAACATGGCTATCAATCCAATACGGGTTGTTTCACGGGGGCTGCGGTAACTTTTCATTCTGCCCATACACATATACACTAAATGCAGATTATCATATAATGCTTTTCTCTATCATCAAGTCATCTCTGTCAATACTCCATTAATCACATTGCATTGCTTATGGGCTTTGCATTGGTATTCCTCAACTGGGGTTTCTTTGCCTTGCCCACCAGGTGTTTGATAAATTCCTTCTGTGAGAGTTGGGTTGCTCTGTGACCGATTTTTGTATAAATACATGCTGTTTTGGTATAACGAATCGCATTGTATCTTGTTTGTTTCGATTAAAAAACCAAATGGAGAACTTGGAGTTGGTTCAAAAAGTCGTAGTTGTTTTGATTTGTTTGTATTTATCATCGAAGATCATTAAATACATATGGAGCTTTCTAGATGTCGAAAAAGATCCTCTTGTTGTGCTTGTTACCGGGGCTGCAGGCATGTAACTGGCCGACTATTTATATAGAACTGTTTCTTCAAGATTAGATAACGCAACTGCCACTTATACCTTATGCATACAAAGCTGTACATTAGCCTGAAATTGATATTTCTTGATTTATTAATTATGTGACAGGTCAAATCGGCTATGCCCTAGTTCCAATGATCGCACGAGGGGCAATGTTGGGTCCAGATCAACCAGTAATTCTACACTTGCTCGATATTGAGCCTGCCGCCGACATCTTGAAAGGGGTAAAAATGGAACTAATGGATGGAGCATTCCCTCTTCTCAAAGGTCAATTTTCTAAACAAATTGATTGTCATATGACATATCACATATACAATTGTTAATTTAATGTTTTAAATTTTGTATCTTTTAGGTGTTGTTACCACAACCGATGTTGTTGAAGCTTGTAAAGGTGTCGATATTGCAATCATGCTTGGTGGATTCCCTCGTAGAAAAGGAATGAATAATAAAGATTTAATATCCAAGAATATAGGTATATACAAGGCTCAAGCTTCAGCTTTAGAACAACATGCTGATACAAATTGCAAGGTTTGTGTGCCAATTGTCTCTTTTACCCTTCTAATATCCTATTTATGGACCCCATTTGTAAAGAAACATAGATTTGATTGTGGGTTATGTCAGCCACCTAGCGGGCCACTGTGTACTTGTTGTACAACAATGGTGGGCCAGCTTAGGGTTTGCTGGAAAAATAACATATGATTATGGGTTTTGATTATTAGATGTAAAAGTTGCAAAATTTATTTAATTATGTAGGTTCTTGTGGTTGCAAATCCTGCAAATACGAATGTCAGCCACCTAGCGGGCCACTGTGTACTTGTTGTACAACAATGGTGGGCCAGCTTAGGGATTGCTGGAAGAATAACATATGTGATTATGGGTTTTGATTATTAGACGTAAAAGTTGCAAAATTTATTTAATTATGTAGGTTCTTGTGGTTGCAAATCCTGCAAATACGAATGCACTAATCTTGAAAGAATACGCGCCTTCAATTCCGGAAGAAAACATCACATCCCTCACAAGACTAGATCATAATCGCGCGTTATGCCAATTATCTGACAACTTAAATGTACATGTTGGTGATGTAAAAAACGTTATTATGTGGGGAAATCATTCGTCCAATCAATATCCGGATGCTAATCATGCTATTGTCAACATTGGTGTTGGACATAAACTCGTGAAAGAACTTGTTGCCGATGATCATTGGTAGCTCCTCACTTTCTCTCATATTTATCTTTAAAGTCTCAGCAGTCGCAGTGTGAGTTTCAGTTCCAATGTGGATTGGCTCCTTGTGGGCAGTTTGGCTGGCGGGCCACTGTGTACCTGATTTACATCTGGAAGAAATAAGAATAACCCTTTTGTAGAATATTATTTTATTTTGAAATTTGGATTACATTATTGAGTATGATTTAGGTTAAACACGGGGTTCATTACAAATGTGCAACAAAGAGGTGAAGCTATAATCAAAGCTCGAAGGTTGTCAAGTGCATTATCAGCTGCAAGTGCTACGTGTGATCATATGCGTGATTGGGTTCTTGGTACTCCTAAGGTTTGATTTCTTCTTTTTTGTTTACTTATTTTCCTTCTTTTATTATTTCTTGAATAACTTTTTTATGTAATTTTGGGAGTTAGGGAACATGGGTGTCAATGGGAGTTTATTCAGATGGGTCGTATGGCATCCAACCGGGATTGATCTACTCATTCCCCGTCACTTGTGAAAAAGGTGAATGGTCAATTGTTCAAGGTATGTTTTCAATAAAGAATGTACTTTTATATATTTGTTAATTATAGCAACCGAATATCATTTCTTTTTCTATTACAACATTATACTTGTATTTTTTTCACATATCACATATTAAACAATAAAAAATGTATCTAATTATAGGGATGTTGTATACAATGAGTAATCGTGCATATATGATAAAATATTAAAATATAAGTAATATTCATATTTTTTTGGAGTTCAATATCATTGATGTTGATGTATGTGCAAAACATCCGTACCGACTTAAAATTAATGAAATTGTGAAAATTTAAAATTTTAAAATGACAAGGTGTTTGGAAATTAGATTGAATAATTGTTTTTGCAAAATTTGCAATGGTGTAGGGCTAAAGATTGATGAGTTTGCAAGGGAGAAGATGGATGCTTTAGAAAAAGAGCTTATTGAGGAAAAAAATTTTGCCTACTCATGCCTCCATTGACAATCTATGTGTAATAAGTTGACGAGTTTTAGTTGATGTTAATATTATTAACCCATAAATAAATCAATTTCCATTGTTGCAATTATGAAATCGCTTTTACATTTCCCATTTCTTTTCTTCCTGATCACAAGGTTGGTCAATGTGATTCTAACAATACCTTTTATAGAGTTGATTCTAACAATACCTTTTATTCTTCTATAACTTTTTCACAAATTACATGTTTGAAATAAATTATTATTATTATTTTATATTATCATAACCATAGCAATTGATCATTTTCTTGAATTTTAATCAAATTATTTAACTTAAATCATTAAATACCATTGATGTATCGATTTTCTTTATGTCAAGTTGCTATTCCTCGTTGTTGAGTGTCGTGGCCATTCATAACACATCATTTTTCTAATTCGCAAATTAGTTGTATTTTTTTTGTTACCATTAAAAGGCTCCCCAACTTATTACACATAAAAAATTATTTTGGTTTATTGTATCGCTCTTTTATCTATAGAATTTAATTTTCATAAATCCATAAGTTTTTCCACATAAGATAATCAACAAATCACGATTCAATGGGTATTGGGTATTGACCTTCAAACTCATTGAATGATAATTTGACATCATACTATAAATATAGTTTGATTTAATATATTATATGTCAATCCGACATTTCATATCATTCAAACATGCATAGTGGATGTTTTTTTGGCGTCCGTGTCTACAATGCATTCAAATTTATGAAGTATAATTGATTATACATCAATGGAAGTGAATACTTTGTTATTTTTTATAATACATTGAACTCTACAATGTTCAATGGAACAAGTTTTTAGAAACATACATCATTTTTTGTTAATCATTTCTCCTGTTCAACGGATAAATGTACATTGAACTCCAAATTCATTGTATGCAAACTTGACATCTCACTATGGGTTGAATTTAATTCATTGTATGCTAACAAGACATTCACTATCATCAATCAATTTCATTCAACCATGCATTATGATGCTCTTGTGATGTGATCAATATAAATACAGCTACATCCTTTGATGCTAAATGCATACAAACTTCTTACTAGATTTATTTCATTTCATATACACTTGTGTTTGGTCCAAACAGTATCATTTATTTATTTATTTAGAAAATACGGTAACAAATTTATTTTTGACCAAAATTTATATTTTACGACATATAATAATATGCCCAATAACATAAAATAAAAATCATACAATAAAGATAGAGATTATTAGATTAAAAGTCCGGATAGTTCGAAGTTACGAATTATCACATTTATTGTTTGAACATATAACGTCATTTTAATAATCCAAACTAGATATTTAATCAAATCCTTGAAAGAAACTTTTTGATTAAACTCACAAAACCAATCCGATACTTCTACACCAAATTAAATGGAAGATGATACAAAAAACATAAACCTGAAAGAAATCTTTAATGAAAACAAACAAATAACAGACTGATCAAATTAGGACAATAGGACAAAGACCTAATTAGAAAACCCTAAATGTGACTTGTTTCTATCAGAAATATCTGTTAGACCAAACGAAAATGTAAAATTTTTGCAAACCACAAATTATATGGTAGGTATAGTTTAGCTCCAAGTCCTTCCATTTTAGCTTATCCCACATTCAATCCTTGTACGTTATTTCTAAGATTTTTTGTATTCTTTTTTAAATTAAATAATTTTCATAATCAACAAGTTCCATACTCTTGATAATTGAAAATCAAGACTAAGTGATAGTACTGATTTAAACACCATCAGAGTGTTTTTAGTAATCCTAAAAACTAAATGAAGCACATCGTATATATAATTTTTAATGTTTCGAGGCTGAAACATGATTCTCAAAGGGTAAATTGCATAAAAGTCACTAACTTTTCCAATTTTTTCGATTTTGATACTGTATTTTTAGTTTTTGCAATTAAGTCATTATGTTTTCAGAAAATTGCAATTAAGTCATTATGTTTTCCAAAAAGTTGCGAAAATGACCATATGACAGGATGGCAACAGGTTACTAGGTCATATGGTCAAATTTGCAATTTTTCAGAAAATATAATGACTTAATATCAAAAATAAAACATAGTGTCAAAATCGAAAAATCTGGAAAGTTAGCGAACTTTATGCAATTTATATAACTTAATCACTTTATATGTCTCATACGTGTCCAAAAAATTAAATTTGTTGTTACCTTGTTTTTCCATTTAAAATACTCAAATTTATTGTCCTAAAAGTGGAATTTCAAAAAGATTTAGGATAAATGCATACGAAACCTTCTTTTACTTAAAAAAAGGGCAAATTTCATAAAAGACACTAACTTTTCAAAAAAAATTGATTTTGACACTGTCTTATTTTTTTTGTCAATTAAATCACTAAGTTTTCAATTAAGTCACTATGTTTTCCATTTTGTTTCAATTTTGACCATTTGACAGGTCAACCCGGTAGCCAGCTGACGTGGCATGATGACGTGTCAGTTTTTTGATGATGCGATGCTGACGTGGCATGCTGACGTGGAACCCGAGTGTCAAAATTGAAACAAAATTAAAAACATAGTGACTTAATTGAAAAAAATTGAAAACTTAGTGTCTTATTTGAAAAAAATAACACAGTGTCAAAATCGAAATTTTTTTAAAAAGTTAGTGTCTTTTTTAGAAAATTTTCAACATTTTTTAAAAGTATAAATACGTATTTTTATGTTTTTAGAAGTATAAATATATATTTTTACAAGTATAAATACGTATTTTTATATTTTTAGAAACATAAATACATTGTCATAAGTATATATACGTATTTATACTTCTAAAGACATAAAAAATGTATTTATACTTCTAAAGACGTAAAAATATATATTTATATTTCTAAATTAACGAACAAATACTTATTTTTATGTTTTTATAAATATAAAATACGTTTTTTTTCATATAATCACATATGGTATCAATCAAAAGCATGTTTATAGTGGAAAAATAGTGAAAACGAGTTTAAAACTCGTTTTCACTATTTTTCCACTATAAACATGCTTTTGATTTGATATGTGATTATATGGAAACAAACGTATTTTATATTTCTAAAAACATAAATTTAGTATTTGTTCATTAATTTATGTTTGTTTGTTTATGTTTGTGATTTCAATCAAAAGCATGTTTATAATGGAAACATATCGAGAAAGAGTTTTAAACTCGTTTTATAATACGTATTTTATTGATATATACATGTTTATAGGCAGAAATACGTATTTATATTTTTAAAAGCATAAAAATACATTTATATATACTTATGACAATGTATATATGTTTCTAAAAATATAAAAACACGTATTTATATTTGTAAAAAATATATTTATACTTCTAAAAACATAAAAATACGTATTTATACTTTTAAAAAATATAGAAAAAGTTCCAGAAAAGACACTAACTTTTTAAAAAAAATTCGATTTTGACACTATGTTATTTTTTTTTCAATTAAGACACTAAGTTTTCAATTTTTTCCAATTAAGTCACTATGTTTTTAATTTTGTTTCAATTTTGACACTCGGGTTCTACGTCAGCATGCCACGTCAGCGTTACATCATAAAAATTTGACACGTCATCATGCCACGTCAGCTGGCTACCAGGTTGACCGGTCAAATGGTCCAAATTGAAACAAAATGAAAAACATAGTGTCTTAATTGAAAAAAGTTGAAAACTTAGTAACTTAATTGACAAAAAAAATAACACAGTGTCAAAATCGAAATTTTTTGAAAAGTTAGTGTCTTTTATGAAATTTGCCCTAAAAAAAATTCTAGTTTAAACTCTTAATACTTTTGTTTCATTGAAATTAAGTTTTTTTGATTGAAAATGAGTATACATTTTTTGTTTTATTGAAAACAAGTACTTTAATTTCGAATAAGACGACGTATTTATTTATTTTGTCTATTTTCACAATTTTTATCAATTAAGTCTTTCAAAAAATCTAGTGATTAAAATTATACATTTTATGTCTTCGAGTATGCAAATACTGCTAGCTTGACATGTTGTATTGCCAAATATTTTTTTTCAATAAGAAAGTTGATGGACTCGATTGAAAAAATGGTAAAAGTATATTGAACTTTTTATCTACTTAGCTTAAACTATATTTGTAAATGTTTAACCATTTAAGTTTTAATTTTACCTAATTTTGTTGTATTAGGTAATTTATAATTGTATTATGTTTTGGAACGATAACATGGCAATTCCACGGCCAATATTGTTGCTGAAGATTCACATGAAAACATTAAAATAATTTTATTAAATAATAACCAAGTTTTGCTTTTGTATCATTGTAAAATTCTATTTTATTTTTATACATTTATATAAATCAATGAACGAACATCAATATAGATTTTTATAACCCATCATATAAAGACATTGTTTACATAACCAATTACCCAATAGGATATTCACACTGAGGGCATGTAAGTTAGTTGTTATTCGTATGCATTTATCCTAAATCTTTTTAAAATTCCATTTTTAGGACAATAAATTTGATTACTTTAAATGGAAAAACAAGGTAACAACAAATTTATTTTTTGGACACGTATAAGGCATGTAAAGTGATTAAGTTATATAAATTGCATAGGGTAAATTGCATAAAATTCGCTAATTTTTCCAGATTTTTCGATTTTGACAATATGTTTTATTTTTGCTATTAAGTCATTATGTTTTCTGAAAAATTGCAAATTTGACCATATGCCCTGGTAACCTGTTGCCATCCTGTCACATGGTCATTTTCGCAACTTTTTGGAAAACATAATGACTTAATTGCAATTTTCTGAAAACATAATGACTTAATTGCAAAAACTAAAAATACAGTGTCAAAATCGAGAAAATTGGAAAAGTTAGTTATTTTTATGCAATTTACCAATTCTCAAACAATTAAACAAATTGTTTGCGACTAAATATCTATTTGTAGACATTCGAGGACATCACTCTAGCATTTATAAACTTTTAAGCAAGTACAACCATTTAGTTATGAGCGAAATTCTGAGAATACAAAGTACATAGACTAACTTGTTATTTCTAATTATTAAAGTATATTAATCCATGAAATAACTAAATATATATAAATTTAACGTTGCAAATGAAAAACTCAAAAGACACATGGCTTTATTTTTGGGTAACCAAGTCGGAACTGGGTTCGGGCCTTGGCCGGCTAAGTGCCCCGCCTCCACTTCAGTGGGCTTGGCCCATACATTTCACATACGCTTTGAGAGTTTGAGTCATCGACTTGTTTCGAAGTTTTAATTTTTATTTTAGGTTTCATCTATTAAATAAAAAGTAAAATTATACGAATATCTTTTTATAGTTAAGTTTTTAACTTTTCTTTTTTTACTCGGATAGTCTCTATTGTTTTGATTTGTTGTGTGTTTGGTCTCTATTAAACATAAAATGACTATAATACACTTATGTATTTATTTTTTAAATAGTTTATTTTATCAATTTATATTTCTTTTAGTTTTCATAATTTATTTTATAACTATATTCTCTATTTCTTTTATTTAACGGACCATTAAGCTTAAACCACCACCACCCTTAGATCCACCAAGCACCATCACTCATCATCGGCCCATCGTTCACCGGGACAACTACCACCAACACCCTTAGCCACCTCCAGCAACCACCACCAACTCCAAATTAAAACGAAACTAAAAATTTAAAATCCAAACTCACACCTGATTTTAAAAGCATACAAAAATCGACGTGAAATCTAATATAAAATCAAACTTCAAACTGAAACCTGATATTAAAACCATATCAAAATCAAATTAACCCAAACCTTCAAAATCTGTTTTTGAACCTCTCATTTCCAAAATGAAATCAAATTGCTCCTAGATTTCTGAAAATCAAATCTGAAATAAAACTTCAAACTCAAATATGATAATGAAACCTAGGAAGAACCAATTATGGTTAGGGTTTACAGGTCGTGGTCGAAGAAGATGATCAGAACAGGAGCAGATAAAGAAGAACAATCATCTCGAAAGGTTTTCCCAACGCTACCACCCTTTCACATTTGACAACCATTATCTAAAGCAGTGACGGTGGTGGTTAGACTTTCAGTGGACGACATGAGTACGTGGAAGAGAGATAAATGTGTAGTGAAAGATAGTCAGTGATAGATTATTTGTCTTCTCTGAATTTTCTCTTTTTATTTGAAGGTTAAGATGTGGCTGCCATATTTCGTAACTAAAAATCGTAAAAATGTGCTTAAATTGCCATCAAATCCATAGTCAAGTTTGGTGCTCTTCTTGGTAGTATCCAACGAATCCGGTTTTTTCTCAACAATATCCAACAAATCTGGGTGGGATTTAACCCATTTTTCCCAAGCGAGTCCACCCCATGAACTGGTTTTTTAAAAAAAATATATGAGAGAGATCTGGTGAGATTAATGATGATATTGACAAGGATTCTGGGGAGGAAGAGGATCATGATGATGATTTGAAAGATGAGGTTGAAGATTAACCAGACGGTCGTAGCAAGCCTCATAATCTAGGGTTTCTGGTGAGCAACAAGAGAATGGGTAGAAGAGACGTGAATGTGGAAGGGAATCGGGAAAGTAGAGGGTGTGGATGTGGCCTTAGAGTGGATGGGTCCCACCAGTAATATTCAATAATGATAAGAAAATAATTGAAAAATATTTTAAAAAGTATCACTACGGGCAAAATAGTTATTTTACTTTGATCAATGATCAAATCTGAAACAAAAATAAACTATAATAATGGTTCGAGAAAAATGTTAGGACCAACCATACAAATTACCTCAAACCATAAGACGATTTGTGTATATTTTTCTCTAATAAAAAGTATTTATTTTAATAATATTTAAAATTTTAAAAAGCTTTTAATTTCTTTTTAAGTTAATGCGTTAATTTATATTATTATTGTAGTTCTAACTATATTTTTTATAAATTTTTCAATAAAATACACTTAATTCTTTTATATAAATTGAATATAATATATTTTTAATGTTATCATTTTATGATTATTAATCAAATATACTTAATTTGTTAATTTACATATGATGTTAATATCAAAGGATAAATTGACAGGTCAAATAAACTTGAAAAAAACATCCAAATACTATTTCTTTAAATAGTTAACAAATCTAAATATAATGTTATATATAAACCTAAATCGAAAGATCAAATTAACAATAATTTAAATAAAGCTTTTTAATAATAATTAAAATTATCAAATGAGGTAGTTTTTTATTAATTAAAAAATAATAATGGTTGTAAATAACATAAAATTAAAAAAATATATTAAGCTATCTTGAAATGATAATCATGATGAAAATTTAAAAAAAATGGTAAAATATGTATAGTTAAATTAAATTAAAACATAAATTAAATGTAAAACATAAATTAAATCTAAGTTGATTAACCATAATAACATTAAATGTAAAACATAAATTAAATGTCAAATTAATAAACAAAATATTTGCCAACAAAGTATTTTTTATGATGATAATTTATTTTAAACAATTAGTTTTTTATTTAGCTAAAAATAATAATAGTTATCAATAAATAAAATTATATTATATTATGTTTTCCTTGAAAAAATGATAATTTTAGAAAAAAAATAATAATTTTTACTTTTTCCGCGGGCCTCAAATCGGCTTGGATCGGCCCAACTCAAATATATAAATTGCAAAAATAATATTACATACCAATATTTTGTATTAGTTTATTGGCAAAATGACACTGTAAACAAACGAAGTATCAACTTTTGGTTTAAAGGTCCCTAATATTTTTTATTGCTTTCTAAGGAAATAACGTCATATTTGACCTGTTAATTAGATCCTTCTAACCTTTACAATCGGTTAGAGGGTTAGAGCTTACACACTTGGAAACTCAATCACCATATTACAATGAAAATCTTTGCCATGTCACTAACCGAGTCAGTCCATCGAGTCAACCCAGTGAGTCAACCAAATTTCGATCGAGAAACAACAATGACGCTGAAAGGCGAAACCAATTGGGCAGAAAGAAGATGATCGAAATATATACAAACCACAAATTCAGAAGTGCTAACAATTGCACGAAAATCACGTCCAAAAGTTAACAATTTCATCAAGTTAATTACAAGGAAGCCTTCTTGTCTGAATATTCTCCCCCATTCAATACCCGATACTTTCTATAAATCCAATCAATACCCACAAAAAGAAAGATAAAAAAAATCATAGATAGAACACGATTACATCTCTTGTGATTTTCGATTAGCTTTGTTGGGAAGTGAGATATCACCAAATTCCACCGCCCAATTTTACCGTTTTAACCCAATTTTGCATTTTAACCTAATTTTGCGTGTTAACAAATTTATCAACTATTATTGTATGTTATCTAAACATAATTACATACATTCTCTTTAATATCGGGTCATGTAACAAGAGAAATTTCCCCTTCTTAAGTTTCGTATTCTTTACCATTTTCAATGTTTGAATCTACAATATCATATCCTTTTTCATTCACTTGTTTATCTCTTTCACACCCTCTTTAATAGCAGTCGTACAAGGAACTGCCAGTGGAGGGAAGTAGGTCGTTGGATGGCAGCGGCCGAAGTAGAGTGACTGCAGAGAAATCAGAACGAGAAATTAGAAAGTTTACTGGGTTGTGAACGAGAAAGAAGAAGAGGAGTTTATCGCATGCTTCATTAATGACATGGCAAAGATTTAGATGATGTGGCAGTCTCCATTGATGACCGGGCAAAGGCTTACGGGGTAAACCCTTCAAATTTTGGATAATGACTTTTTTAACACACCAAAATGAACTTAATATCCCTAGAAGACCAAAAAATAACTTGAGGGACCTTTTAAACCAACAACCAATAGTTGGTTGAGATACAATGCCATTTTGCCTAGTTTATTTAGTCAAAAATATTTGATGAATAAACTGTAACACACGAGTCATCGTTACTCTTTATAAGTAAAAAACATACATTCATATACAAGTTTCATTGTATAGTTTTGAGCTCATATCTACATCCAAGATTGATTTTGACTAGATCAAATCCAATTATTTAATCCATAAAATGGCCTGTTTGGAACCTAATCATGCACATAATTGATCACTTTCTCACTTCCCTCATATTCCCATTTGAAGCCATCTGCCTAATATCCACGTGACGTCACAAAAACCTGAAGCGTTGGCACGTGCAATGCCCCTACGATATTTCCCTAATTCTCCTCGCCCCTTTTATCATCCATTCAATCGAAAGAACTTCATTTGAAGAGACAGAGAGACATATATACATGACTATGTATCTATAGAGAGAGAAACAAGCGAAAGAGGAAGGAAGTTCGCAACTTTTATATGCATGATTCATACAAAACCCCCTTCAATTCCATGTGAACCTTTTTAGGGTTCTTGTGTTCAGTAATAAAAAAACAAATTGCCGCGAGTTCTTTAGGGCTTTCTCAATGATGCATATCATAACATGTATTAATGGAGTTGAATTCAATAGTTCTACATATTCTTTCTCGATTGCCAGGGTGTGTTCATAAATTAGGACCGAATTGTGTTTTGTTTTCTCATTTATGTCATATAGGACTACGTTTTTTCTATGATGGGGGGAACTGGTGAAGCAGACCGCAAACGTCACTTCAGTTCAATATCGTCTCCTACTGCTACCGCTGCTAAGAAACATCCCTTTCTTCCGTCTTCTGAGGATAAAAAGGTAACTGATCGTCAAATTTACTTTGGTTTTAAGAACTCTAGGTTTTCTAGGGTTTATGCTAATTTGCTGATTGAGTTCCATTGAATTCTTATACATAGGTTACATACATGGTAGATCTGTTCTTAAATTTCTTGATGCTGTTATACGGTGTAACTAGTTGAGTTATAGGATGTTATCTGGCTGAACTTTCCTGATTACAAATGCATATGTTTCCTCATCTGTACAGTTGAAGATGTCATATAAAAGTTTAGGAACTTGTTTGGAACTGCTGTCAATCTAACTATGTAAACTATAACTGTTATGTTCAGAATCTATTTGCTTGTGAAAAGTGACATTTCTAATTTATGTTAAACTATCTGTGAATATTAACAAGCAAGAGTATCCCATAGTCACTTGTGTTGAAGTCAGAGATGATGCTTGATTGTGATATCTTCTGTTATATAAATATGATGTGATGACCTTAATCTTATTAGGGATACTCTGTTCATTGATATAAGCACACCATGCTTCATGTCTAATTCAGTTTCTTTTCTACTTTGTGGATTGAAGTAATTATGGCCAATATTATGATTCAATACTTGAGAAATATCTTTTCTTTAACCTGCAGCTTGATACTGTGGTACTCAAATTTCAAAACCAAAAGCTTGTTCAGAAGTTAGAATCACAAAAGGTTGAATGTGTTGCTCTAGAGAACAAATTCAGTCAATTAAGAGAGAAACAATTACCATACAACAAAACTTTAGCAGTAGTAGATAAATCTTGGGACGAGGTATAGCTACTTAAAAACCCCATTCTTTTTATATTTCAGTTAAATATCAAATTCATTAATGAAAATTTAATTGACTTTCTAATAGCTCATTGATAAAGTAGAGTCATGCTCTATCCGCACAAAGGATTTGGTCAACCGTGATCATGACAATAAACATCACCTGGTTGCAACAGGTAACAATTGTCAAACCTTTTATAACATATATTCTATATAATAAACGGTCATGGTTTAAACTTTAAAGATTTATAAATCTATTGACAGATAACGCATCACCACCTCCAGAAGATGTCTTTCTGCATAGACTTCTTGAAAAAGGTGCAACTGAAAGTAGCTCTACAAATAGCACTCCATGTCAAATGCAAGAAAGTCGGGAGACAGGTGGCAACAAAGTTCAGAATACTTTTTGCAATATTGTTCATGCCATTGATGGTTTATGGGGTTTGAAGGATGGACTGTATGCTCAAGCTATAAAGAAACTTCCGGAAGGTTCCAAGACTAATTGCAATGATTTATGAGTCATATATTTGTATGATTCGGTTATTGATAACTTATTATTCACAAATATTGTTGTTTGGGTAGGGTCATGCAGATCAAACTCATCTATTGAGTTGGAAAAAGAAGTGAAGAATCTAAGATTGGCAATTGGTGATATGCATATTAAGCACAAATCTTTGGCAAAAGAGATGCAGTTCCACAGAGATACTGATGCTAAAAATAAATCTGAGCTCAGACAATTGAAGGGTAACTTTATATTTTTTTTAAAGTTGTTTGGTGCAAATTTTTTCTTATGAGAATGCTTTCTAGGGATAAATCCAAGAAATAGCAACATCCTCTCATTTGTTTTTGTCTTATAGCATCTTAATTCCGTTTCTTTCTATTTAATCATTATATTTTAAATTTTACTTATTGATGCATTGTACTTTTAAAAAATATAATTATGACATTGTACGTTCAAATCTTTTTCTTATGAATGCATTGTACTTTGAAAAGACTTATCAGTTATATCAGTGAAAATTGCTTTGTATTCGGATGACATAGGTTTACGGTTAAATGGAAGAAATAGCAACATACTTTCATTTATCTGTGTCTTATTGCATCTTACTTCCATTTCTTTCTATGTAAGCCTTGTACTTTCATATTTATTTATTAATGTATTGTACTTTGAAAAATATACCTAGCTATAATAACATTGTACGTTCAAATCTTTTTCTTTTTAATGCATTGTTTTTTGAAAAGACTTATTAGTTATATCAGTGAAAATCGCTTTGTATTCGTATGACGTTGCTATAATTGGGTTCAGGGTTAAATGCAAGAAATAGCAACATACTTTCATTTGTTTATGTATTATAGCATCTTATTTTTATTTCTTTCTAATTCTGTTACATCATTGTACCATCAATGTTTTTCTTGTTAATACATTTTACCTGAAAAGTTATCTAATTATTACATTGTACAGTTTTTTCTTATTAATGCACTGTACTTCGAAAAATCTTACATTGTATGTTGCTATAGTTGGGTATATTTGTCAAAATACAATGCTGCAATAGGAAGAAGTAGAAGTACAATGCTATAAACAAACAAGTCAATAAAAGTACACTGCTAATTCAAGCATATGACGTTTGGCATCAATCATTGAAGATGATATTCTTTTTATTTTTAAAGGTGAGCTGGAGTGTACCATAGCAGAATTGGAAGAAAGCAACAAAAATTTGGCTGTCTTGAAAGCAGAGACAGATGCTGCAAAAGGAGGAATTTTTCCTGTAATTCTTGGAAATAAACGTGTTGCTAATGATAGGGCGAGAGAAAAAGAAAAGGATTTACATGACATGGAGTCTTTATTAAAGGAATTACTGGTATTTTTAATAGTTTCTTGATTTTGTTTTCAATTCTGGTGCCATAGTAAAGTAATACTAATAAAATTAGTTTAACTTAATGAACAGGATCAAGCTTCTTCCAGACAACAAGAACTTAACTGCTTACATGAAGAAAGAATGGAAATATTGAAACAATTATCCAGTTTGCAGGTTGGCTATCTTAATGGTATTTTACGTCATTACCCTTTATATGACATTCATGATTTTTGATATGATGTGACAGAATACGTTAAAGAATGCCAAGGGTATTTTTTCTTCTGAAGCCTTTCTTTTGGTGAAAGATCAGATTGCTAAGGCCAAAGGAGATATAGTCCAGTATCAAGCCCTATTCCAGAAATTGCAGGTATGACAGAATCAGGCGAAGGAATGGAATGGTTCATTCCATTGGAATGACGGAATGCAATGGACCATTCCTACCCTACCATTCCTGAAGTAATCAAATTTCTTCCATTGCTAAATTTCCTTCCATTATGGGATGGAATAAATGTTTTTGTATATAGCCATTTTTTTAATCTATATACTAATTTCTATATAATTAGGTTGAGAAAGATAACCTTGGGTGGCGGGAAAAAGAGGCCAGCATTAAGAATGATATTGGGGATGTTTTGCGACGATCTTCTTCTGTTTCCGACTCTAGAATTACTGACCTGAAAATTGAGATACAAAAACAAATTGATGGAAGAAAGTTAATCGAAGCTAAATTAGAAGAAGCTTCTAGAGAACCTGGTAGAAAAGAAATCATTGCAAAGTTTAGAACTTTTGTGTCTTCGTTTCCAGAAGACATGGGAAGTATGCAAACTCAATTAAGAAAACACAAAGAAGCTTCTTCAGATGTTCACTCGTTGCGTGCTGATGTTCAATGTCTTTCCACTATTCTGGATAGGAAGGTGGGCCCCTCATGACGTGAACGTGAACGTTTATGTTTTATTATTTTTTTAAAAATGAAAAGTGTTGATTTTTATTTTTTACCACAGACGAAAGAGCTGGAAGCGTTATCTAGTAGATCAGCTGCCCAATCTGCTGAATTACAAAAACTGCAAGCAACAGTATGTTTGGAATTATTACAAAAATCTGATTTTTATTTAATTTTTCTATTTTGTCTAAATGAGTTAAGTTTGATATAGATACATGAGTTGGAGGAGAGTGACTCAGAGTTGAAGGTGATTTTGGACATGCACAGGCGGGAAACAATCTATTCAAGGTTACAAAACTGTAGAGATTCCTGTATTTATTTATTTTTAAAATTTAAAATATGAAATAGAAAAATATTGAAGAGGTTTATAATATTACAGGGAGTTTGTTGAGGCTAGGGACTGTGAGTACAAGGCATGGGCTCATGTTGAAAGCCTGAAGTATTGTCTTGATGAGCATAATTTGGAAACACGAGTGAAGACAGCCATTGAAGCTGAAGCAGCATCTCAACAAATGTTAGCTGCTGCAGAAGCTAAAATTGCTGATTTGAGACAGAAACTGGAAAGATCTAAAAAGGAAAAATATAGAATCTCGGATGTCTTGAAGTCCAAGCATGAAGAAAATGAAGCCTACCTTTCTGAGATTGAGGTTAGTTAATTTTTTTAATTGTATTTCAAATATAAAATTGTAACGTTACTTGTGTTGTTTTTTTGTGCAGACTATTGGGCAGGCATACGATGACATCCAAACTCAAAATCAACAGCTTTTGCAGCAAATAACCGAGAGAGATGACTATAACATTAAGGTAATTACCTTCTGTCTTTGATTCTTTTGAAACAAGTATGAAATTACAATGTAGATCTAAGATTTATGCAAATTGTCTTGCACAAAATTGACATGGACTGACACTGCTTATGGAATACATTCAATCACAAGAACAGTACCATTGATAACCTCTGACATAAGGAAAAGTGGTAGCCCACATTGTATGGTCTCAGGCACATGAAATGGTAGCCTACGTTGAAGAATAAATAGTGTTGTGTGACTAAAGGTAAAAATGGATACAATCAATAAAGCTAAACGTAACGGGGGTCAAAAAAAAAAAAAAAAGGATGCGGATACTAACAAGAAGTAGGAAGCATACACTAGCAATACAAACCAAGGCTATTCTGCTATAAAAATGAAATCACAGAATACTCGGCAATTAAGTCACTCAACAAATGCTTCTTGTATTCATTCATCAAATCAGAACTCAACTTAACAAATTGGAAATAAGGGAAAAATAGCTAGGAGTTAGCCTAGTCCCTCACAAAAGGTTTCTATTCACTCATAAAAAGATGATTTAATTAATATAAGATTGCTGCAACATACTTGATTGAAATTTTCAGAACCCCCACTCTATTACTTAATTGTTTGCTGAATTCCCCTTTTTGCCCCTTCTCGCATACGTGTATTTAATTGGTGTAGCGATACCCAACCCCCAAAGAGCTACCTTGTCCTCAAGGTGAAAGGAGGGGAAGCCATCTTTTATGCCCCCAATTTGCTTCTGAGATTGGCAACCCTTCCTATTTCATTAACACCTCTCGAAGCAGCCATGTGGAATGGTTATTAGCACGAGTCCCTAAGACCTCTTCTGATTTAGCCTTCTATTCCAAATCCAAGGTTAAAAGCTGTTGGCCAATGGGCTTTTTTCAACTGTGGCCCCAGGTGTTAATATTCGGATTCAATGACCAATCTAAACCAAATATTCATTGAGGGGAAGGTATGATTATGATATAAATGCACCAAACGGGAATTTTAGGAAAAATATCTTTGAGACATTTTTTTTTTTTCAATTCTCTACTCTAATATCAATATTGTAATATTTTTTTTTCTATTACTCTAGATCATATATAGTGTAGTTGGGTATTTTCATTCCCTAAGTCAATTTTTTTAGCCACGCAACATTGCCTTAGGTTAAACTAAAAAAGACTGTTTAGAAAACTGGTCAATGGTGGCCCTCCATGGATTCACCTATATAAGCTGTGGCTAAAGTTGCAAAAATAAGAGCTTGAATACCACTTGTAAATAATCCAAGGAACATGACATGGATAGGAACCGCTGAAGGTACTAAAGGAACAAGAACAACAACTACTAATTCATCGGCTAATATATTTCCGAAAAGTCGAAAACTAAGTGATAGGGGGGCTTTGTGAAATCTTCTAAGATGTTAATAGGTAAAAGAATTCGAGTTGGTTGAATATATTTCCCGAAATAACCTAATCCTTTTTTGGTAAGACCCTCATAGAAATATGCCACTCATGTGAGCAAAGCCAAAGCAACAGTAGTATTTATATCAAAAGTTTTCTTTTTATATTTGGTTTTGGTTTTGGGTCTATTAGATTTATCCAAAGAACTAAAGAAAACTTGCATATAAATAAATGGGCCATGTTCGAGTTGAAACTCTCAACCCTAACTTTACCCGTTTAATAATCGTGTCGTAAATCTCTTACCCAAACCCGTTTATTTCGTGTCGAGTTTGTGTCGGGTTAACGTGTTGTGTCAGTTTTTGTTTTTGCCACCTCTGGCGTCACATTTCTGTAATTTTTCATCTAGTGTTGATACTGTTATCTTGCCAAATTCATGCCGTATTAAACACCGCCTAAATCTCCCAATATATCGGATCCAAGGACACGTCAAAAGTTGATTTCATTGATCCCAGCTCTAATTCACTCTCAAACAAGGCGTCGACAACTTTGTTTGTGTATCCCGATATATTTTTTTTGCAACTATATTTTGTGTGTTTGAAATCATATTATAATATTGGATAATTTACAACTGTCATCTTGTTTCAGCTCGTGTTGGAGGGAGTGCGTGCAAGACAGCTGAACGATTCCCTTCTCCTGGATAAAAAAACTGCAGAAAGGAAGATTCAGCATGGCAATGCACTCATTTGTTTCTGTGAAACAAAAGCAGAAAGAATTGAAGATCAGGTACTTCCAAACACCTCCTGTTTCTTTTTACGTAAATTTCTCGATCAACCATTTATTTGCATGTTGGTAACAATGTTTGTTGTATGCATCTTTAGACAAAATCATGTTCAGATCAAGTGGAGAAAGTGTCGGAAACACGGGTTCAAAAAACTGGTGCCTTGGAAAACACTCAAAGGAGACTGCAAGATGTTAGAAAAACATCCCAACAGCTAACGGATTCATTAGATGAATCACAGAGTAAAGTAGACAAAAGTCGTACTACTCTCGTAGATTTGCAGATCCAGCTAGAAAAAGAGAGGTACGTAATTGTTAAATATAGTACAACGGAATCAGCCATTCCATTCCCTTAATAACTTGATTTGTTGTGTTACATAGGTTTGACAAAAAGAGAGTGGAAGAGGAGTTGGAATGTGCAAGGAGAAAGCATACACGTCTAACATCACAATTAGATGGGTCATCCGTTGTTGAAAAGCTTCAACAGGAGCTCAAAGAATACAAGGAAATACTCAAATGCAGTGTTTGTCACGACAGACCAAAAGAGGTTGCTACATATATCTCAATTATGCGTCACATGTTTAAGTTTTGCTTATAATAATATTTTTATTTTTATCTTACAGGTGGTGATTACGAAATGTTATCATCTTTTTTGCAACGCGTGTGTTCAGAAAATCGTTGAAACACGGCATCGCAAGTGCCCTCTTTGTGCTGCCAGTTTTGGTCCTAATGATGTCAAACCTGTTTACATCTGACTGCACTTTTGGCCTCTCAAATGTATAATATTCAAAAGTTTCGCACAAATCAATCTGGGTTTGTTGCTTTTGGTTTTTGGATTTTTTTTTTGCATAGGTTGTTTTACATTTTTAGTCTTAGTTGTGAAAGTTTGTTGTTGGTTTGAGTATGTTATAATATTATCATTTCTTGAATCAAAAAAAGTTTTGATTTTATTGTGGCCTCGTTGATTTCCGCTAAATGTAATATAATATAGGGCAAATTCTATAAAAGACACTAACTTTACCAAAAATTTCGATTTTGACACTCAGTTTTTTTTTTTTTCAATTTAGTCATTATCTTTTTAATTTTTTTCATAAAAGACACTAACGTTTTAATTGAGTTTCAAAACTAACCAATTGACCGGCTGAATGGGTTTTGCGATGCTGATAAATTCTTCTCGCCTACGTGGATGATCCTACTTGGCATAAATTAGGGTTTAATACAACCAAGTCGTATTCTTCCCTCATTACACCGAAAATTGTAGGTTAGCGGCTTCTCTGTGCGATTTCTTCAACACATTAATGGGTTCAACTGGTTCATCATCCCAAAGTGGTTTCAGCAAGTCAACGAACGGTCCCTTTAGGAGGTGTTACTGTGGCCTTTCAGCTCCATTATCGGTATCCTGGAGTGACAAGAATCCCGCTAGAAGATATTTTGGATGCAGGTACTTTCCCAATCAGAAAGAAGACTGTGGGTTCTTTGAATGGTATGATGAAGAAAGCAATGCGTGGTACAAGCAAATGCTGAATGAATTGAAGCCAAAGAAGAAAAAAACGTATGATTTGGGAAACCCTAGTCTGATGTGTCTTGTTAGGGTTATGATTGGGTTGCTAGTATTTTTAATAATCATTGTGTTGATGGTGCTGGTTTTGTTGTTAAAGGGGTAAGTTAGGGTAATGTTTTTTGTTTTATGTAAGTGTCTAAGGTAAGGTCCAATGTTGACAACTTTTGTACGTAAGGATTATTGTAGCAGTCTTATTAGGTTAGTGTAATGTTGACGAATTAGGTAAGTGTAATGTTGATGTTACTATAACGTCCAATGTTGACGAATTTTGTATAATATTAATGTGTTCGTGTATGCATTAATGTGTTTAAGTGTTCAATGAAAGTATTTTGTATATTGTGTGCCTCAAACAATGTCTATTTAGAGACATATGCAACTTTTAGACATTATACTTTAAAGACATATGAAACTGTTAGACATTATACTTTGAAAACAATGTATATTTAGACATTGTACTTTGAAAACAATGTCTAAATAGACATTGTACTTTGAAAACAGATGGAAAGTTTTTTTGAAAAACAGATGGAAAACAGATGAAAACAAGGTGTAATTTTTTAAAAACAATGTCTATTTAGACATTGTACTTTGAAAACAATGTCTATTTAGACATTGTACTTTGAAAACAATGTCTATTTAGACATTGTACTTTGAAAACAGATGGAAAGTTTTTTTGAAAAACAGATGGAAAACAGATGAAAACAAGGTGTAATTTTTTAAAAACAATGTCTATTTAGACATTGTACTTTGAAAACAATGTCTATTTAGACATTGTACTTTGATTACAAGTTGTACCAAAAAGCGAGAGCAACCAAGGTACACGTCATGATTCTGCAATGAAATATCATCACCTATAATTTGCAATTAAATGAAAGTACATTGCTATAATGTAAAGTAAATAATTTCAACTTGAAAGTACATTGCTATATAAAGATGCAATGGTATTCAGTCAACATTTAACTTTTCCAAAAAGTCATTGTGATTCACAATGACTGAATGTTCCAAGTACCCAAGCGAAATTACAAAAAGGGTACTCTAGTTCTGGTATACAATTTACAAATTAAACTGTTATCTAGGGGGATACATTTACAAAAAGGGCTAACAAAAATAATTACCCATCTACCCCTAATGTCACTATCTCCAACCTAATCCAAAGTATAAGGATCGCCACTGGTTGAACCTGGACCACCCTTAATTTGACTCAGTTTTGCTTTCAGAATTCTCTCCGACTTCTTCCTGGATTTCAGCTTTTGCTTTGATGGTTGCGTTTCTTCAATAAATTCCTCTTGTTGTGTTTCAGCAACCACATGTACTTCTTCATCACATTGTGTCAGTTGTTCCACCGTAAGTGGTAATGGTGTCTCCATTAAGACATTTACAACTTCAGTCATTTTGTATCCTGATTCAATAAGGTATGTAGCAGTTGCATGACCCTTCAAAGTTTGTACAACGTCTACTTCTTGTAATCCGTCATCCCCGACTTCAATGGTAGGACCAATTGCTTCTTCTCTCGCTGCAGTGACTTCATCCAACTTCTCATTGACCTGGTCAAATATTACATAAAAATTACATAGTTATGATCACATATTAAATTACATAGTTATGATCACATATTAAAAAAGGATAATTTGTACATCTTGTGTCGCTGCAATGCCTTCATGCAACTTCTCATTTTGTGGTGCTGGTATTGTTTGATTTTTGCCTGTCTCATGCTGGCTTGTTTTCAATGGTCTTCCAAGGGTAGGACCAGATCTGCTTGGCATAGGTTGGATGCCCGTCTCATGCTGGCTTGTTTTCAGTGGTCTTCCAATCTTTTTCTTATCTTTTGGTGGTGGTGGTTTTGTTTGATTTTTGCATGTCCGTTTGTTGTGTCCTTGTTCCCAGCAGTTTCTGCAAATTATACTCCCACCATTGGCTCGTACTCTCTTATATCCACTATCATCCTCTGTTGCATGTTTTCTCCTTTTGGTTTTAGGCCTGCCTGGCATTCTTCTCGCCATTGGTGGTAGTGGTTTAGTGTAAGGGGTTTTAGGCCACATACTACTACCATTTAGCGGCCTAATATTTCCTTTGTAAGTCTCTACAAATTTGTTTTTGCTAAACCAGTCGCTTATGTATTCATCTGGATGTTGGTGTGTGTAGTTCATAGCTGCACAAGCATGGACACACGGAATGCCAGATAACTCCCACATTCTACATGTACAAAGAGCTTGTTCCAAGTCTACTTGGAATGCGTCACAGCCTAGCCTAACTTCAAAAAGTTTTGCCTCGCTAGCTACAACACCCCATAACCTGTAATATGTAAATTCATGTTATGTGAGTTAAACATTAGTTGAAGTTTATTTCTGAATAGAAAATAGTACCTCATGTCAGCACACCGGAGTTTGAGCTTTCTTAAAATAGCAGGGCAAACATCCTCCTTCCATGTCACGTGTTTGTTCGACATTCTGCAAAACCTTTCCATAACGTATGTTCTTATCTCTTCCAACATGGTAAGTATTGGTTTTGTCCGTGCCTCCAGTATGACAGAATTGAAACTTTCTGATATCCCGTTCTCCACAGCCTCACAAGCCCTTCCTTCAGCAAAGTATGCCCTACACCAAGTATCTGGGTGCTTGTCAACGAGGTATTCATACGCATTGTTATTAATACCCTTTAGTTCATCCATTGCCAGGAGAAAAGATGGCTCAGTTGTTGAAGTTGCTGCTGCCCAAAACAATCTTTTGTAATCGACGCCATTGTAAGTCTTTTTGAAATTTGCATATACATGTCTCGCACATTGTCTGTGCTCCGCTAAAGGTAAAACAACCTTTGCAGCCTCCACTAATCCCTGAATTAAAAAAAATTAATTAGACAGATGGAAACTTTTAGACATTGTACTTTGAAGACAATGTCTATTTAGACATTGTACTTTGAATACAAGTTATACTTTAAAGACATATGTCTATTTAGACATTGTACTTTGAAGACAATGTCTATTTAGACATTGTACTTTGAATACAATTTGTACTTTAAAGACATATGTCTATTTAGACATTGTACTTTGAATACAATGTCTATTTAGACATTGTACTTTGAATACAATTTGTACTTTAAAGACATATGTCTATTTAGACATTGTACTTTGAATACAATGTCTATTTAGACATTGTACTTTGAATACAAGTTGTACTTTAAAGACATATGTCTATTTAGACATTGTACTTTGAATACAATGTCTATTTAGACATTGTACTTTGAATACAAGTTGTACTTTAAAGACATTGTACCTTATGCTGATCGGATATAATAGTCAGCCCACCACCATCGATTAGCCCAATGTCATCTACGAGCAACTTCATGAACCACTCCCAGTTTGCTTTGTTCTCAACATCAACCACGGCCCATGCAATTGGGTATACCTGGTTGTTCCCATCCCTTCCAATTGCAGTAAGCAACTCTCCCTTGCATTGGCCTTTAAGGAAACACCCGTCCAACCCAATAACTCGTCTACAACCCCTGCTCCACCCTTCTTTCACTGCTTTGAAACAAACGTAAAACCGGTGAAAGTAAGTGCATCCATCTGGATTGGCTGTAACACACACTTGTACTGTACTCCCTGGGTTAGATCTTAGGATCTCTGAACCATAGTCCCATATACGAGCATAATGTTCTGTGATCTTCCCATTTATAATTTCCAATGCTTTCTTCCTTGCCCTATAGCATTGTCCCGTTGATACTTCACATAGAAACTTCTTCCTGACTGCTTCTTTAATTTCTCTTCCTTTCATTCTTGGCCTCTGACATAATTCTTTTATAAATTGTTGGGCAATCCATTCAGGATTGACCAATGTAGCCTGCCTAAACTCCCTAACGCAAGTGTGTGTCTCATTAAATCCTTTAATTTGAAAGGATCTTTCCTTGTTCATCCATGAAGCCCACATCTTGAAAGGACAACTTTTCCCATTTTTGTCCGTACCGCACTTTGCTTGAAGCCTTTCACTCGAGGATTTGACGACTCTGATTGGATACCCATTCGCCACTGCATAATTTGTCAGGCAATATCGTAACTGGTCTTGGTTAGCAAACCTTTCCCCAAGATGTGGCTTCATCTTCTTCCAATGAGTATTAGGGTCGTGCATACCATATTGAGTAGGTTTTTCACCTGACTCATCATCCGTGTCCCTGTCTAACACTCCTTCATTGTCAGATATTCCGTCTTCTTTAATTGCTTCATCTTCAGGTTTATCATTTGTGTGAGGGACCTGGCAAAAATCATACAAAAAAGCATCAACGGGAACATTTTTTTTCTGGGAACTACATTCTTCCTCATCACTATCCCCTAATTCCTGATCAACCACAAACGCAGGCTCGTCAGATTGACTTTCTGAATCTCCTTCCCACTCACTCTCTTCAAAGTCAGAACAATAGTTTGGGCCTTTATCACTGTTATGAATAAAAATAAAGTCAGGTTATGGATATTGACAAACAAACAAACAGGGTATTCATCAACATTTTGGTTTCATACACTATACTAAAACATTTACAAAATATACAACAATCATCCTTAGACATTTGAAAAACCATTCAATTCATACAGAAAATCAATCTAAGTGCAAAAAACCATGTACATTTTGTGGGGTTGTAGAATTTGCCCTAACATTTAATCCGATAAACCCTACAATTTAATCAGACAGTACTTAGAGCAATGGCTGCAAGAGATTGCTCTAAGTGCAAAAAACCATTCAATTCATACAGACAATCAAAATTTCAAGGCTGTATGTATTCAGACAGGACTTAGACCAATGGCTGCAAGAGAGTATACAAATGACAGACACAGAGAAAGGGGGGAAACGACAGACACAGAGAAAGGGGGAAACGACTTGCAGATAAACCTAATGCGTTTGAAATTGGACATCGAACTCTAGAGATAATGAGACACACAGAGAAAGGGGGGGAAACGATAAACGAAAACTAACCTTAGATCGAGTGTCATATCAGAATTTCGTTTGAATTTCGACAGCGAACTCCTACGCGATGACTGTGTTCCCGATTCCCGTTTCAAGCTTCTACATTGAACTCCTACGCGATCGAGTGTCTTCCAGCTCTCTTCCAACTCCTACGCAATCGATTGAAAGAACTATCTTGGCATACGGGTTTAAGTGATACGGGTTTAAGTGAAAGAACTTCGAACTCTCTTCCACATTGAACTCCTACGCAATTGCTTGAAGCTTCAAACTCGGCTGAAGTACTGACTTGGCATACGGGTTGAAGTGATAACCGGTGACCTGGCGTCTGGTAACCGGTTAAACCCATTCAGCCGGTCAATTGGTTAGTTTTGAAACTCAATTAAAACGTTAGTGTCTTTTATGAAAAAAATTAAAAAGATAATGACTAAATTGAAAAAAAAAAAAACTGAGTGTCAAAATCGAAATTTTTGGTAAAGTTAGTGTCTTTTATAGAATTTGCCCTATAATATAATTAATTATTTTGTTTGTTTCGGTTACTGTTCAATACACATGCTAAATGCGGTATAAGTAGGTTTTGTTTTGTCAGCACTTGGTTTGTATCATGTAACCAACACGACTTAAAAACTTCCAGAATCTTGCCGGAAAATAGTTGAAGCGTGCGCCACCAATGCATTAAGCCAGAGTCATCCTTTTAAACGATTAATTTTATATATAATTTATCCTTAATTTTAGGGTTAATGTTACAAAACGGCAATAAACAATACATAATTTGTTTTAGGTCATTTATCTTTTAATTGTATTTAATAGGTCACCAAACTTTTTCTTGTGTTCTCATTACATCATTAGAGTAGATTTTATTCGGATAAACTGTTACGAAATCCTACGTGTTGTCCACTGTGACATTAATAGCAGAATTTATTCATTTTGTCCACTCTAACATTGATTTGCATCCATAATGACATCGAAATTGACAGAGTTATTAGATTAAAATGTATTTCAATGGTGTAATGAGAATGCAGAAAAAAGTTTACTGATCTATCCGATATAATTAAAAGATAAGTGACAAAAAAAATAAATTATGTATTATTATTACAAAATACGTTATCCTTAATTTTATGGAACAACTTTTGAGATTAAGAAAAAGGAGAACAATGATAAAGTCTTATATTGCCTGGATGTGGGGAGTGACTGGGGAGTGGGGACCGCCCTTTGCTGGGCCGCAACTAAGTTTTTGGGTTAAATGCAAAAAGCGATTGCATATTTACTAAATTATGGAAAACGTAGGTATATACTTTAGTAAAATAAAATCACTTTTTCCCCTATCGTCTATGAGTATTATTTTGCGTTTCTAGATTTTATTTACCAAGTTAAATACAGAAAAGTGCAATGCATTACGTGGAATTATTAGAGAATCCTCTATGTTGGGGTTTTTTAGCACAAGACATTGGACTTACACTTGGTTATCGAAAATATCATAGGCATTACACATGGAAGTCCATCAGTTCTCATAGTACAAATGTGTAAATCATGGAGAAATCTGATGCACTTTCAAGATCATTAACTCTCTTGAACAATGAATCTAGTCATACGATAGAACTAACAAAATCATACAAATACGTGGAGGGCTTTGGAGATGGATTTATGAGGAACATTTATGACCTAAATATGAGCATGCTTAGGCCTCTTTGTATCGTTTTCTTCATTCAGAACGTGGTGCCATTCGGAAAATAAGTATGTGTAGTTATATATACTTATAGCAGATTTAAACTATGACGTGTAGTTATATATAAGTATGTGTAGTTATATATTCTGTTGGAGATATACCAACTGACATGACAAGTTATTAACTTTCTAAATGTTGCATGAGCCGAATGAGTTGCACACAAATGTACAATCTAAAAAGAAGAATAAATAAATAAATAAAGAATTAGTTTGTTATTATCAATAATTTGATGATTTAATAAGAAACTATAAATAAGAGGGACTGGGGAAGCTATCCCCGTCCCGTTTGACTCCGTTGACATCCCTACTTGTTCCTCAAGAAATGGCAAAAGACAAGGAAGAAGAAGAAGAAAATGTTCTTGCTTTGAAGACATCTTCTTTGGGGTGTGAACAGATAGTATGATTTTACTTTGGATCCTATTTTTTGATTCTTGGTCATCGCAAAAGGTAAACCACACAAACCCTTTTGTAATTTATTTTTGTGCTTGAATTTATTCATGTACCGCTCCAATTTTTATAGCTTTGAAAGCTATGATTGTTAAAAAGTTTAAGACTTATTATCATACATTACAAAAATATGGTTTAACAAAAACATTTGTTATAAAATAAATACACAATTTTATGGTTACAACTTCATATGAAACAACCATAAAGAAGGTAACATTGATACTAAAAGCTACGTCCTACTTCAAAGTCTTCTGATAACATCCACTACTAAGAACCATCAATTTCATTAGCTCCTATTCTCATAGAGCCTGCAAAATCAAGTTGACGATTTAGGCACCCAAACAAGGTTGGTGCTAGATGCTTCAAAGACTATGTTGATTTGGATAGTAGAGTGTGAAGAAGCTTTTAGGGGTACAAGCTTCAAATTTTCTATGTTTAATGTGGGTTTTGGTTCAAATTTCCTCTTCTTTTTACTCATTTTATTTTTGGCTATGTTTTTGTTAAGGTTCCATAATTTCCTTCAATTTGTTCTTATGGGAAAATACAAAAATTCCAATGATTTCTCATCAATCCAATATCCGTATTTCATCGATTTTCCTTTTTCAGTACTTAGCTTGGAATAGGTGGGCCGAGGTCTCAGGGAAACATATGGAATAACCGAAGAGTCTATGGATAATGATGTCTAGAAGAGTTAGGGAATAGCTTCATCAATTTCTTCCCTTTATCCAATGCATTAACCAGAAAGTCAACAGATTTAGAGACTTCAGTTAAAGTAACATTAGTGAGGGAGTCTATAGAACCTCTGATATCCTTATCGAGATTTTAGTCAAAAATGTGAATTCAAACCGTTTTTGGACTGAGTGGTTTGGAATCAATATACCGTTTCTTTGGAAAAAGCTTAACCTCATTTGGATGACATCGAACTTGCAGAGTAGGGAACCAAGGAAAATCATTTGAGAAACGCACAAGAATAGAAGGCCCCTATTCCCTAAATGATTAGTTTTGAATAATTTGAAGGAATCGTTGAAGAGGGCTCTTTAAGTTCGTCACTTGATTTTAGGGATTTGAAGGCATCAAGTGTATAAACGAAAATGAATGATGCTGTATTTGTTTTAGGATAAAAACATGTAAAATTTTAGTAACTAGTTATGTGGAGTTTACGTCAGGCTGCAAATAGTTTACCCGTGATAAAAATCAAAGTCAATGGTTTGATAAAACAAAAAAGAAATTGTAAATTCGATACCACCAGTGTTGCAAAAGACGCTAGGCGCTCCCAGATCGGTGAACTACCGAGTAGCGATTACTCGGCTAGTACTCGAACGAGTACTCGGATAACGTAAATTATAAAGAAATTAATTTTGGGTAAATTATATATATGACAAATATTATAAGTCCATTAAATTTATAACAAAATAGATGAATATCGATAACATGGACACCTGTTTAAATGTTTAAGTGTTACTGAAATCGATTATACTGAAATCGATTCCTGATAACGGCTGCTTGAAATCTGTCTCTTGAGATGAAGCCATTCGAGAAATAGAGATGAGGGAAAGAGACTAGAACCCATACTTGTCATACCCTCGTCGTCGGTTTGGAGAAAAGGTTGCCGGAGAATTAACGCTGACGATTATCAGAAATCGCAGATCGCAAATCGAGAGAGAGAGAGACGTTGTTGATGACCATTTTGGCACTTTATAACATTTCTCCGAAAACAAATAAGAGGTTCTATGTAAAAGAAAGAGAAACCGAGAAAGATAGCAATATTTATTTTTATATGACGATTTTTTAATATATTTTGGATATATAAGTTATTTTGGGAAGTACATTTCAAAATTTGCATTTCTATTCTGGGTAATTAGATTGTAAATTATAAAGATATTACGTGGGCCCTTAAAGACTTTGTTTCAACGTACTTTGGCTAAATAAAAAAGGACTAAAACGTTCTTTATATGCAATTTGTAACTTCATGTAATGTCTTATTAGATTAGATGTTACTCAATTGTATCCACGAAAACAACTTTTTACGTAAAGAAATCACATCAGTCTCCTTTTTAAACCGCATTAAAAGTCTAATATTACCTATTTGTCGATTATCATCATTAGAGCTTATGATAACGATTTGAGTTCATAATTAAAGTTCATTGTATCATGTTTTAAAAGAGAAATATATATATATATATATATATATATATATATATATATATATATATATATATATATATATATATATATATATATATATATATATATATATATATATATATATATATAGGGATGGGTTCAATGCAGAACCAAATTAAATCACCTAACTGCAGAACCATGCTCCTAACCGTAAGATTAAAATATAAGTAAAAGGGTATGATCGTCAACAAACGTAAACTGTTATGTTCAGCAATGAACATATGTTCATCAATGAACAATGTTCATCAATGAACACATCAGAATACGTACGATTGTGAGAGACGATCCCGACTTTGAATCCGAGAGAACCATTTCGAAAATCGATTATACGTACATACAATTCACGGAATCAAACAAAAAACAACCTATCATGATCGATTGGAAGGCATCGATTGTTGGTTCTCGATACACTGGAGAAATTGAAAACATATGTTCATCAATGAACATATGTTCATCAATGAACATAAACATGTTATCTGATTCGGAAAATCGGAGATTCGATTCGTTTCAATTTTGATTTCATTATGTTTTGATTTTGTTAAATTGTTGGTTTAATTAACGATTTATATAGGTGGATTTGGATCGTATTTGTTGGGATTAAACAAGAAGACATACGAGCAAGCTAGAATCGATACACTGGAGAAATTGAAAACACATGTTCATCAATGAACACATGTTCATCAATGAACACATGTTCATCAATGAACACATGTTCATCAATGAACATATGTTATCAATGAACAATGTTCATCAATGAACACATAACAACACCTTCAGCGGCGAAGATGGCGTCTGTTTTACTTTTTCCGATTCACACCCATCTGATTTCAGTTCATCACCATTACTTTTCTAATTTGCACCCATCGGAGGCAATCAACGCATCGTATGGCCATTATCCATTTGTTCATCTTTTTCTGTTCAATTTCATACCTTCGATTTGGTTCATCCGATTGTAACCCAATTCCATCCATCTTCTCCGATTTAGTTTCTTCTTGGATCGGGACATCCAAACTGAGCGAAGGCATCCACAGAAGGTAACAGCCATTCACCGATTCTCCACATCGACGACTTCCCTTCAGAATCACCAAATTTTCGTTCTCACAGATCCGACATCGTCTTTTTCGATTTATCATTATCCTTCGTCATTATCAAATATTGAAATCAGATGTGGCCTTCATCATTATCCTTTTTTGTTTAATTCCTTCATCAATTAATTCAGTGACGTCGTTCAAACAGTTCGATGGTGTAAAGTTGGAACGAAGAAGAAGAGATGGATGGGAACAAAGGGTGAAATCGATGGTGATGATGATGATCGATTGGTGATCCATTGGGTTAAAAACCCAATATACCCTTACATAGGAATAATCTCATGTACAAGGTGTATAATTTTATGCTGCATCCTTTTTAATCTAAGACGTTGATGTAATGATCCAAGGGTTTTAAAGATGGTTCTGCAGTTATGCAATATATTTTTGGTTCTGCATTGAACCTTTGTCAGGATCAAATGAGAACCTTTTTTTTCATGAGAAGCAGAGAACTCTTTCTGATTGGTTGAATCATAAAATTGCATGATAGTCATTTAACAAATAACATTTAATTATGAATTTTTTTATTTTTGGCAACAGCAATAAACATCTTCTAAAATTAAGGCTACTAAAAATAAACTTTTTGAATTTAAAAAGAAGGAAATTTCAAAATAGATTTTCGAAATATTAAAAAAAATCTGAATTTTATAAAAAAATGGATTTTCTATTTGATTTTTATAATAAGATTTCTGATATGACATTTTTTTAAAAGAATGCATATATGCACATTTACGTTTTTGCATTATATATATCCAAAAACGCATATATGCACATTCGAGAATTTTTCATAAAAAACACACAAAATATCCATATTTCATAATGTTCGGATGTCATACACCCATAAAGTATAAAAGAAATAAAATTCACAAAAATATTGGAACACGAAGCATAAGCAAAATCATTTTATTAAAAAATAACATAAAAATAACATACGTTCATTTTATACGATATAACCATAAACTAAAAAACAAAACAATACAATAAAATATCAGAAATATCTTCATTTGTTCATCCTTAATTGTCATGTAGTCTTCGGTTTATCTTCAATTCTTCGAATTACTCGGCAAAGTCTTCGAAATCTACAAAAACTTTAATAAAAATGTATAAAAATGCTTATACATATATGTACATATGCACTTACATGCACATATGCACTTACATGCACATATGTGCATATATGCACATATGCACTTACATGCACATATGCACATACATATATACACATATGCACTTACATGCACATATGCATATACATATAATCACATATACACTTATAAGTGCGTATGTGCATGTAAGTGCATATATTCACATATGCACATACATATATGCACATATGCATTTACATGCACATATGCACATACATATACATATGTGCATATATTCACATATGCACTTACATGCACATATGCACATACATATATTCACATATGCACATACATATATGCACATATGCACTTACATGCACATATGCACATACATATACATATGTGCATATATACACATATGCACTTACATGCACATATGCACATACATATATTCACATATGCACAAATTGAATTAGACTAAAGCAAATATTCCACCATTAGAGAAAGTATTGTTGGTGAAGGTTATCTTAAGGATTAAATTTGGAATGGAATAAGCTTACTGGATTTTGCTCTTTCAAATAGTTTCCAAGCCATCGAAGGAAATTACAATGATCATACAGCGAATTCTGCAACTCCTGTTTGTAAATTCATTTTCGTTTTGTTTCGGTAGCAATGCATAGCAACACAGACCTTCATTATTTCGCGAATGATCCATCTACTTCAGCCAAATGATATTTTTTACGCAAGTGGCAAACTTTCTTGAATCAAATATGATTTTGTTGAACAAGTCTCATTAGTCTTACCGGCTCTGCGAGGTGGGAGAATCAACAACCAATGCAAAATCCAAAACTAAATAAAATTAAAAAACGAGAAGACGAAGGAAATTACATCGACCTTCCAAGCCATCGAAGGAAATTACAACCAATGGAATAAACTTACTGGATTTCGCTCTTTCAAATAGTTTCCAAGCCATTGAAGGAAATTACATCGACCTTCCTTGCTTCTCTAGCCGTCACGACGACCGACGTCAAATTGAATTAGACTAAAGCAACCAATGGGTTCTCACGGTGGATAAAATCAGAGATTGGTTGAAGCAACCATCGGAGATTGAGAAACGATACCTTGCGATTAAGAAACAGGGCAAAAGAAAGTAGAAGTGAAGTGTGTGTGCGCAGGTGATCGTTCTCGTATTCACAAAACACTGGAAACGATACATTGTGATTTGGAGAGAAAAGGAGAGAGGGTATCGGAGATGTAGTCGAGAAAGAAAGCGTATTTGATGACGGATAAGGCATGGAGACGGGATGCAGCGATTTGGCTAGGGCAGGGAGGCGGTGAATGAGAGATGCGTTGAATGGAAGATGAGAGAATGGAGGGCCGATGAGAAGATAAGCGAGATTGGCGAGAGAGAGAGAGAGAGACTATTTAATTTTAATTAAGCTGATTTCCAGGGATTTGATTTAATCCGATTTTTTGATTCCTATAATACCCTTATCATCTTTTTTTATACCAAACATACCATTAAATTTGTTATAAATTACGACAATGCCATCTTGCATCTTAGCCTTTCAATTTTCTGATCTTATGGTCCAGATTTGGTTCTCCAGTTCTCATGATTTTTTTGGTTCTCATTAGATCTTTACTATATATATATATATATATATATATATATATATATATATATATATATATATATATATATATATATATAGAACTTAGGTTATATTGCGGATAACAGTTATTATGAGACCGTACGAACAGTGTTATTCTATGAGAAATTATGATTAAAATATGTTTTTTTGGGTAATACTAACACTAAACAAAAATATTCTCATAGAATTATTGTTATTATAACGTATTTTCAATAATTATTATTTGTTCTTGTGTTTCAGACATTCTGATTCACTCGTTCTCATTCTGAGAGAATGAGAATCATAAAAACTCCATATGACCCGTAAAGAAGATTTAATGACGATAATTCTTTGAGAATATGTTTTTTTTGTTATTCGTATTACCAAAAAAACACATTCTATTAGTCATCTCTCACAAAATAGCACTATCCGCACGGATGACATCTGCGAAATTCGGAGACTTTTTGCAAAAAATATCAAACCGACGTAGTTCTGATGATTTTCACAGACGGTATGCGAATTCCACAGTTGCCATTTGCGAAATAGTCAGTTGAGCGTGGAAATAGGTCTGGTTGTAGTCTCAGATCTTTAAGCAAATATGAGATTTTCGCAGAAATCATCTGTAGAAATCCTAGATCTTACCTTGAAAATTGAAGATTTTTAGATATTATACATATTTAGTTGATTTTCGTTATTTTTATTGAATTTGAACAAGTTGTTTGTTAATCTAACATGATAACGTAACATTTAGAGGGGGAATGGATGCCAAAATAACGGTTGGAAAAGTTAGAGAAGTGGTTGAATGTTTACAATGTAGAATGCTAGATATATTTTAGTTGATAACCTTAAGATATTAGGTAGACGCACCTCCGACTAAAAGGGATATATATATATATATATATATATATATATATATATATATATATAAACATACAAGAACACACTCATACACACACTAATTTAAATCCTTATACATATTTACATGGCAGAATTTTTGTGCACACACACTTACATAGAGATACGCAAATGTTTTAAGAAATTAGAAAGTAATTTAATTAACTTTTATTTCTTATTAATTTGTAAATTTTATTTTGTTTTTTTAATATGTCAGATATGGATTTAGTAGATGTTCCATGGTTGTGGGCAATGATTTGTTGTACACTGTGTTGGGACATTGATACTAGGGGTGAGCATAGGCGGGTACCCGCCTAATTTGGCTGGAACCGGAACCGACGGTTCGTGAAAAGTTGGAATCGGAACTAGAACCGGTCTAAGCAGTTCTTAAGTTTTAGGAACCGGAACCGGCGGTTCCGGTTCCAAGACCGGGTACCCGGTTACATCAACTTTTTTAGTTTCGTCGTTACAAAATAATACTATATATAGAAACAAAAGCTAACTAATAAGACTAGTTCATTACGATACAAGTTACAAATTACAAAGTAAATGTAGTTCAATAATAGTTATAAAAAGTTATACATGATAAAGTAAATATAGTTCGTTACAATATAATTTATAAATGACGAATGGTAGATTGATTTTGATTTGTAAATATAAGAATGATTAAGATCCTATAATAAATATTATATTATGCTCACCTAAGCTAATTTTTAATATATATATATATATATATATATATATATATATATATATATATATATATATAAGTTTTTTGAAATACAGGGTACCCGGCGAGTACCCGTTCCAAAAAAATAAGAACCAGAACCGACAGTTCCGATTCCAAAAGCGGGTGCCCTGTTCTGCTGCTCACCCCTAATTGATACCACATATGTGAGGTTAGGAACAACTTAAACTGATTGAGTGGATGGACATATGTAGAGTACTCGATATAATGGTATTACGTTTTACAAAAATGCTATTATTATTTTTATATATGTAGTCTACTTATTATAAGTGAAATATCTAACTATTACAATAATTTTAGGAGGGTAATCCTACAAGATCGAGGCTGAGACCAATTTGTCTCGTCCTATTATACCTAGTTTCAACATTTTATAGGCTGTGATGCTTCCCCGAAGCGGTCCTTGATTCCATCCTCGATTCGACTAAAGAAGTATCAGATCGGGGATGATGATACATCATCATCAGCTCCCTCTAGTTTGATTACACAAGGACCAACACCGATGTGACAACAAGAACCATTTGCAGACCTTGATTTTTGAAGGAATTGTTAAACTGGATGCATCGACTAGAGAAGCATGTTGGTTTTCTGATTCACAAAGGTACACAACGACAATCTTTTGGGGTCATTTAGAGAATTAGATACGATCTGTGATTTCCTTTTGTATATAGATCAACCTATTACTGAGGACAACTCGTTTTTTTATATCTACAGTCTTGCTTCATTTGACGGTTTTGAGTTAATAAAACATGAAAAAAAACTTGAGTCACTTCAAATTTATTTGCTGCAATTTTAAATGTCATCGGCTACTGGACAAATGCCAGTATACCGTGACAGAAGGTCATTAGAAATTTCGTTTCGATTTAGGGACTGCTTCAACAAGAGGGTCCCTCAGGAGTTTACTGTATCTTTGTTTGCATGTTTTTGGAACAGTTGGTGTCAGACCATCCTTTGATTATAGCTACTGTAATGCCAACAACATCTATGACTTTTCGTTATGTGACTAGTTGTATTTTTGGGGATATTTTTCAAATGCCATTTTATTATGGTATATTGTTACGTCTAACATTTATGTATTAACACTAATATATATTATATATTTGTGCTGATTAATTTCTATAGTATGTAAAAATCATGTGTAAAAATTATTTGGATTGATTAGTTTCTATATTTTGGTGCCACATGAAATTGAAAAATTCATGAACAAGAATTTATTCTTTGTCATTACTTAAACCGAAAGATACAAGTGAACATTACATACCTTATAAAGTTAAATTTTGGGCTAAATATCGAGAAATTGTAAGGTATGTATTGCTTGTTCACTGTCAATAAAACCTCCTCTGATTTTAATAACATCTGCAAGACGGTTCTATTCTACTATATGCTTGGTAATCTCCACTTCCGCATCAGAAATCCACTTTTTTCCTCTTGTAGCTTTTTCTTAGTATCTTTGAGCATTCCTACTTTTTATTCAGCGCTGCACAAAGAATGTCGACATGTTCATCAAGTGTTTGAGTCTTTTTATGAGTCCATTCAGTTATGTTCTTCAGTGATAGTCATTGCTTCAAAAATATGATATGACATTTTAGTTGTTTATGGTTCTTCACTAGAAAACCCTGGATGATGTGGATAGACATGAAGAAATGGATATAGATTATACTAAATATAGCAATCTTACTACCAAATACCATTTTCAGATGAACTCATTTTTTTAAGTGAATAAGAAACCAATAACATTACAACACTTTATATAATACTAAACTAAGGTGGTAGATTGAAATTAAATAAAAAATAGGCGATAATTAAATATAAGGTATGTAGAAATAAAATATTACGTAATAAATCATAATTGTACAAACCAATTAGTGAAAATACTGACTATTTTGCATATGAAATCATCATTTTGCAAATGATCTTATCATTTTGCAAATGATATTATCATTTCATCTGCGAAATGATCAGTTATGGTCAAACCACAATTTCACAGATGACATCATGAATTTTGCAAATGTCATCTATGAAATTCATAGCTATATTGGTCATTGCCTTATTTTTTTTTTAAATGATCAATAAGATTAGACATATTTGTCTTCTTCTCTTTTTAATAAGGGATATTGGAAATATAACCATCATGAATGAATGATTTAATCGAAATAATCAGATTTTTCTTGTTTTAGAAAAATGAAATTTTGTCTAAAATAAACTATTTCAGACTAACTTTATTTCATACTAAAAGTAATTTTTTCTGACAAAAAAAAAAATACATTTTAGACTTTTAGTTTCAGATTTCGGTCAATAAAAAACTATTTCATAATTTCAAGAACAAATTTGAAATCCAATGAACATTTCCAAATATAAAAAAATGCTTCGTTATTATTATTGATTTCTACCAAAAAAATTAAAGAATACAACAAATTAGAAGCAGACACGATACAATGGCTTAAAAGGTGACATTTGATTAAAAATGAGTGATATTAGACTTTTCCAAGTAACCATTTTAGACATGTGTAGAGAGAGTTTTTGAAACATGTTTGTTACAAATAAGAAATAAATACACACACGTACATAGGGGCGGATGTAGGGGTGCATGGGGTAGCAGGTGCTACCCCTCAAATTTTCTGGTGTAGTGCAGAATTTTTGGGAAAATTTTCATCGTAGTGTAAATTTTCTGGTTTACTATCCCTAAACTATTGTGTGCTTCCCATGAGATTTTGTTCTACGTCCGCTACTGCACAAATACGATTAAGAAAAAAAATCTTATTTACTATTTTGCTTTTTCCTGATTTTATATAACAAAACTCATTATTCAAGAAATGGTTTAATCATTTGAAACTAAATATTGAAAAGAAAAATGTACAACAGAAAACATTATAGCTTATATAATATGATTTATATAAAACAAAGAGTAGTAAAAATACTTTGAGAAGATGGATTGGACAATACGTACTTGGAACATATGAGAAATCCATGTAAGGTCTAAGTTGATAGGAATAGCATTTTCCATAAAAATCAATTAGGTGATATTCCTTTTATTACTTCATGACAAAGGTGTCTATATTCATCAGATGCATGCACCTTTCAACCGCTGTATCAAGGTTACTTAATCTGGGTGTGCAATGTTATAAGAATCTTTTATAATAATTATTACAATGATAACTTTTTATACCAGAAAACACTACAAATGTATGCAAAGGACCTTATAGGCCTGCCTCTGAATACGACCCTCTTGTGGAGCAAAGCTATAACTATAAATCTTGTTAAAAACTTAGTTAAACGTACTTCACAAAATCATGTGTTAAGAGATAAAAAAGACATATACGATAGATTAGTAAGTTTTAGATTCGGCGATAGAGATCTCAAGTATAAATTATGTTTTGTTGATTGAACTTAAAATTTGTTCTATTAATAGGAAAATACTCTCTAACGGAATAAAAAAAAAAATTTGGCACACACATGTAAGAGAATATTATTCTTATAAAGTTTGTTGGGCATTTGGGAAATAGGTTTCTGTATCACTATTTGAGTTATTGAATTAGCAAAACATCATATTGATTTTTGTTGTCGTAAATAGAGTATTGATCTTTTAAAGTTTATATAAAGACAGATTTTTTGAATTTAATTTTAAACTTTTATATATTATGGTATATTGAAACTTTTAATAAAAAATGATTAGTTAATATTAAAGAAAATACTATGTTCCGAAAATTAATAATTTCTATTAGATATCAATATTTGGAAAATCATATTGTAAGATACTAAGGCTGTGTTTGGCGCGCCACAGCTATCGTATCAACTAATGTTTTTTTCGATCTTTTTTAGTTTGACATGTTTGGGAATCCAAAAACTAACTTATAAGCTAGCTAACAAGCTAGGTTTTTTAAACGCTACTAATAGTAACGTTTTGAGTAGCATTTTCAAAATGTTCTCATTTTACCCTCACAGGCGATATGCTTCATTTATCCCAAATTATCTACGCTTCCTTTATCCCAAATATTATCTACGATTCCTTTATCCCAAATTGACATATATCTACGCTTCATTTACCCTTCATAACTATATTCGAAGGAATGACTCGACAAATATGATTTTCAACATGGTTGAACAACATTTTGATTACATATATTCAGAAGAACAAAACAACCATTCAATATCTAATCATGCGAACATTCGAGAGTCATGTCACGAGATGCGAGAACTTCGTGATAATATTGCGAATATGATATGGGATGTAAGAAATTTATTTTAAAATCTGTAATATTTTATTTAGTATTTACTTTAATTTAATTTAATGTATTATGGTTGTTTCTTATAATATTGGATTAATTTTGTGCATGTCCTTTTATGTCATTTTACGATTTCCAGCTAGTTTTATTGGTTAGTTTTTACCAAACGTCATTTATTATCAGCTAGTTTTTCAGTTAGTCGTTAGTTTTCTAGTTACCGCTAGTTTTTCAGCTAGCAGCTACTTTTTCAGTTAGTCTGCCAAACATAGCCTAATGCTATGTTTGACAAACTAACTGAAAAGTTAGCTGCTAGCTGAAAAACTAGCGGGTAGTTAGAAAGCTAGCGACTAACTGAAAAACTAGCTAATAATAAATGACGTTTGGAAAAAAACTAGTTGTATAAACTAACTGAAAAACGTAAAATGACATACACAAAATTTTATTAGTACATATACATCCATATCCAGTTATATTTTGAATGGAAAATTTGGAAGATTTTGAAAAAGCTACTTTAGATGTTACTCATACTAGTATTTTAAAAGACTAACTTATATGCTAGTTTATATGCTAGTTTTTGGCACACCAAACATGTAAAATGAAAAAAACTCAGAAAAAACTAGCTTACAAGCTAGGTGTGGCATGTCAAACATAACCTAAATTTCGTAATAATATTTTAAGGCAAATGAAAAAGAGGATTAATTTTATTTATTTATATGTTATAGCATTTTAGTTTTATTTTTCTACAAGAATATAACACTATTACTTCGAGACATTGTAATTTGAAATTTTCATTCAAATTGTAGCATTTTATTTCATTCCATCTACATTTTCACTCTATGAATATTTTCATCAGTGAATTATTGAGAGAATTTATGAGCATTTAATAAAAAGTTATATTAAAGAAAAAGGATAATAACTTGAAAGGGTAGCGAACTTCCAAAATTGTTCACATTCGGTCACTAAACAATTTGGACCTGTAGAGGTGATAAGGACCCCAGTCCAGATAGATTTATGAGCATTTAACCATTTGGACCTGTGGAGGTGATAAGGACCCTAGTCCAGATAGATTTATGTTTAAGTTCATCAAGGCTTTTTGGGACACCTTGCGGGATGATATATTTTCATGTGTGAAACATTTTAAACAGAATGGAAAGTTGGCTTCTAATTGTAATTCTTCATTTATCACTTTGATCCCCAAAATTAAGAACCACTAAAGCTTAGTGATTATCACCAATAAGTCTTATTGGATGTATATATAAAGTTATTACAAAAGCCCTTGCCTCTAGGCTCAAGGATGTAATTCAGTATAATATTGGTGAAGTACAATATGCCTTTGTTGAAGGAAGAAACATCATTGATGGTCTCCTTATCGTAAACCAGATTTGCTTGTGGGCCAAAAAAGCCAAAAGGAAAGTCTTACTTCTTAAGGTTGATTTTGATAAGGCATTTGACTTAATCAATTAGGGGTATCTTGACTCTGTTCTATCGCAAATGGGGTATGGTGCTAAGTAACGATCATGTATTAAGGGTTTTTAGAATCATCTCGTGCTTCGATTATCGTGAATGGCTCACCGAAGAACAAATTCCATGTCTCACAAGTGTTACATAAGGCAACCCACTCTCCCTCTTCCTTTTTATTTTGGCTTTGGAAGGCTTAACTATGGTGATGGAAGCAACATGTGAAAAAGGCATCTTTAAAGGATTAAAATTACCGAATAAAGGACCTTGTATCTCACATCTATTTTACACGGACGATGCTTTTATTTGTAGGGGAATGGTCGAGATATAATATCGGGAACCTTGCCCACATTCTCCAATGTTTCCATATCTCCTCAGGTCTCTAGGTTAACATTAATAAGTAAAAGGTATTTGGAGTTGGTGCCCCTTCACAATAAATAAATAGTTAGGTTGGTCATCTCGGTTGTGAACGATTGTCTCTCTCATTTACGTGGTACGAACATGGACCTAAAGAGGAAATGGAAATCAATCCTCGATAGGTTCCATTCGAAGCTTTCCTCTTGGAAATTCCCTCTCTTTCGGGGGTCGGGTCACATTATTCAAGTTGGTGCTTAGTAACCTACCTATATACATTCTATCTCTTTGTTGCTCCTGCATGTGTTATTGAATCCTTGGAAAGACTTAGAAGACAGTTTCTATGGGGAGGCTAGGAGGATAAAAATAATATTAACCATATCGAATGGGATAAGATTGATGCTTCTAAAGAAGATGGCAGACTTAGTGTGGGCTCAATCAAAGCTCTTAATCTTTCGTTGATTGTCAAGTGGTGGTGGCGGTTTAGGAATGACCAGTCCGCTTGGGCCTATGTGGTTACACGTATTCATAATCTTGTTGCAAACCCTCTGATTATCTTGCAAAAAAATCAATGCCAGACATAGCCAAAATCAAGAACTCACTACGAGAATTAGACGCCAACCTTTGTAACATTATTAAAAGGAAGGTAAACAGTGTTGTGATACTCAGTTCTGGTTGGATAGTTTGACAAATTACCACCCACTCAAGTCAAATTTTCCGAATTTGTTCTTGATGGACTCCAACCATAGATACTCGATGGCGGACAGAATTAGCCCAATCAGATTTGCATAGGATCAGGCCTAGACTCCTCAACCCCAAGTCCTTGATAGTCTCACCTTGGCTATATGAAATATTCATCTAAGTCATCAACCAGACTCGTGGACTTATGATTTTGCCATGGATGGTTTCTTCTTGGTTGCTTTGTTTAGACATAGATTTGATCATTACCAAGCTAGTAGCTTCGGGGGGTCAGTTCATGTGGATTAGGGAGGTTCCATTAAAGGTAGTATGTTTTGCTTGGCATGCCTCCCTTGGGCGTATACCATCTGCTTTAGCTTTACGACAACGTGGTATACACCCCGAGTCGACCATATGCGGTTACTGCGGGATAATTGAAGAATGCACTAAGCATATTCTTTGTGGGTGTGCATTTGCGAGATCGGTGGTCGAATGGATCTTTAGGTGGTGTGAGATTTCGGTAGTATATCATGACAAGGTGACAAATCTTTTAGACTTTGCTGCCAATTGGGGGAATTGTCCCCCCCCCCCCCCCCCCAAAAAAAAAAAAGAGACTAATAACCAACATTTGCTATGGAGCTTTATGGTATATCTAGAAGGCAAGAAACAACAAATTATTCAAGAAAATTTATATTTCCCCGACTCATGTAGCTGATAGAGAGGTTCTATATCCTCATACAAAATCTTCCTACTTATATTCCTAATCACATGATGAAGACAAGTGTCAAAATCAAGAGAAGAAATTAAAAGGAAGAAATAATGGATTCCACATATCATAATTTAGTGGATAGGAGAATAAAGTAGGAAGAAATAGAATTTTCCGTATCTGATAATGTTAAATCCATAGTATTCCTGTGGTTCAAGTATAGAAGTAAACCAAGGGGTCTTAATTGGGTTAGCTGATGTCCCTGTCCCATTCCGTGTATTTAAGACACTCCTTTGTCCCATTCCGTGTATGTAAGACACTCCTTTGTCCTTGCTTGGCCTTGTCTAACTTCTTGCTAGGTTAGGTCTTTTTATATGTATATTTGCCTGTTCCAAAAACAAAAACCAACATTTTACATATAAACCTCTCTTATCATCATTTATGTAATGCGGGATTTTTTAGAGAATTTCTTTTTAATTCAGTTTGAGTGTATATGATGCAATTCTGTCATTATTGTGACTTAACTTGATTGAAACTAAAAACATAATGCAATTATTATTATTATAAATAGAAATATCGGATAAAGTTTACTAAAATCAAATTGCAAAAGATAATACAATATAAATAAAATCAAAGTATCGATAACCTTTCAAATGCTAAAAGTATAGTAGTAAATAAAAAATTAAGCATAATATTCGTACAATGTCATTAGCTCATTTTACTGCAATAAAAGAATGTTGTGACCAATCAAATGAATTACAGAAATCATCTTTCTAAAGGCAGTTTTGTTTTTCGTTTCCTTCCACACCTCACTCTCAAATTTTTGCTGGCAATCCCATCCATTTACTGTTACCCCGGGCCCCTGTCATTAAAGAAGAAATATTTTCCCAAAAAGGTACTGAAATCGAGCTTACGCATATCATTCTTCTTAACGTTAGTCTTTGGTTGAAATAGTAGTTGTCACAAAATATCCATCTTGTGATATCATGTTTCTCAATGAGAGTCTCATGTTAATGTTATTATTATTATTATTATTATTATTATTATTTTGAAAGGCAAATGCATTAAGAGCTTTAATAAGACGCTTGAGAACAAAAACAAAGTACAAGGATTACATATTACAAGCCAAGCAAGGAAAAATACACCAGCTATCTCCCAAATATCTCAACATAAATTGGACCTATGACAATGAAGGTGAAATTTGACCATATATATGAACCTAACATCGAAATGATTGGAAAAGGTATACACATACATATGAGCATTATGACCCTTGATGGGCCCCTTTCATAATTACGGACATTATTGTTAACTAACAAAAATTAAATTTATCTTTATCATCATTACATGTTATTAAATTTATATTCATCAACCTTTCATGCTTTCACTACATTTTTCTTATCGATGTTTCGAGAAATAATATATGAAAAGTTCAAGTTTTATTATATGTTTGCAGTTTGTACATGATAATTTATTGGAAAATTTGAAACCTCTATGTTGTTTCAAGAGCAATTAAGCTGATTAACTGGACTTTATTAATATATTAAAAGGCAATACTTTATAATAACGAATTTAATATTGTTTTGCTGGTTTTGAAAAAAATATACAGTAGATTTTGAAATGAAATCACTTCGATACGTTCACCAGATGCTAAAAGATCTCCTAATAATAATTACAGATTTTAATAAGTTGATATATAATCCTTTCATCAATATTTCTAATTCAATAGCTAATAGAGCCAAATCATAATGCTATAATAATTCATAAATGTCATAATAAATTGTAATTTATTCTGAATTTGTCAATTTTAGCTTTGAAAATGGGTCTTTAATCAAACCACGTTATTATGGTGTCTTTGAAGTTTGAAGGGTTTGGACATGTTAAGGGCATGCACTTATATATGGTCCAATGAAACCAAAGGACCCACAAACATTTAATTTCCATCTTGTCTTCAATTATTCAAGCACAACTGTGTCGATTTTTCTCGTTTGTGTGGTGCTAGCTTTTACCACGTTTGTCATAAAATGCCCTACCGTGCAATTAAATTAAAGGGTGGTTGTAATGTCATCGTAACTCATGCGTCACATAATGAAAAGATATATAATATTAAGCTTAGAAACAAACAAACATAGTTGTTCATAATGGTTATGTATTTTAATAGAGTTTAAATTGCCTGGTTTAACTGAATGAATAGTCATATCAAAGAGATGATCAAACGATGACCATGATAGTCATATCAATCAAACAGATTATAAAAGTGAATGAACCATTTACATTCTGAAATATATATGCCTCAGTTTTGTGTTATAGACTTTACAGAAAGTTGGCATCGACATTTTCTAATTGTCGAATTCAATATGCGTTTGATAGAAAAGTTATAAATATTAGAATATTGACCACATTTTCATATGATAGGAAAGTTAGAGCTCGCAAGTCACAATAGTTAGGACATTTGGTAATCCCCAAAGGAATAATAATAGCTGGTCGCATATATGTTAAAGTACCAGAGGAGCTACATAAGATACCTAATGTATTTCATCTGTCAACTTAAAGAAGCATTTAACATATTCATCATTCATGGTTTAAGTTCATTCGAAGAATCATAAGAAACTCAAAGTTTATTGGGAGAGTAAGTTCGATTATGAAAAAGATGATACGCACTCTTGTTAATATGAATTCCAATGATAGAAATTATTTTTGGACGAATAACATCATTGTGTTTTTCCAGTAAAATACTTAAATCAGTTGTAGCTAAAGCGCATCATCAGGTTGAAGGACATTTAAAAGAAAATACAATACAAAAAAAAGTGGTTTCGATATATACCAACAGTTCCCAGGTTATTCTAAGTTTACTTTTAGTCCAATAGAAGTTTTAAGAGTTTCCTTTTGTGCCAAGAAATCGAAGTCATATGCATAGTAGTAAGCACCATAAGTTCCAAATATGCCTTTTATGACTAAGGATGCAAATTTTCATCAAGGAAAGATTTAAATCATCAAGTATGATCTTTGACACAAACTCTATGTGTATGACATCTAAATCACATTTAATCAAACTATAAGCAAAATAATATTTATATTATAAGTTCATATACTACAAGAAACAACGCATTAGAGACTGAAATGTCCGTCAGAAATCTGTCGATAATAGCTAACAACAATTAAGCGATGACGAAAATAAGCGCGTGCAAAGTTCTCGTTGTAAACTTTATCAACAAAAATTAGCGATGGATGTTCTTAGATAACGACGGATCGTGGCGATTTTTTTTTTGTCGCAACTGTTCATGGAACATGTGAATTCCATTGTAATTTTGTTGCTTATTTGATGTTGACAGTGATCGTAAATCCGTTGCTGAATTTGCATTATCGATAAAATTGTTGCCCCTTATTATAATTAAAACGTCGGTCCATTACATATCAAATCTGTCATTATTTTTTAACCATAATTCAAATGAAATTGAAATTTTATATTGCAAAACGAAATTTAAATATATATTTTCGATTTCAAAACATTAATAATCGACCTCCAAAACCAAAACACTAATACTCGACTATCAGCATAAATATTCATTTCCAATTTAAAAGTATCGAAATCAAGTCATAAAAGTCAAACATATGAAAGTCTTTGTGGGTAGATTATTTCCAATTTAAACGCATGGTTTTTCAAGACAAATTTTATCAGAGTAAATTTCTTTGTTTTTTATTTCTTTCGTATTATCATGTTTATTTGAATATAATGAAGTTATATTATAGAAATTAAGATTTTTAAACAGATAAATATTAGGAGATTCATGTTTGAAAATGTAAGTGTGATGGCAATATAATTTACTATTACCATTATAAACTTGAATGTTTTTATTTTTGAAAGAAAAAGTGGGTTTTTATTGATGCAAAAAATGTCTTGGGAAATATTGTTTTTTTATAACTATTAATGTTTAGATCTTCATATTTAATATATTGCTTTATCATCCCGTGTAATACACGGGTCTCACAACTAATATATATATATATATATATATATATATATATATATATATATATATACATATACATATACATATACATATACATATACATATACATATACATATATATATATATATATATATATATATATATATATATATATATATATATATATATATAAAATCAAGAAACACCACAGTACCAAGTTCCCGAGTGTGATATTAAATTTTAATCAAATGGTATGATTGTAGAAAAAAACCTTAAATGCATTGCATATTCATAATTGAACAACCAATCCAAATCACATATATTTAAATCAAATCCCTAATATATATGAGGATCGGTATTAATGTTACATAATTGTACATATTTAATAGTTTGCCATCAAATTTGAGGATCGTCATATGAAACTTTGAGGACCGTAGCAAAATGATTTGGATTCTGTTTCCAAAATTTGAATGAATAGAGCAGAACGATTCCAACTCGATCTATGTTCATAATGAACATGTGTTCATCCATCAACATATGCTCATATAAATAATACATGACATCCAATAAGGTTATAATATTATCAATTTTATAAGTGTTGGCAATAAACTATATTAGCAAAAACACATGGTTACCAAAGAAGTAACAAGTGATAAAGTAGCCTAAAAAATAATACAAACAAATAAAATACATTACATAAACTATAAAGTGATTGTGCATTTAGATTTACAAAATATAATTCAAGACAAGAGAATGGGTTAAATAAGAAGAAAGAAACCATTATTTTATGGTATGTTCATCAATAAACATATGTTTAATTATCTATAAACATACGTTCATTTCTAAACAATGTAAATAGTAAACAACCAATACTCTGTAAACATAAGAACCAACTTAATAAGAAAATAAAAAACGCAACAAAGACAACAAGCAAATTGACAAACAAATTGTAAGCACAACAAGAACAAGCAAATCAACAAAACCAATAATGATCGGGAGCAAATTAATAAGCAAACTGAATTGATGTTGAAAATATCCTCAGCCTTATCGATGTCGATGCTCACCACCTTTTCCTGATCGATGCTCATCGCCCATCGCCTCTGCTAAACAATTAACGATTTTAAATGTTTTTTAATACATGCTATGATCGATGGTAAAAAAACACTATACCAAAGGTAAAATCTCCATTTGAATTCAAAATATTTGGAAGAGAGGAGAAAAAAAGTTACATATCCCTCGAACATGCATGTATTTGTTTAAAATTGGTCACATATTATAAAATGTAACAACTTTACTTCTATTCGTTTATTGATTGATCTAATGGTTAGTACATTGGTTCTGTTGTTAGAGGATGTTATTTGGTTCTATAATGAATATCTCTCTCTCTCTCTCTCTCTCTCTCTCTATATATATATATATATATATATATATATATATATATATATATATATATATATATATATATATATATATATATATATATATATATATATATTTTTTTTTTTTTTTTTTTTTTTTTTTTTTTTTTTTTGCAAGTTAAGGATAAATCCGGTTACATGAGTCGTAATATACTACAGCTACGCTAGGTACATTAGGCTAACTAACAGTTCTTCGTTCGCCAACCCTTCTCCAAGGAGACTGCACAGAGACTAGACCCACACGCGCAACCAGCAAACCTCGGTGCAAGCACACGCCCCACCCCGTAAGTGACGTCCTGCAGGCAACTGACTGGGGGGAAACCAGCCCCGGGTACACACTAAACCGGCTAGCACAGAGGCCACAAGCACTGGCGTAATATCTTTGCCAAACTTGCGCGAGAATGGTTTCGAACCCACAACCTCCCAAAAGGGAGGCATGGTGCCTAGCCATCTCAACCACCGCTTCGTGTGTTATATATATATATATATATATATATATATATAATTTATTTATTTATTCTCGTTCAGTTCGTTTGTTTTGGGTAGGTGTTTTACACAAACCCAATAGTTTGGTTTTTCAAACACCAAAAACCTTTTGGTTTGTTTTTTTTTTTTTTTTTTTTTTTTTTTTTTTTTTTTTACCCCTAAGCAAGATATTTGGCAAAGTACAATGTCTAGAAAACCAAGTCGGTGACAAAAGTAGCACAACCTCACCTAATGCCAAATCTAAGCGACACCAAACTAAACAACGCCCACACAATAGAATACATTGAATACATAGGGAAGAAAATGAGGCTAGCTGTCAATTAGCAATCACAAAATTAACCAACACGGGGAAGATGTGGCTAGCAGTCAATTGGCAATACTAAACAACCCTAGCACCATGGAAGCCACACGCTAGACTAGAAATTGCACTCATCGACATTGAATACTTGAATACTTACCAGACGTTTGACCATCATCTAACCAGAGTGGTAAAACCTGAAGTTTCATGACTTGACCAACATCGGCCCCTAAGATACCAATTATCTCCCATGCTTTTCCTAAGCTACACGGGATCTGTAGGTTCTAATACATTACACACACTTTAAAATCATATTTATTAATATTACTGCATTAGTGACAATATAAAAAATCACTAAAATCGATCAAAATATCTAACCTTAATTTGTGATGTTACATAATAAACTCAAGAGTTGAGAGACGAAGATGAATACATGCTGAAAAAGGGTGAAAGTCTCCAAAAGCCTATCAAGTGCACCGATGAGTCTTAACCTTAAACTATTTGAAATCGTAAAGATTAATGATTGTGAACTAATCATCGTTAAGATTAATGATTGTGAACTTGATGTGCAGCTCAAACTATTTTGTATTGGAATATGCATTTAAAACAATACTGTACTCCATTGTCCAAACTGGTCCCTTGAAACAATATCTATTATTTTATTAATAAACACACGTGCGCAATAATTAGTGCACATGGACACCACATGAAATTTTTTATCACTTTCACTCCTAACTTAAGGGGGGTGATGTTATAAAAAACAACATACTATCTTTAATGTTCATTTTAGCACCCTCACAAAATTCTTTATTTCTATCAACGTCTCTTAACTTGTTTTCAGTTTCTTTATTTGATAATTATTTTCCAAGTGGTAAATACCAATGTGGATGGAATTATGTTTATCAATACATTAATGTCTTTGGTAAATAGATAAATGATTTCACTACAAACGTGCATTAAAAACAACTAAAAAGAGGAACATCTCTCATTGACCTCAATAATCACCTGGCAATAAGGAAGATATACTCCACGATCTCTCGAACTTCCTCAAAACAAGACAATATACTGAGTCTTTATTATTGCTATCTTGTCCAAGTTCACTCTCTCAAATAAAGCTCTCGACAACTAAAAGCAGACTTTAATGGGGAGAGGTTTGTTACATCTAACTTTTCCACCATATTAATTGAGCAATATAGATCCTCTATGATCATCCTTGTCAAAACAACAGAAAGGGATTTAGATATGTCGAGAGCCCATCCCACCCATCTCCACAATTAGCAAATATTAAATTGCTAATGTGAACCGGAGATCATAAAATTCAGCATATTTCCTACTACTATGTAAAACGCGATGCCAACTCCAGGACATGCTACATACCATCCGCGGAATGAGACATTGTAAGATTCATGGTACAATCGTGATTCATCTCAGGTTCAAACAATCCTGGGAATATGAGTAAAGATGACTTTCTGCAATAAGAGTCTTAAGTCTTAACCAAACATAGCGCTATCTCCCAGTCCAATGCAAGAACAGTTTACACATTACAGGAATACTTAAACGTACGGTTTAGTGAAGTGCTTATGTTAATGATGTTTACGTAGGTACTAAGCTAGAACCAGATTTATGGAGTTGGTTCCGAGACCACCACCATTGCATAGTTCGCACCAACAGCTTTCTTCCACAGATGATAAGGCCCCATTAATTCTCGTTATAAAAATGTCAAGTGGGATTAGCCCTCTTGGTAGAGGCTTTGTCCTTTTAGGCAGGAGGTCTAGGGTTCTATACAAAAAAAAATTCTTGTTATAAAAACGCCAAAACCATTTCGATAAAAGGGCAAGATTACTAGCGAGAAGACTGTCATCCCTAACCCTCCATGTATGAGTTCGATAAAACCTTTTTTCAAGCTATCCATATATTTTTCTAGACTCCTTAGAGCCATCCACATGATAGTATCCTCGGCAATTTGCATTGTGGGTCCTTGTATGATGGTAGCAACTTTTGAGTCAATGATTTGAAACAAATTATTTACGGTATAACATTTATCCCATTTTAAAATGAGTTGACAACAATTTTCAATCACACATTGATACTTTTTTATTTAACGAGCATATCTAATTTGAACAGAATATCAAAGATATATAATATCATAAATATATTTAAAATGAATATTTACTTGTTTTATTGTTTTCTTTTGTTCGAAATGTATTACTGAAATTTTATAAGAAGTAATTAAATTTGTGAACAATTAAATGATAAAAATAAAAAATGAGCAAAAACTCAAACTTATTAGCTATAGTACACGTTATTTCTTTTAAACAAAATAAAATATATTGGACTAGAATTGTGTCCAATATATATACAGTAATAAATTTACAGTATATCTCATTAGTTACTTACTTTTAGTTATAAGCTAGCTAGTATATCTCCCAAAGAAACGTTTCTTCAACTCCGAGCCGAGAGGCAGTATCGACACCGGCCACCACCTGCCACGTTGAAGCATTAAAGAAACCGTCGCTCAGATCGGTGTGGTCGAGGGAAAGATCTGGCAAGTCAAAAAATGTGTCATCATCGGTGGCCATTGTTTCTTGGCTCTCTGGCTCCGCTCCATCTTGGGTGTTTTCTGATGATAAAGTGGTTGATGACTGGGAGTGAGAAAGTATGGGTTGGCTATCTGGTTGGGCTTCATCTCCGCCGCATGTCATGGCGGCAGCCTTTGCGGCAGCTTCTCTGATGTCTTTGGGTGATCTTGTGGCAGGCTGTGGAAATAGATGTGCTAATTGGGGGAAATTAAGGTAAGCCGAAGTGCCTTTTATGGCTATAGCAGCTACGTCATGTGCTCGAGCAGCCATTTCTGCCGTCCAGAATGTCCCAAGCCATATTCTTGATTTCTTCCGTGGCTCACGTATTTCAGACACCCATTTTCCCCAACTCCTCTTCCTTACACCGCGATAGGTGCAGTGCTCCTCACCATCCTCACCACCACCGCCACCACCATTTTTACTCGGTTTCTTTTCCTCATTGCCGTTGTTTCCTTTTCGAGCGCTTATTGAGCTTTTCTTTGACTTGCACTCCTTTGAACCACATGTTATAATTCTGGTGACCGGAGTGGAGGTGGAGGTGGTTGTAGAAATGGAAGATGGGAACTGGTCGAATTGACTTGCATTCTCCATGCCCATTTGATCTTCTTTTGTGATTAAAGAGGCACGTAGCTGTTTGCGTATTCACATAAGAATGTGCCACTCTGATGGTATATAAAAATAGGAGGAGGGATGAAGAGGGTGGGTGGGATGGGAATGGGGGGTGGGGATGGTTTGATTCCTGCATATAATGCCTTATTAGTTTAGATTATAAAAGTTAAAAAAGAAACACAAAAGGAAAATAATACGGGACTTTAAAATATTTTAAAGATCTTAATTAGTTCGGTTTATATTTTATTTATAGACAAAAAAAATCTTTTACATATAACTCATTTAATCTTTTTATAAAAGTTGATAGATTTATTAGAGCTATAAATAAACCGAACGAACACGAACAAGAGCTTGTTCATGTTCGTTCGTTTAAGTTAACCGAACAAACGAACGAACACGAACGGATAAATGAATGAGTTTTCTTGTTCATGTTCTTTCGTTTAACAAATTGTCGTATTCATGTTTGTTCGTTTATGTTCATGAACATGCTAAATGAACAAACGTAAACGAACATAGATAAACAAACACAATTGAACATATATTAACATAAACTAACATATAATATTGTAATGTAATCAAGTACGATCGAATATATATGAACATAAAAGGAACTTAAATGAACAAACATAAACGAACGCGTACGAGCATAATTGAACGAACGATAACATTGTTCATATTCATTTGTTTAACTAAACGAACGAGAATTTATGTTCATGTTCGTTTATTTATTAAATAAATGAACATAAACGAAACTCTCACCGAACAGTTCACGAACGGTTTATTAAACGTTCGATTCACTTACAGTCCTAGAGTTTATTGTTTTTCCATATATTTTTACGGCCATATTGAAAGTACAATACACATTCTAATGCACAAGTTGTAATACAATTGAATTCAAAGATGAAAATGGTTTTTATAAGTAACAAATATCTTTCTGATTAGATTAGATTAGATTTATTGATTTTATTATATTTCCTTATCATTTTTTTATTAAACCTTTGGTTTTTGTCTTATATATTTATATTAGTAATTATAATGCCCACCACCACCTACATAGATGGCAATCAGACCATTCACTTCTCATGTGGCTTTATGGATCTTTTCATCTTTAACATTATCATTAGTAGTGGTAGGTCCAATATTAACTACTTTTATATTATAGATTTCTTAGATACTTAAATAGAAGTCATATCAGGTGAGAATCCAATCATCAATATAATGTGATCAGATTTGATATAAGTATGTAGAACGAGATGTGAATCCGAATACACGGTTAAATACTACATACGTTCGTATATTATAATAGAGTTTTTAATTTTATTTTAATTTTGTTTTATTTATTTATTTTATTTTTTATTAACATTTTATAGTTTTTATAATTTTTTGAACGAAAAACATACAATAAAGATCATATAATATATTCTATTATATAATTTTAGATCATAATAGTTTGGATCATATAATTTTGGACTATAAAATTTTGGATCTTTTGATTTATAATACTTTCAACCAAATAAATATTTTGTTTCATATCAGGTTTTGGATTATAATAGTTTTGAATCAAATAATTTAAAATAATAAAAGATATCATTAATGATTATAACATTTGAATAAAAATATTTTTGGATCATAAGAAGTTAAAGATCATAAACATATTAAATCATAACTTTTTTAGATCATAAATATCTTGAATAATATCATTTTGGATCGGATCATTTTAACATTATCTTTTTAAAAGCTTGCAATTTTTTAAATAAAAGTGTGATATTTAAACGATATTATTTTTATAAATCTCTTTTTGAAAAGTTCATAAAAGTTCATAATATATAACATATAAGAAATCTTTAAAAGATGTATGATTAGAGAACAAGAGTTTGTATTTATTAGTTTTTATTAAATCTTAGATTTATTAGAAAAGAGTGAGAACCCTTAACAAATTTTTTGAAAAATTCTTTCTGTAAACTCACTAAAATAATAAGAAGAAATAATTTTCATTATATTTTATAAAGACCAATGTTTCTTTAAATTAAAGTGTGAATCCTTCAAAAATTATTCTATTTTTCTAAAACTCAATAATATAGTAAGAAGAATAATAAATTTTCTTGATATTTATAGACAACTTTTTTTGAGTTTTAACAAAAATAATCATTAAAGTTCTATTTTCAAAAATCGTGATTATTCTGATTTTGTAGAGAATAAATTTTATGAACTTAGATGAATTCAAGGACGTGATGTTGCAAGCATTACTAAAGAAGTTACCTCCAAGACGAGAGGTGGATCACGAGATTGACCTGAAACTGGGAGCTAGGCCACTAGCAATAGGCCCTTATAAAACAGCACCACTTGAGTTGGATGAATTAAAAGGACATTGGAAAGAGTTGCTTGATGCTGGATTTATTCAATCCTCTAAGGCCCTGTATGGTGTCCTAATTTTGTTCTAGAAAAAGCATGACATTAGTCTAAGAATGTGTATAGAGTACTAGGCACTAAACAAGGTAACAATACAGAACAAGTACCCCATCCCCTTAGTCGATCTCTTTGAATGACTTATGAAGGAACCATGGTTCACAAGTTACACTTGAGATCAGGGTACTGGCTAGTATGTATAGTGATAGGGGACAAGTGAAATATGACATATGTGATGATATATGATTCATTTGAATTCTTAGTCATGCCTTTTGGACTAGTCAACATACTTGTCACATTTTGCACTCTTATGAACAATATCTTCCATCCGAACCTGTATAAAATGGTGATTGTGTACTTAGATGACATCATGGTGTACTCGAAGACGTTTGAGGAGCACGTTGAACACCTTTGTTAAATCTTCCAAGCACTCAAGGACAATCAAGTTTATGTAAAAATAGAGAAATGTTCCTTTTCTCAAGCTAAAGTGACATTCCTATGGAAAGATCTATATAGATGAAAGTTAGGTATGAGCTATTGGAGAATGGGAACCGCCAAAGAATATGTAGGTATTGCGACCGTCCTTGAGCCTAGTAACATATTATTATAGATTTATAACAGGTTACTCTACTAGAGCAATACCGCTACTAGACCTTTTCAAAAAGAGAGCAACATAAGAATGATACGAACAATGCCAAAGAATATTTGACATCCTAAAGCAAGCTATCATGAAGAACCTATTCTAAAGACGTCAAACTACTCAAAGCCATTCATGGTTCAAATAGATGCATCTGACTTTGCCATAAGAGGAGTATTGGTACAAGACGAACACCCTTTGGCCTATGAAAGTTGAAAAATGAAAAAACACAAAGCGAAGGTACTTAGTGCATGACAAGGAGGTGAATGCAATGATTAATTGCCTTCGAGTATGAAGACATTACATCCATAGGAGTCGGTTCGTAATCCAAACTGACAATATGGTGACTAGTTCTTTCCAAAATCAAAAGAAATTAACCCTCAAGCAAGCACGTTGGCAAGATTTATTGGCCGAATTTGATTATCTCGTGTAGTTCAAGCCAACAAAGGTCAATATTATTGCAAATGCACTAAGTTGAAGGCAGAATTTGCAACCCTTACCCGAGTAACATGTGATCTTCCTAATTGGATTAATGAAGGATTAAGTTATGGCCTGTTAACCAAGAACCTAATGGAGATGGTTAAAGAAGGCAAGACACGTAAATTTTGGGTCGAAGACGGACTCCTACTCACCATAGGCAACCATATGTATGTTCCAAAATGGAATAACTTGAAGAGGGAAGTCTTGAAAGAATGACATGATCCCAAGTGAGCTGAACATCCAGGCATACATCAGACAAAGAAGATTATACAATGATCCTACTATTGGCCTAGTATGTGAGATGATGTAGACACATACATGAAAAGATGCCTTGTATACCAGCAAGACAAAGTAGAGTGACCCAAGTCGGCATGGTTACTGGAGCCTTGAACATATTTAAAGCGCCTATGAGAAAATATTTCAATGGACTTCGTCCCAGCTTTACCTACGTCGGAAGGATGCAGTTTATCATGGTGATAGTAGATCGTTTCTCCAAGTATGGAACGTTCACTCCGATCCCAAAATATTGCACGACTAAGAAAGCTAGATGGTTGTTCTTCAAACACTTGGTGAAGTATTGAGGACTTCCTCAAAGTATGATTAGTGATAGAGATTATCTCTTCACAAGGAAATTCTAGAAGGAGTTGTTTAAAATCATGAGCTCAGATCTCCACTTCTCGACCAGCTTTCACCCACAAAATGATGGCCAGACTGAAAGGGTTTAATAGAGATATATCCAAGAGTTGAGTGCTAACCAGTACGATTGGTCTAGCTACTGGCCTAGCCAAATTTTCATATAATCTACAACAAATTAAGACAACTGGAATAAGTCCTTTTGAGCTCATAATGGGATCACAACTGGTAATGCCTTAAGAGCTAACCAAAGGCTATAAAGGAGATAGCCTGTCTTTATACAAGTTTGCCAAATTGTGGAATGAGGAGCTCGACATAGCAAAGTGCTATTTGATCAAGGGAGCCAACAGATGAAAAAATAGGTAGATATGAAGAGGCGACCAATAGAATTCTTGGTAGGGGATGAAGTGATGGTAAAGCTTCCACAAAGGATGTCAAAATCTACCTGATAGGTTTGTTGCGTAAGCAACAAGTGAGATCAATAGCTTCAAATCTCCCAAGATCAATAACAACCAACTAACTCTCGATGGTAAACACTCGACCGAATGAAATCATTGCGACAAGAAATACAAGAAAAACAAACAAGCAAAGATCAACACAAGAAGATTTAAGCGGTTCTCTCGATCGCAAGATCAACCTACATCCACTGGGAACTAGAGAGAATTTTATTATCTCAATGTTATACAAATTTACAAGTATAAGCTGCACTCTGATAATCGCACAAACACTCTTTGTTACACTGATATATATATATATATATATATATATATATATATATATATATATATATATATATATATATATATATATATATATATATATATATATATAGGAACCGAATCTGACAGCAATGATGGTAAATCTTCTAGCCATTGACTTTTTGCACTATGCCAGCTGATGGGATAAGGCAGTGGAACGTGTTGTGGTAGACCAACTTTTGACAGCAGCAGTTCTCCGAAAACATGTTGTGGCAGACCAACTCTTGACATCAGCAGTCATTGGAACTTGTGTCAAGGGTACAATTCGCTTCTGAAGTAGCTTAACCCTTATTGATTACACATCTGATCCATGAGAAGGATCTACTGCAAAATCCGATCTGAAGCGAAGGCTGCCCCTCGGATCGGTTGACGCCTTCTGCGGACGATCTTAAAATATAGTAAGACAATGGGGAATACCCTAGACTCGTGATACATACTTTACAACTGATCGATCTTCGCTTCGCATCGCATGATCATCCGAAGCAGAGCTCACAATCTCGGACAAAGAACAACCTCCAACCGTACTGGCATTCCATGGCTCAGTTTGGTTGCATCAGACAATTGATCTTCTTCAGTCGTAGTGACTCATCGGTTCGGATTAGGCTCAACATACTTAACAATATGCACACAAAGTATTAACCCGAAGGTTCGAGGGACCATACAAGGTCGTTGAAAAGGTTGGGACACGCTTATAAAAGCTAGACTTACCACCCCACTTGAAGATCCACCCAGTATTACATCTAAGTCTATTCAAATCATATAATCGGGAGGAGGAGGACCCATCAAGAAGTGAATCTCATCGAGTATCAGTAACAAACATCATCTCTTATGACAAGGAGGTAGAAGAGATTTTATCTGACATAGTATTTCGTAAAAGAGGACCAGCCACCTGGATAGAATACTATGTTCGATGGAAGGGACTTCCCTGCATCGAATCCAAGAAGCCGTTAGAATGTTGAGGACGTCAAGGACTTAGGTGGGGGAGAATGTCATGGATCATGTATCTAGAATTTTCCAGAGTACTCAGGAAGCCACTAGAATGACCCAAAAGACCCCAAAAGGACTTAGAATTCTCTAGGGCATCAAAGAGTGGTCTAGATTATTATGAAGCCTTGCAAATAGACAAACTACACAGTTTGTCCCTGTGGTTTGCCAAAACAGGCATGGTGAGGACAAATATGATATCCCCTACGTGCTTGGTCCCTATGGTTTCATTTTGTTGCATGGTTGGTCATTCTCTATGTAAAAAAGACATTTTTACCCCTTTTATTTTATTTTATACTTTGTTTATTAATTTCTAAAGTATTAAATTAAGCGTAAATTACGCAATTGGTCCCTGTCACCGCCAATATCTTCATGAACACACATACATACACACACACACACACACTTCTGAGCATCTTCATAAAGACACATACACACACAAACATACTAAAGAACAAACACCATCCTCTGTCACCACCATCTGCCGCCACCACCAATCTCTGTCACCACCATTTATTACTACCACAGTACCACCTAATCTAGAAATCGACACACATACATGTAGATTTGGACACAGACACACACCTTGAAATCGACACAAATACACACACTTGCATATCTGGAAATCACCACACCACCACCACCACCATCTGATACCACCACTAGATCTAAAAATCGACACACACACAGAGAGCAGATCCTGGTCTACAATGGAGGTGGCTAGGGTTTGCAGCAGCGATTAGGGACTATTAATGGTCACCACATCGATATAACAGCAGTCGTCACCACCTCCGACCACTGCTCAACCTTGATAGTGGTAGCACTGTCGTTGCCTCTCCATTTTATGCACATATCAACATTGGCGATAGCGGTAGCAAGGTTGCTTCCTGGTTCCACTCTTCCACTCGGTCTTCCAGTCAAACTCGATCGCATCCTTCCCCCTTCCTTCTGGTCTTACATAAAAAATAATTTTAGTGCTCTTTTTATGTCCCTATTCCTCCTAATCATAGCTTCGAGAACCAAGTGAGGAAGATGATGGTATAAAGTTAGATGTTTTTCATTAAATATATTATTTTGAAAAAGAGAATAACAATAATAATAATAATAATAATAATAATAATAATAATAAAGTCAATGATAAAAACGTAATTTTAGATAAATTATAAAAGAAAAATAAAACCACAAGAAATACCGACGCAAGAAACAAACGTATAATGGTATAAATAATTATGTCGAGATGGTTTCTTGTTTGATTGGAAATATCAAAATGAATCCTTATTTTGGAATATCGAATGATTATGTCTCTACCCAAAGGTATATTCAGGCAGAATAATTAAAGTGACGAATATTTTAGATCACTGTATCCACGTATTTTAATTAAAAATAATTTTCATATACATTTAAAAATTTTAGAAATCTTAAAAATATTCTATTAGATAATAATTATTTGTTAGTTCTTTTATCATAATTGGTCAAACTTTAAGAAGATGATCAAAGATTCAAAGACTCTGGTTTGAACTTTATTTGTTTACTGATTTTTAGTTTTCAATGGGAAAATCATTTTTTATTGCAACTACCTTTTTGCTTTTTGCTTTTTCCATTTTAAAGGTCATTACTCACGAAAGGCTAACATAAGTTAGCCGCAAGACGAGTCCGGAAATACAAACAAAAAACAGAATTACAAAGATAAGATTGGCTTTGAATTTCAGCAACCAGTCCATTCGGAGATTTCGTCTCTATTGAAAAATATCCGGTTCCTGAGATTGTCCCAAAATTTTGATAACAATGAAACAAAATTGAAATGCAAGTGTTTAAATATTTTAAAAGGATTGAATAACATAAATGGAACCACTATGAAAAGTAATTACTTATTAATGACCTTGTCCCAAATCGTTAATCCCTACAATCGATTCTTTGGTTTAAAAATCAGGAATTTCTTAGAATAGGTGGTATAAATGAGACTTGAATCTCAACATATCCATAAAAAAAATAAGTATTTTAAATAAAAATAAAGGAGAATTTTGCTTACGTCCTTCAAAACTTTTATAATTACATATATATCCTTATAAAATTTAAAATTACATATATATTCTTACAAATCTTAAAAAATCACATATATACCCAAAAAAATTAATTTAATAATAATTAATCTTTAGAAAAACTGTTTTTTAAATTAGTTTATACTCAAGTTACTAAAATATCCCTATGAAATTCTTTTATAATCGAAAACTCCTTCACACTTAAACAACTGATAATGACAAATCCAGCTATGATCGCATATTCAATATCAAATGATAAGAAATTCTAACAACTGATGTGTTTAGAAAATTTAGTACTAGGCTACTATGATAATGCCACAATTTAATTAGTTTTTAAAACTATAAAAAATAGAATTAATAATAGTTTTTTAATTTTTAAAAAAATTAATTATTATTTAATTAATCTTTTGGGTATATATTTAATTTTTAAGGTATGTAAAAATATATACGTAATTTCAAATTTTATAAGAATATATAAATAATTATTGAATTTTGTAAAAACGTAAATTATTCACCACCATTATTCCTAAAAATATTATATTTTTGCGGATACAAATAAATATATAGAATCCCGACAAAACGTATATTTAGATCTTCAAAGTGTTCAAAAAACATGTGACAAAATTGAGCATGTGGTCATTGTTCCTTGGTTAGAAGACAACTATGCACCTCCCCTACACATGGTTGTCATGGATCCATGCTCATAAAACAAACCTTCTGTTTTAATATATATATATATATATATATATATATATATATATATATATATATATATATATATGGATAGGTTCAACATAGAACCAAAAAATATCACCTTGTTAGTGATTAGGGTTAATACCCATTATGATTTTGTAAGCCCATTAGGGTTTAGGTTTAGTCAAGAGCTCATTTTGTATCCCTATTTATATAGGGTTAAACCCTCAATATTATTATAAAAACAATCATATATTATAACATGGTATCAGAGCTCTAGGTTAAAACCCTGCTGTTGACCACAACCCACCGCCGCCGCCGCCCTCCACCTCCGACGACCTTCTAGTCGTCGGAGGTGCCTTCAATATTTTTTTTCTTTCCACTTCTTTTCATAAATAATAATACAGTCGTCGGTACCAAACCAGAGCTTCGTCATCGGCTTCTTCTACTGCCTCGTCTGCTACGGCCCCTCTCCTTGGATGGCCTCTTCTTCTCCGGACCTTCTCCGTTGGGCAGGCTCTGATATGCAGTCGTCTCTCTTTCTACATTGCAGTCGTCGATCTAATCGGAATTGGCTCCGTCAGCCGCAGCTCGAGTCATCTCTCTCTTGCTCGCTGCCTTTCTCCGGACTCCTCTGTCGCCGACTCCATGATTGTTGTCACCGCCACCAGCTCTCTCTTCTTCTACATCGGAACCGCCTCTGGTCGCCACTCATTCTTTCTTCTTCTTTGACGAACAGTCACGATTAGCCGTCATCGTCAAAGCTTTGCCACCGCCGCTACCGCTGTCTTCATCTATGTTTTTTTTCTATGTTTTGTTCTTTTGGTTGTTTTTTCCAGTTTAATCGTCTCATCCCGATCAAACTGCGGGGGGATGTTAGTGATTAAGGTTAACACCCATTATGATTTTGTAAGCTCATTAGGGTTTAGATTTAGCCAAGAACCCATTTTGTATCCCTATTTATATAGGGTTAAACCCTCAATATTATTATAAAAACAATCATATATTATAACACACTTAACCATAGAACCATATTCTTAGCCGTAAGATTTGAACACATTCAAAAGGGTATGATCGTAAAAAATATAACAACCAAATAAAATCCCTAAAATATAGGAGCATGTTACGTGATTTATTACACTGTTGAAACATATGTTCATCAATGAACATATGTTCATAAATGAATATATAGTTCATATATAAAGACATGTATGTAGAGAGAAAATACGTTCATAGATGAACATACGTTCATAGCTGAACATACGTTCATTCATGAACATACGTTCATTCATGAACATATGTTCCAACGATGGTTTTAATCATATTGTTAATTTTCATGCCTTTATATGTTTTAACAGTGAAATTAATAAAATCATGTAACATTTGATGCTCCTATATTTTAGGGATGGGTAAAAAACCCCAATATGCCCTTGCTTGGGGGGGGGGGGGGGTGATTCCCTACATAAGGTGCATATTTACTTGGTACATCCCTTTTAATCTAATCTATTGATAAAATGATCCAACGGTTATAAGGATGCTTCTATGGTTAGCCAAGATAATTTGATTCTATATAGAATCGATCCCTATATATATATATATATATATATATATATATATATATATATATATATATATATATATATATATATATATATATATATATATATATATATATATATATATATATATATAAGTTCATTTGAGACAGTGGAGATTTTATGAGACCGTAAAACCACTTTTTTTATAGTACAATATTATAATATTCTAATGTTCATAAAAAATGATATGTTTAATGTTCTAATATTCTATAACATTATTGTTAGCACATTTTGTATTGCAAATATTCTAAAACATAGAATGTTAATATTACACATATTATAGTTTTATGAAATATTTCACAAAGAAAAAGTGGTCTCACTGTCTCAAACAAACTCAACCATATATATATATATATATATATATATATATATATATATATATATATATATATATATATATATATATATATATATATATATATATATATATATATATATATATATATATATATATATATATATATCACACACAAGTTTACAACCCCGTTTGTTACACGGTTGTCAATTAAAATATCAACATGATAAAAAAATATTAACATGAGAACATTAATGATATATAATATTAAAATGTCAACGTTATAAAAATGTTAATTGATAAAGGAAGTTACCAGTTTTATATGTTAAACAACTGGAAAAATAAATAAAACTAACAAAATATGCAATACTTTTATATTATAAAAACTACAAAATAAATGTCATAAGAAAAAAATTAAGTTTAAAATTTTTTGAAAGACTTATTTATATACAACATTGGAATATATTAATAATTTTAATCCTTCTCTACTTTTAACTCTTGATAAAGCAACATATAATTTGTAATGCATGAAAATTGGTTCTTTGAGAAACAAACCAACCTTGGACAATGATTGTCCTTGACTTTTATTTATGGTCATAGTAAAACAAACAGCAATTGGAAATTGTCTTCTTTTGAATTTGAAATTAATCTTTTTGTCAGAAGATGATAACGACAATCTTGAAATAAAAGTTTGATGTCCAATCTTGCTTCTCGTTATGACAACTACTTCAATGACACGATTACCCAATGAAACCACCTGAAGCCTAGTTCCATTGCATAAGCCGTTTTTCTGGTCAATGTTTCTTAGTAACATAAACGGGACATCGATTTTTAAATGCAACTTATGATTTGGCAATCCTGAAAATTTAAGACCATTTAGAACAGCAGATGAGTATAAACTTTCATCAAATGGATCGTGTATAAATTATGATTGACAGACTATCTGAACTCAGATATTCCTTTTCTTCTCCTGGAAACAATGATAGTAAATGGTAGTTTATATCTTGAACGACTTCGTTTTTCAGTGCCAATATCGCTCTATCTTGAAAAGAATTTGTATTATTAAAGTTTTCAAGAAATGAAAGATATACAAACTCAATTAATGATCCTATAGGATCAGATTATTAAGTAATGAGAATATCCTCATAAATATCAATGATTGCATCACCATCATTGGAACCACCAACATCGCCTTCTTCAATATCCAGCAGCTAATTTGCAAACAATGTAGTTTGTTCAATATAATATGGATCACTACCAATAGTTAACCTCATGTTCTTTGTTAATTTAAGAAGTTTGCATTTATCCAATATATACGAAGAACTTAATGACGCGTTGACAATTTCGTGTCTACTTCCGTTGGCAATAACCAAAAGAGTTTGTCTGAAGTCTCCTCAAAAAACAATCACTTTGCCTCCAAAGAGCAATTCTGAGTTGTTAACATCATCACAACTTAATACATCCCTCAATGTTCGATCCAAAGCTTCAAATGCATGCTTATGAACTATTGGTGCTTCATCCCAAATAATCAATGATGTTTGTTTTAATAAACTGGAAACATCATTTTTTGGCTTCATAAAACAAACAAAATCTTCATTAAGATTTAAAGGAATATGAAAGCAAAACTATGTTGTCCCACATCCTGTCAGTAACAAATAAGTAATACCACTTGAAGCTACATTTAAAATAATCTATCGTTTAGATCTTAATGATGTAGGTAATGTCATCCAAAGAAAGGTTTTTACCAATGTCACCGTATCCATAAACAAAAAACAGAGCGCCTTTGTTATTATTAATCGATGCCATAATATCCTCAAAAACACTTCCTTGTTCATTAGTTAACAAACCAAAAAGATTATGAAATTCGTTTTCTAAACTTGTACTGTAATAAGATAGCTCTTTTGTAACGCCAATTTTCGGCGTTATCAAATATAATTAATGTCAAATATTTAGTTGTGTTTTATTAAATGGAAAGGTATTAAATTTTATTGAGAAAGCGATTAAAAATTTAAATCCTGATTATTACGAATAATAATAATAATAATAATAATAATAATAATAATAATAATAATAATAATAATAATAATAATAACACTAATAAATTTTTAGTAGCGAATTAATATTTCTAAATTGAGTGATGTTACTTGGAGGGGTTAAATCCCATATTAAGAAACTTAAAATGGGAATAGAATTATTTGGGGTAAATAGAAAATAACTTACAACAGTTTAGGGACTAATGTTGCCACATTGCCAAAGTTGCATGTAATTACTTTCTCAAGGGCTTTCGACCAAGGAAAAAACGGCCTTAGGGTCCTTGACTTTAGCCATCAGCCCATACAAACTCTAGTCCTACCACTTACAAGCACAATCTCATTTATTTTAATTAGTTGTATTAGCATGTAGCTAAAAAATTAGCGACAAATTAAAAAACTAGCTAATAATAAATTATGTTTGGCAAAAACTAACTAATAAAAATAGCTGGAAATCGTAAAATGACATAAAAGGACATGTATAAAATTAATCCAATATTATAAGAAAAAACATAATACATTAAATTAAATTAAAGTAAAAATACTAAATAAAAGTTTTCTGGTTTTAATTTAAATTTCTTGCATCTCATATCATATTCGCAATATTATCACGAAGTTTTCACATCTCGTGACATGACTCTCGAATGTTCGCATCACTAGATATTGAATGATTGTTTTGTTCTTCTGAAGGTATGATGCTAGTTCTAGAAAATTGACTTAATTTATAGAAATCAATGATGGAGGGAATGCTTTGCGATTTGGAGGGAGTTGGTGCTTAACTCCTAATAGTCAGATTTGGAGGAAAATGGAAATCAAATCTGTAGATAAATGTTTTGTCAGTACGTGTAGTACGTAATATATTGAAAAGTAAATTTGGAATATTTGAAAAAGTTACTTTAAAAGTTACTCGTAGTAACATTTTAAAACGCTAGCTTATATGCTAGTTTATAAGCTAGTTTTTGGTCTGCCAAACATGTGAAGTAAATAAAACTCAAAAAAGGCTAGTTTACAAGCCAGATGTGGCGTGTCAAACATAGCCTTAGAGTTGTGAATTGAAACCCACTACCCTTTCTTCTTGCCATGAACTCCTTTCTACCACTCATTTTCTACTTTACTGCTGCTCTTGTGGATTTTGGGAGAGAAGAAGAGGTAGTGTGCACGTGTGATGGTGAAGGAAGAAGGAACCAGGAGGTGGGAGAAATCGTGGTGTGAGGTAAGACCATCATCTTTTTCTTGTTGTCTTAATAGTGGCCATCACCACCACCACACTTCCATCGTGAGGTGTGTGTGTGTGTGTGTGTGTGTGCAGGTGTGTGCATGGCTTTATTTCTTATATCCTTTGATTTTAGGTGTTCTATAGTTGTGTTCCAAAGCCTCTAGTGTGGGATTCTCATGTCTAGTCGATTTTACACACATATCATTGTGTGTGCATGTGTGTGTTTTTATGGTGCATGGATAATCCTATCCTAATCTTCTATGGTGATGTCTTTGAGTTTGTTTTAGACCTTAAAAGGTCTTAATAAAGTTCTTTATGGGTTTAGGTTGTAAAACCTAACCCTAATGTTATTTTATGTGAACCTTGTAGATCCACTGTTTTTATACCATCTTTGTAAATTCATATAAAATAGTGGGTTTGTTCATTTGAGTCATGATTTATGTCCCTGTTTTATTATTTGAGTCTAGTTTGTTCCCTAAAAAGGGTATTAGCTTATTCAAATCCTAAGTCATGTGGAATTGACCATTTCCACTGACTAGTCCAAATTTTGTCAGATTCGGTCTTCTGCCTTTGGAAATTCACCATAAATTTTAAATAAATCATTTAAGGGTGAAGCCAGTGGCCCTAGTTTAAGTTAGGTGTCTAGTTAGCCCAAACCAAATTTCAAAGCTCAACCCTTTGCCCACTAGGATCTTGGACTAATTATTTGGAGTCTAGTCCAGCTCAGAGTCTAATTTGTTGAGTCTACTTGTGGATTTTATTCTGGCCACTTGGAGAGTGAAAATGACTTGAAGCCAGATCCTATGGTTTTCTAGTAGGGTCTAGTTTATACTATATTTTTCCCTGGATTTATGGATGACCCTTACAGTTTTAGATACCCGATTTTGTTTAATTCATAAAAAATAAAAGGAAAATAATTAGGGGGAGTTCCTTACATATTTGAAATCCTTAAATTATGAACTAAAATATTGTGAAAAAATATCCTAATATGGTTACGATTAAGGTGAGTTAAGTGAGGCATCATCAGATTCCTCGGGTGGGGCTAAAAGTTGAATTATAATCTAATAACAAGAAAAGTAACATTATAAGTATCCATTTATAGTAAGGTTAGTTAGTGTACTTTGTAGTAACCTATTGTACCTTATAGGGGTATAATGTGTTCGAGGTGAGTTTCTCACTACATTGTGTGGATGTTATATGTACTTTATTGTAGCTCGTGTGTGCTTATAGGATGTGTGTAGGTAGTACCAAGCCATTTGGATGTCTAGTGTGTGTTGATGTGTTAGTGTGTAGTTAGTACTAGACGGGTCTAGGTCTAGTATGTAGATGTTATGGGCTCGACATACTAAGCAATATATGGATGCCCGGCAAGATGCACTGAGCAGATACGCATGGCTCGACGAACAGAGGATGCGCGGATCTGAGTGCTAAGCGGTGGAGCATGGCTCAATGTACATGGTGGAGTAGACTAGTGTTTACTATGGTGTGATGCGTATTCTTTCTGATAGGGGTAGGGTATCTATGACTGATATGTCGTGTATGTGTTGGAACTCACTAAGTTGTGTGCTTACTCTTTCCCTATTAAATCATTGTTTCAGGTTCTTTAGGTGTGGGTAATGGAAAGAAGTGACGTGTACATACTGGTGCAGCACACACGCATACACATAGCACACACACACATACATAACGAACACATATATAGACAGTAGACAAATACACACACATACAACATATTAACACAACACATACAAAAAACACAAATCTTTTTTCACTTTTATGAAGTAGGATCTGAAACACACATATACAGTACACACACAACACATGCACAAAGAAAACACAACAAAAAATTCTTATTTTTTTAAAATGAGATTTTTTTTCAATTTTGGTTGGTACACACGTACTGATGCGTGTCTATGTGTGTGAGTGTGTGTTATAATGTGTGTATGTGTGTGTGAGATTTGTGTCTGACACCATCAGGAAAACATACACACAAACAAAATAAAGTATGATGTTATATCCTAGGTATGAGTTGAAAGTTCTAAAGAAATTATTTTTAAGAATTTTGGCCCTACGCGGCACCTAAGACCTTTGATGTGTCGCAAAGGAGGGTTTGTGATCTACATGCGGCACGTCTAGACTTCTACGCGGTGCGTAGACTCTGAAATGCAAAACCCTAATTTTTCTAGCTTTGAGCCCAATTTAATGGCACTAACTTTCATGTCCACTGTCTCTCATTAGCCTCCACCCTCAGAAAGACCTAGAACGAAACTCTAGACTCTATTTGTGTTTTGAGCCTCTTTTCGTGCTTTTAGAGTGTTGCTTGAAGAAGAAGAAGAAAAAGATAGTGGTGCAAGGAAGCAAGTTCCAGACTAGATCCAACCTTCCCTTCACGTTTTGGACCTCTGTAAGTGATAAAGTTCCAAGATTTATGCATTCTATGCTTAGATCTAGTGGCTCAAGATGTTTATTTGCACTAATGGTCCATTTATGCCTTTTGTTCTTGGAGTTGGGGAAACTCCAGATTATCTAGTCACTTCTAGAGCTTTTGAGCCAAAGAAGAGAGCATGCTCAAGCTCTCTTGAAGCCATGCAAAGGATTTTTTTTGTTCTACCCTCTTTTGACCTAGAGTTAGTGTTTGGCATGTATGGGGCATGTACATAATGTTTGTATTTTTATCCATTAGAAGCCTTAGATGATGCTTTCTAGAAACTCTTAGTCGTTGGCTTAATGGATTAAGCACAAAAAGAAGGGTTGAGATCCCTGGCGTACGCGGTGCCTCCACCCTGGTATGCGGTGTATCTGCCGGAGAAAACCTACCTTCTGGGTTGCGCCTCTATGCGGCGCGTAACGCGGTCATGGATTGTTGAATTTTGACGAGTTTGACTTTTGGTCAAACGTTGGTGGATTTAATATTTGGACAAAGGGATTGACCTTTTATTGGTTGGGTCACTAAGTTATACCTAATGGTGATTTAGGAGGTTCGTGTTGCTGATTATTCGAGGACCCGGTTGCGTGTGTGATCCAGCTTTGCGATTCAAGTAAGTCTTTACACTATACTATGTGTGACGTTGCATGCGTAAGTAGTTTGAGACCCGTGGACTGTGTGCTTAGACTAGTATAGTCTTGTTTGCTGTTTGTTTAGTCGTATTATTCGTTCTTATGACTGTATGGTATGCGGATGGAGTCGGGGTCAGGCGGTCAGCCCAAGAGTCCATAGGTAATGGCAGAACGGGGACAGCCTGCAATCCGGACGTATTCGGTGTCAGCCCGAGAGTCCTTAGGTGTTGGCGGAACAGAGTCAACCCGTGTGTCGAAAAAAATCAGGGTCGGTCCAAGAATCCACAGATTTTGGCAGAACGGGGTCAGCCCGCAAGCCTGGCGGATCGAAGTTAGTTCGAGAGCAATTATGTGGTATGTTTGTTATGTTATGAAACGTGTGGTATTGTGGAGAATTTACTAAGCTTTGAGCTTACTTTTTCATATTAAATGTTTTTCACGTACTTTCATAGACAAAGGAAATTGTGTGGCTTGACTATATACGCATCGGGCTGGATTATGTTTTTAGACTTATGTTGTTACTTATTTATTACCCAGATTTTAATATTGTGGATTTTGGAATGTTATTACTTGATGATGGAACCAAATGGGTTTTTATTATGGTTTTGACGTTTAACCTCTACTTTAAAAATGAAATTTTTGTTGAAAATTTGAGACGTTACAACAATGAATTATAATCAATGACAATTTATAATTGAGATATAATTGTCTTACCTAAAGAACTCAAAGATTTCCATTTGTCTATCTCGTTTTTTAAGATTATCTAGTCCATGTTAAGTTGTTAACGGAAGGTCTATCTCAAAGATTTCCCTATTATCAATGACAATAGGCACTTGTAATAACATATAGGTCTGTCAATGGAGCGGGTTTTGACCCTGATTCGCTCCAAACCCGTCACAATTTTTCGGATTTGGATCTTAAATTTCGATTCGTTTACCCGTTTATGACCCGTACCCGTTAACCCTTTTATTAAACGGGTTGGGTTTGGATCAATGCCGATTCGCTCCATTTATGACCCGCTCCTTGGCTACCACCGAGGAAACAAAAAAATTACTCGACTTGATGTTTAGTTAGAATGTAATTCTTATTGTATTGACTTTTGAGTATTAAGCAATGTAATCTTATTATATTAGACATTTATCTTTTTTTGAGAAATTGTATTTTTGAGAAATTTTACTTTGTGACACAAATTTAAATTGTATAATTTAATATTATAAAAGGGTCGGGTAAAAGGGTCGGGTATTCGTTAATTCGGTGGATGCGGGTATGGATTGAATATTCAAAACCCTGCGGGTTATTGGAGCGGAGCGGATCATAAATTTATTTTTTTTAAAAGGGTACGGATAAAGGGTGATTCGCTCCAAACCCGCCCCATTGACAGACCTAATAACATATACAGCAGCCGATGGGATGATAAAGCAAGAAATAACTGTCAAAAGCACGAGAATCAGCGTTTTTTAATTATCTCTATTTATGTCCATTGCTATTTCCTTCAATTCACCCACGATCACTTTTTTTTTTTTTCAGGAATCAAGCAAAGTGAACAAGATATTAAATCTCGTAGGATCTAGGCTCAGTTTTGAAACTGTTACTTTGCCCTTAAAGGGCAAACCAGTAAAAAATAAAACGTCCGCCAACGTGATATTTAAGTGATGGTCGTTGATATCAAAATAGTGGTTACGGACATCATATTTTTCCAATAACGCATCTACCACGAGAGTTAGCACTTGGGTGTCTTTTGGGATCTTCAACAAAACAAGTAAAGAGTTACAAGAACCATTGTCTTGAATGGTGTCATCGATCAAATTCTTAAAATCATCATCAAATTATGCATTGAAGGACCCCCAAAGCATTATTATTTGAATATTTTAGTTAATACTCTGAAGTTTTGACAACTTGATCTTATTGTCCAACAAATCAGGCGACATATGTCCAGATCAACAAAATCAAGCAAGACAGGCTAAGTTTTAGTTTTCTCACACTTGACATAAAAGGGAGGATCTATTGTAAGTATGAAGTAATCGAGAGTATCTGATTGTGAATTAATTGTTGATTAATAGTATTATACATGAAATTCTAATATAATATTGGGGTGGCGATATTTTTTTTACTTGTCAAAGCAGGTTTGGGGTTTAAAAAGCTTGTCAATTTGTGTATAATAATTAATAAGTACTATTTAAAGTACTACAAAAAGACAAAGGACAACTTGAGTTTCTCATTTTTTTTTATCGTTACACAGATTAAATGGCATTCAAGGGTGGTGGAGAAGTTAATTTTGTGGGGTCTCTATACGTATCACTTGACAACGCTTTTAAAAGTTTGATTGATGTCACCATTCGAACAATGGTTGTGGTAGATTTTTACTTCGGTTGTTGAAGATCCCAAAATACCCTCAGGTGCTAACTCTCATGGTAGACGCGTTATTCGAAGACCATATCCATGACGACTATTTGTAAATATCAACGGTCATATCTTAAATATCACGTTGAAAGACGTTTTATTTCAGATCGGTTTGCCTATTAAAGGCAAAGCAATAGTCTCAAAAGTCAAAACAGAGTCGGGATCCAACGAGATTTAATAGTTTGTTCATTTTTCCCGATTTGTGCAAAAAGGTGATCACGAATGAATTAAAGGAAACAACAACAGATGAAAATAGAGATAATAAAAAAGGCTTGTTGTCGTGCTTTTGGAAGTGAGTACTTGCTTTATCATCCCATTTACCGATGGGCATGATATTATGAAAGCTTATGTAAGTTCTAAGCTTGGTTTTAAAAAGCATTATGCGTTCCGATACGTTAAGGGTCCCAAAGGCAATGCGTGATGGGAATGTGCGGGTATCATGCACGCGAGGCACACAAAGAGTCACTAGTGAAGCAGAATGCATTATTCATGATTACCAAAATAAACTAATAATATTAAACTCCATACAGGTAGAAAATATGAATTTACGATATAATAACAAACATTAATTATCTAACATAAGTGCAAAATGTGAAAATGAAACTAACAACATCTAACGTAAGTGCAAAATGTGAAAATGAAACTAACAACCCTTGACACAGACATCCTTTAGCCTTTCTGGTTTACTTCTTAGTCAATGTAATCAGTAATGACATAAGAAAATTTGAAAATAAAGAATGAAAAAAGAAGATTTTAAATAATAGAGATCGAATAGAAGAATCGGTGGCAGTATGGGAGAAGCACATACAGATCTCGTATGAAATAAAAAGAACGGTCAACAGTCGCGTCACGCCATCATTATGGAGTGAATGGGGGTAAAAGAAATAGCCGATCACATATATATATTTTCTCCTAGAAACACAGGGTCGGTCTATATTGCTTTATATTTGACAAATTGACATGAGCTTTTAAAATTAGATGTTATTTTTTACATTGACCGAACTTGATAGCTTATCTTATACACAATGTGTTCTGATGCACTAATGTGTCTCTCGCCTGATGACGCATCACATCCACTTCCAGTTTTATGATGCGCTTTTACTTGCCCATCACGCCTCAGGCGCATTTTTTGCATTTTTTGCATTTTTTTAAACCAAGGTTCTATGGAGAACTAGCGGAGGTAGACAATTATGCACGGGGGCGACGCTTCTAGCTTTCCTTTGGCATGTGCTTGATTATCTCAATTATAAATTGTCATTCATTATAATCTATATCTATCTCAATTTATATATATATTTTTTTCTGTTTTTCTATTGCATGGTTATTTTGTATTCGCACTCCGAAACCATGTCATAAATTTGGATTTTAAATTCAATTTTAACTGAAATCGAACATTAAATCTTTGAATAAACACAATATCAAATGGCGTCCATATGTTGAATGTTCATCTGCAAAACCAGCATTCACATCTAACTATTCTGGCCTCAATGTTTTGGAAACAATAAAGCAGAGGATCTTGATGGTAATATAGAGAAATTACCAATTTATATCCCTAAACTCATTAAATTGAATAATAATATAAAAATAAACATATATAGTAAAAAACTAAAAACTAATAAGGGTTAATCAAGATGAAAAAATCAATCAAGCGTAGGTCTTTCAAGCCAAATATTCATAAAACAAACTCAAAATAGTTAAACCTATACATAATAACAAGAAACTATAAGACACAAAAACGTCTTAACCATAAAGTTCAACATGCTCATTCTGAAAGTAATTTCCCCAAGCTTTCTAATATTTTCACAATCAAAAAAATCTATTCAACAATGGAGTCCGACTACTTAAAATGAAAAAACAAAATAAACAAATATCGTAATAAATAATTAAGGTTAATCAAGATGAAAAAGCATTTGAGCCGATGTTTTTCAAGCCAAATTTTCAAAAAGCCTAAAAAATGGTTGAATAAATATCTTCTATCTATCTCTTAAAATAAAGCACTCCTAATGTCCCACATGGCACGTTTTTAGACTTCTAATTTGCCACGTGTCAATCATATATGCAATGTATACTTTTTTTCCCGCCTAAAAAAGTACCGAACCGTATATTTCTGTATTTTCTGTATATAAGATAAAATATAGATGGTTGTCAATCTTATCATAAATTAAAATTCAATTCATTCCTATGATCCTATCTAATTAGATATTCTAAAATTAAATACCTTTATTTTAGGTTAATCCCATAAAATCAGCATAATTAAGCGCAAGAACCTTTTAAAGTTTCTGAATTGTTATTAAGTATTCCCTCCTAGCAACCTTGATACAGAATCCGACTCTCTTCAACTTGCTTGCAGTTCTCCATTCATCTACACAGAAAAAACCAATGAAAATCGGTAATTAGTTTTGACTTTTTAAGATTTCAGATTTAGATGCTCAACAAGGAATGTAGATGCTCAACAGAAAAAACCAATGAAAATCGGTAATTAGTTTTGACTTTTTAAGATTTCAGATTTAGATGCTCAACAAGGAATGTAGTATTATGTTGTATTTGGAAAACTAAAGCTAATTTGGTAATGCTTACTTGAACTCGGGCAGCTTCCCTGATCTAAAAATAGCGAATTTTGAGACCTGCGAATAAGAAAACCTAATCCCATTTTGATTAAGCAACTCTTCCAGCATCAATTTAGCTTCATCAGGGTCATCACTCTCGCATTCGATTTCATAATTAACCCCAAAATCAAACTGGGTTTCATCCAATTCCAATTTCAAACCATTCCACTTATGAACCGCTCTAACATTTCTAAATCCTCCAAGAGACACAACCTCCATCAAATTAACCCCAAATTCCTCCTTCACTCTTTTCAAGATTCTGGATTTCTCGATAGTCGAGAACCGCCACGGCTCCGCCGCGCAAGCCCGGGCAAGGGAGGGATCCAGGGGCTCTTCTTCCTCCTCGATGCGGCTGATTCCGGCGGAAATGACGGGTTTGGCTTTGAGGGAGAGGACGGCTTGGGAGTCGAGGTCGTAGAAGCGGAGGCGGAGGGCGGCGCGGTGAGTGGTGGCGAGGGTGAGTGATGGGGTGTCGAAGAAAAGGTTTTGTTGGAGGTGGGTTTTGGTGTGGTAAGGTGAGAGTAAATTGGAAAGCATTTGATGGGCGGTGGAGTCCGGTAGCCGAAGCTTTACTTCCACTTCCATTATCTTGGAGGCGGAGGGGTACCGGTGAGTGATTTGTGATAATGAATATAGTCTTGGAATATTATTCTTGATCGAACGGGACACGGCCACTCATCTGAATACAGACGTTTTCTCAATAAGTTGATTAATTCATCTTTTTATATTAGCTTATAAACAACACTATTAGTATACTATAGATCTCCATTTATATTATTTTTTTTAATTTTTTATTTGTAGATATTATTGGAATGGTTGTCAAATATAATGTTGTGAAGACAGAGAACATAAAAAAAAAAAAAAAAGCATTGGATCGGATTCGATATTGAAGATTTACAGTTTTGGAATCCTTAGGGTGTGTTTGGTTGCGGAAAACTGTTTTCAGTTTTCTAGAAAACATTTTTGGAAAATGGAGTTCAATTTTCATTTTCATTTTCAGTAGAAAACTCATTTGGTTAAACTAATTGAGTTTTCGTTTTCCGTTTTAGAAAATTAGAAAACACGTTTGGATGTGTATTTTCTGTAAGATTTCATTTTCTACTTTTTTATTTCAAATAATACAATATATAACATATTTGAACACCTACACCGACCCACCATCCACACTCACCACCACCCCCTACCTACCCAGACCCCACCCTCCACACTCTCCTCCACCTACTCACCCGTAAACCCAACCCTACCCTCTACACTCACCTCCACACCCTACCCCTTACATACCCCTTCCCCACCCCACACTTTGTGGGTAAGGGTGGTTGGGGTGAGGGTGGGTGGTGGTGGGTGGGGTAGGGGTTAGGGTGGGTGGTGGGTGGAGGTAGGGGCTGGGTTAAGGGGTCGGTGGGATAGGGGTTGGGTTAGGGGTGGGTTGGGGTGGGTAGGTTGAGGGTTGGGGTGAGCAAGGTGGTTAGGATGGGGTGAGGTAGGGGTTAGGGTGGGTAGGGTGGATATGTGTGTAGGGTTTGTATTTTTAGAAAATTTTAGAAATAGAAAACCGTGGAAAACAACAATTTTGAGTTTTCCAAATTCTATATGTAATTTTGGAAAACGGAAAATTTTCATTTTCTAGAAAAACTTTGGAAAATTTGGTTAACCAAAAGCGTTTGCTAACTTTTCAATTTTCTTGGAAAATTTTCCGTAACCATACGCACCCTTAATTTTCTATTTAACAACTATTAGTAATTAATATTATTGTTTATCTAACATAAAAGATTCCTTTCAATATATGTTAGTGTACCATCTTTTGTTTACTTATCATATTATTTATTAAGTAGAATGAAAATTTATTTCAAATTTTTTTATCTACGATTCATTTTTTTTGTTTGTGTATTTATAACTTTAGGTTGTTAGTTTTTCTATCATTCTCAATATATATCTAATTGTATGCTTATATCAAAATGCTTTTCTTATTATATAACTTTTTAATTATCAACCATGTAACACACGGGTTTGTAACCTAGTATAATAATAAAATATATAAAAAACTATAAAACAAGGGAAACAAAGTCTAAGCCATTAAACTCACCATGTTCTTTATAATTTTACTTTTTTTGGACCCTCTTTCCCTAAGAGTAGAGCCAAGTTGCTCAATTTCTTTCAAATTTAGCATCCCTTGATATTCCCCAAAGGGTTGACTGTGATAAGAAAATATAAACTTAAATAGACATGATTCATTTGGGGTTTATGTCAACATATGACATGAGTACTCTGCTCATCAGAAAGATCAACATTGCATCAAATTTGGGGAAATGGTCTTAATGCACACCAATTTTTCATCTAATTTTTTCATTTCTTCTTGTTTGTGACATTTTGAAACCCTTATGATCAAAATTGGTTCAAATTACAAGAAATTTATGGGTGTGTTGCATAAAATATGAGTTGTTTTGTCTAAATTAACATCTATCATCATATAACCTTCTAGAAGAAATCAAACCTGGTTAAACAAAACATATTGGCTTCTAGCAACATCTTTGCAATTTGGACATCATTAGGAGCAGCCCCTTTGCGTATATGGTCGCCAAAAACAAAAATAATTTGCAACCTAGCTGAAAAAATTACAGCCATTAACATTTAAACACAAATAACCAATAAATAAACAAAAATTCTATTGTTCAAAAGTTGTATACTACTAACTGGTCATACGATAAAATAGAGGAAAGGACATACATCTCTTCCCTTCTCAGGTGAAACCTAAAAAGGCAGCAGTAGCCAGTAGGCGTTGAGCTATAACAGAGAGCGAGAGATGATAGCGGAGGCGCTGAGAGTGAGAGACAGAGAAAACTCAGTAAGGTGAGAAGAAAAGAAGGTTACAAACTGAAATATCTAAAAGCAAACACGGTGAACACAAACCTGATTTGGCTTCAAATCCTTCAGAAATCTCAAACCTGTTGAGAAGGGTGCGACGGAAATGACGGTCGGAGGGTGTTGTACGACGCCGGATAGGGCGGTGCTGGCGGATGTTTGGTGGTGGGTACGGTTTTTAGAGAGAAGGTGCGACGGCAGCGGCGGTCGGAGGAAGCAGCGGTAGTGGTTGGTAGGTTTTGAGAGATGAAGGAGATTATGTGTAAAGGGGAGGGATCAGTTTAGCGGTTTAGCCCTATTGAGAGGTGTTTGGAGAGCTTTTCAAAAGAGTGTTTTATTTGTTTTTTTTTTAAAGGAAATCTCCGATAGTCAATTTATTAAAAAGTTTTAAAATTAATTTTATTTATAGGAAAGAACAACGCACCGGCTAACGTATTCAGTTTAACCTTTTTTTTCGGTTTACCAGGTTTTCTAAATTGGAAATTTTCAGTAAAATCATACTATTTTTTGTCAGTTTATGAAAAAATCTCAATGTTTAATTTTTTATATACAAAATAATAGGATTTTTTCATAAACATGTCCGAAATAATTGGACTTTATTAGAGATTTCAAATTTAGGAAACCTGATAAACCGGAAGAAAAAACTAAACTGAATACGTTAGCCAGTATGTTGTCATTTTCTGTAAAATAAAATTAATTTTGGGACTTTTTCATAAATTGGCTCAAAATAATGGGAATTTATTGGAGATTTCCTTTTTTAAAAAATCATTAAGTTAAAAAATAGCACTCGTTCTCAAGATTTAAAAAAAAATCTGTGTTTTCGAGTTTTTTTTTTAATGAATGAAAATGAAAGAAAAAAAAAACATGTTCTCAAGTTTTTTTTATGGAGGGAAGAAAAAATTAGTTTTTTTCTTGAAATCAATCCGCCCAAATGTGAGATGATTGGGAGAGTAATGAAATAATAAAAAAAAATTCATTTCTTTCCTTCCCTTTATTTCCTTTCATTCTTTTCCTTTTAAAATTAAACTCGAGAAAGGAGCACACAATTGTTTTTAATCATACAAAACAATAAGATTTAGAACATAATTATCATCATTTGGTTTTGGTTTATCAAAATATGATCCTTTTAAACATAAGATGTATAAAATAAGTTTTATTCTACAAATTCATAAGGGCGTTAGATTTTGATTATGAAAAGAAGATTTAAAATAATGATTTTAAAACTCAGTCAAATCTCCAAGTCTTAACTAATAAAATGAAGTTTTATTAGAAGCCTATAATCGGTTCTTAAAACGCACTACCGATAAACTATAAATATGATATATTAGTTTATAATTGACCATGGCTTAACGGTTAATAAATAAAGTTTTATTTGGAACTTAAAGAACCTTATACAATAAATATGTTTTCTACAAAATGGTACATGAATTGTTGGATGCATGCAATATTCATGAGACCATGTTTCTATATTTGTAAAACATATATAAAACATTTTCTTAAACTTCAAATCTATGCAATCGACTTAAAAAATCACTTATAAATCATTTGTGAAATGCTTGTAGATTTTTGGATAACCTTGTCTATTTGCATTGTCTTATGATGGTCAAGGTGTTTTATATTTTTTAATGGGATAAAGGTCACCTAACCATGGGTAAAGTGTATGTCACAAGATTTTTGAGTTTGATGATTTGATCAAGAATCTTATGTGAAAAAGGTCACCTAAGCATGAGAGACTTGAGGCATAAATGAGATCAAACATGTCAAGTTAAACAATATTTGTTTAGTACCCCATAATCTAGGAATTACATTTGATATAATTGGTAATCGCTACCTACCGAGTTGGATTAAGTGGATGGGATAAAGGTCGTCTAACCATTTACTTGTTTCGTAATTTGGATCCTAGACTTTAACAAATCAATGTTTTAGAAACAAGAAAATCTATTAATTTTTAAAGACTGAATATTGAAAATACTAAATTAATTATGTTAAAATTTTGTAAATGAAAAAATCCAAACTCAGTACCATGCGTTATCTTTCTCTTGCTGATATGCAAGAGATAATACGACGGATATAATTTCAATTAATGGCTTCGTACATTGACAATCGTTCTCGAAAGGGATCAGAAATTTATATTATTAAAGGCCCTATTCTTGAACAATCCACACTTTTCAAGCGATCTGAACATGATACATGGTGGAAGCATCATTGTGATGCTGAAGATGTATCTGACATCATACTGGGAACATTTTTTTCCTGACTTTCAGAAAGTCTTGAAAAACTTAGAAGCATATAATATGTTTTGTCAAGTTAAGCGGATATACATTCAGAACTGTAGAACCTGGTTCAAACCAGATCACGCATTAGTAGAAAGCAAAGATGAAGAGAGTCACACTGTGTGCTCTAAGAGGTCCGTAGTTCATGGAAAGGATATTTTTAATCTCAGAAAATCAAGAAAGGCCCATAATGATGGATCTTGTTTCTATTGTCAAGAAAACAAGACACTGGAAGAGGAACTGCCACTCTTATCTCAACAAAATTGGTCAGACCAGTAATTCAGGTATCTATAAGATAAAACTTATAATTTTCTAATACATTCAAGTATTTGATACTTTAAGTTAATATAATATTTGTAAATTTCTACAAATATTCTAGAAACGTGAGCAGTTGAGACCAAGCAAGTTGGAACGTCACTTTTTGAATATCATCGTTTATGATTTGATCGTAAAATACTTGCATAAAACAATGTTTGTTTTGAACAATATATGTTTTAAATTTAACATGTCTAAATTTATGTCTCAGTTAATTGATTATTTACTTAATCGTTTTTCATAACGATCACATTCATATTCTGAAATGATTATTCTTATTTCGAGAACTAGCTCTCCTAATAGAATAACGAAGTAAATATCAATGGTTTTCTAAATTATAAGTTCTATAAGAAAACACTTTTTAACTGAAATATGATTTGAATCAAATTATCTATGACATTGTTATCATTATTATAAATAGAATACACATATTCTAACTTCAAGAAATAGTTTTTGAAGGCAAATGAATATGTGTTTATTTGACGTATGTGAATCTTATTTATAAAAGGATTGCTAATTATATTTTCACTAAATAGTAGAGAAAATAATTATTAAGGAACTATACACCATGATGTATGACTTCCTTGTTAATAAATGTCTAGATTTAGTACGAGATACCTCATCAACTTCATTAACAATTATAGTCGGTGTATTTTATATGATAAATATGAAACCTTTAGAAGTTTTCAAATGAGAAGTTGAGAAACAAATCAGAAGTACCATCTAAAGCCTTGGTGATTCTAGAGGATGATCTAAACCTTACTGGATATGGTTTACTTTATAATCAGTAGAAATTATCTTCCTTTATCCTTTTGGAATTTTGTCCATATCACTATTAATTGTATTTCGAATACAAACTTCAACTAAGAAGTAGATGAGACATTTTTTATAAGTATGGAAAGGCTCCATCCTTATTAATGCTTTAGAAGCCTATGTAAGACTAAAGCTTCCAAAATTTACTAAGTACATATTTGTAGAATATTCTAAAAGAGTTTTAGATTACACAAATCCACCAAGAATAAGTCATCTCATTCATCTGAAAGCTGAGTTATTAGAAAGTAAGTTTCTAATGACAAAGCAAGTGAGAGACACATGTAACTTGAACTAGCTCAAGAACCATAGCATGATGTAGCAAGAGTTGGCACTAGTTTTAACAAGATATTGTTGAATATGAATAATAGTTATTCAAAAACACAAATTGTTCGCATGTATGGTAGAAATATTCTATAACATGAGAATTATGGAATCTCTCATTGATGAGTTTTATAGATAGTTTATTGTAAATATATCGACTACCAAAATGTTATGTCAGATCTTGAATTTGATAAATGACTTTGAGCCATGAACATTGAGATGCTATCCATGTATAATAATCAACTATGGGCTTGATTAATCTTCCTCCCTGTAGTAAGACTACAATGAGTAAGTGGTTATTTCGGAAAGAAAAACATGGAGATCTATATACTTTTAGCAAGACTTGTTGTAAAAGGTTTGTCTCATACTCATTGACTATGACCTACCCTTTTCTCAAATGGCATTATATCTACAAGGATAGTATTTACCATTACCTCATAATGTGATTATAAGATATGACAAATGGATTTCAAGAAAACCGCTTTCCTTAATAGACACCTTCTTGAAGATGTCTATATAGTTTAGCCAGGAGGTTTTGTTAATTCAAGATAGCCTAAGAAAGTGCATAAGCTTTAAGATCCAATTTTGGATATAAGACAAACATCTCAAGGTTAGAATTGTCATTTTATTGTGAAAAGACAAAGTATCTTTTACAACAAATTGATGATAAACATTTGTGTTTACTCGGAATTAGTAGGACCATAGTGATATTCCTAATATTGTATGAATAAGACATACTTAATCATAAGAAATTACATCCCGACTATGCAAGGCCCTTTCGCCTCGACTCGAATAGTATTTCTAAAATGAAAGACTTAGGAATGACAAAAAAAATACATTATTGGAATGTAAAATCTATGGAGATAGATTAAGATGAATGTTAAAGTTTTAAATATTTTTGCATATGTTGACAATATCTTGAAAGAGATCAAGATGCAAGATTTTCATGAAGGATCCTTGTTAATGCCACATGCCACTATTTTAAGCTTGCCTCAAGATGAATTAGCACAAATGGCATAGTTTATGTGATCGTTAGCCATCCTTAGCTTCCTTTGTAAGTGATCATTTCAACATCCATAAAGTTGGTCTTTAATTATATGTATCGATGAAATATTTGACGATTAGTTTACAAGAAATGGTTCATTGTCAATTAAGAGTGTTGATGGTATTGTATTAGTCGTGAGTCTATAACTTTAACTTTATCACTACTTGAATCAATTTAGAGTGTAGCTTTAACTTTGACACTACTTGAATCAATTTAGAGTATAGCTTTAACTTTGTCACTACTTGAAGCAATTTAGAGTGAATATAGGTGAAAATCAGGTGAAAATGTGAGAGTGTTGTGAGAAATGGTTAGTGAAAAAAATAAGAGGTTAGTAATGATATTTAAATAGGTATAATTATTTGAAAAAATAGAATATTAAATGTAATCATTGGGCAATGGTCACCAAGAGAGAGAGAGAGAGAGAGAGAGAGAGAGCGAGAGTAATCATGTTCGGAGTGAGAGTCTCGATCTTTCAAAGCTTTTGTCGATACTGCATAGGGGGCGGTGTAGCCGCTGATACCGCCCCCATCTCTTTCCGCCACCACATCGTGCACCCTTAGAGCTGCCCCAAGACTTGCGCCGCAAACGAACCTCTGACGATCAAGTTAAAAATAATACAAAATAGGGTAGGTTCCTCCGAGCAATAGGAAATTGATCGTGTGTATTTGCGAAGTATATGAAAGAGAGTAGCAGACACTTAAGGATCCTCCCTTACGTGACTAAACTTGCAGGACCGTGCATACAAGATTATTAGACTGCACTTATTGGACCAACAGGAGTGTCAAACTTGCAGGACCGTGCAGACAAGATCATTAACAGACTCTAAATAAAAAGGCATTTTTAGGTTAAAAGACGTATATGTAAGTTTTTTGAAAAAATAATGATTCATATATATATATGTATATATATATATATATATATATATATATATATATATATATATGTATATATATATGTATATATATATATATATATATATATATATATATATATATATATATATATATATAGAGAGAGGTAGGTTCATTGGAGACCTCTCAAAAGGTAGAGAACTGGAGGCCAGATCTGGGCCTTTCAAATATTAAGATCTAAGGCTAGTATAGATGTGCCATTTATGTAAATTCTAAAACTAATATACCAAAATTGTAACTTTTAAATAGGCTGGAAGGGTATTATCGTCTTAATTCTTTTGTTATTTTTATCAATTCCCGTATTAGCTCCTAATATCAAGCAATTGGTATACAATGACAGCCTGGATTCGGCAACCCTAGGTTTACAAACAACATATAACCCTCCATCTCGTTTCCATCTCCATCCACCTTCCATGATTTTTGAATTTGAAGGATGCTGATTATCGAGACAGAAAGAGACCAAGATAAACAGAAAGATATCGAGGCAGAAATGGGATCGAATCGAATCAAACATAGTCAAGTAAGAAGTATTCACAACCCTTTTTTGCGTAGCAATCCGTTTGTCTCTCCTTTTGTTCCTCGTTCTTGTTTCAAATCAGAATCATTATTGATTTTGGGGATTTTTCCTTGCAAAACGTTCTCAAAGACTCAAGTCGACGACCTTCGTACCAGATAACAATTCTTCCCTTCCAATAGCTTTTTTATTTCAAATAATTTCTAAGATTTTGAATAGCTTTGTGATTTCAAATGATTTCAACGATTTTGAATGGCTTTTTTATTTCAAATGATTTTAACGATTGTGAATATATACAATGATGTGGGTCTTTTGCATAGCTTTTTTATTTCAACGATTTTTATTTCTTCATATGTCTGCCAATTTTGTTCACGTTTCTGAAACAACTTTTAATTTTTCATATTTCTAAAACAGCTTGTTCGTAAGAATATATATGCAAACAGCGGCGGTGGCGGATTGGATGGACGGCGATGGTCGATTGTGCCGCTCAGGACGAATATACCGGCACCAATGGAAGCCCCAATGCCTAATAAAAGTAAGTCAAAATGTCCAAGACGTCATGTTTCATTGGTTTGAATAAATAGAATAAATGATTTATATATGTTTTTTAAACGAATTTCAGCTTATAAAGTTAATTTTCCAACCTGATACAAAAGGCTCTTATGTGGAATTTCTAGAAAGGTACGTCAACTTAGGCCTAATTGTTGACTTTTGTGTGGTTGACTTTGAGACGCAAGGTCAAGGACAAGTTGTGACTTGCTTAGGCGCAAATAAAAATGGTTCTGTTCGCATTGTTAGAAACGAAATTGGTATAAATGAACAGGTAATTTGTCCCCCTTTCTTTTTGGTAATTATAATATAAAGAAAGGGTCCACTGTGCATATTATGCTGCGTATTCGACCTTAAAAGGAGAAGGTATTGTCATAAACTTCTTTATGTGTAGTTGATTTCTATTATAACCTTTTTATGTGAGATATCACATACATATATTTGTGTTCTTTTAAAATGCGCTGATTTTTTATATTCATGGCTGATGAAGCATTCATTCATGATTCAGGGTATTTTAGTGAAGCATTCATTCATGATTGAACGGTCTGAAGCTGCTGATTAGAGGAAATGTTGGTGTATTCATTGATTGATTAGGTCTGAAGCTGCTGATTAGAGGAAATGTTGGTGTATTCATTGATGATTAGAGGAAATGTTGGTGTATTCATTGATGATTAGAGGAAATGCTGGTGTATTTATTGATTATTAGAGGAAATGCTGGTGTATTCATTGATGATTAGAGGAAATGATTAGGGGGATTCAGTTATGATTACGGGCGTATTCATTTATGATTAGGGGCGTATTCATTTATTTCCATGATTAGGGTGTATACAGTTATGATTAGAGGTTTATTCATTTGTGATTACAACTTAACAATATTTTTTATTTCCAGAATTTCCTTATATATTTATGATTACGAATGTATTGAATTTTTATATATGCTTTATTCATTTGTGATTACAACTTCACAAGATTGTATAGAAATTATCTTCAATTTGTGCTTTATTCATTTACGATTACAACGATATTGATATATGATTACAAAAAGTGTCTATTCATACATGATTATAATATCATTTATACTTTGATTTATAAAAAAGGAAAAAAAAACGTTTTTTGAAAAAAGAAACACATTAAATGATAATTTTCTTAATTTTTGGTAATTAAAAAATGGAAAAATAATTAAAAAATAATTGCTTTTTTAGGTAACTATTAATCAAATCTCTAGATTTTATGAAATTATCAATTAATTTATTATATTATAATTTAACTAAAATACACAATTACTAATATGCCCTTATAAAATGATTGGTCCACGTTTGGCCTCTAGTTCTCCACCTTTTATTGGTCTCTATATAACCTCTCCCTATATATATGTATATATATATATATATATATATATATATATATATATATATATATATATATATATATATATATATAAACTTAATGGTTCAGAGGCTCATTAAAATGCTATGACCAATTTTTTTTTGAAACTTGGCAATTTGGTTTCACCTGTGGGTAAGAGCCCCGCAACCCAGGGTGGTTGGCAATTACCTATGGCGTGAAGGCCACTTTCCCCTCAAAGCCTCACCTCCAGGGAAAATCCCCCACATGCTATGACCAATTAATAGGTAACAATTTACGAAACAAACGCTCTGAATAGTTCAGAGCCTCTTAACCATTCATATTAAGAAGCTATTAAACACAGCCTAACTTGTTGACTGAACTCAACCTGACGTGCACGCAGAGGTCGTCATGCGGTCAAAAATAAGAAATAACCTAACATTCACTAGTACAGTGGAGTCAGGGTCGATCCACAGGAGCTACATGGTTAGCCTAGATGAGAGATTACCAACTGATAGTGTCACAGCTATAGTCGGAGGAACTAATTTCTATCTTCCTATCTCAAAACAATATTAAAAAACGCAAGCCAAGCTTAGCTATGCTCAAATGACCTAGTTACTTTCTGAACTCAGAAGTACATCTCTGAATCAGAAGCAATTGAAGGCATTCAAACTAACCAAAACCAAGCAAAGCATAAACTACCGCTAGTTAAAGTCCAATAGAACAGTTACTAGCCAAGGTTTAGTGCTTAACCCTAACCTAATTAGCTACTGTTTTCAGCAAAGGAAAACAGTCCCAACCAAGTCCAAAACACAATCCAATCACAAACAACAATCAAAACATAAACTAACATCCGAAATACCAAAAACCAATATTAAACGTAACCAAATGATTGCATTCACCAAAACCAAAATCCAATTACAGAATCAATAACCAAATGCTTCAAAATCAGAAACCTAAAGGCTCAAAATCAGTGGTTGTCACTCCCAAGGACTTTAGCCACAAAACTACTTACTACTAAAAAGGAAATTAAATCCAAAAACATGAAATACCAATTATGAGTTTGCTGAAACAGCTCAATCTTCTAAACTCGTAAAACTCAACTTATTTGACTAATTAATAGCATGATCACAATTAAACAGTATTTCTTGAAAAAAATACTAGTGCTATCACAATCACAAACCATTCATTTCAAAATTGCAATTCATTAAAAATTTTGAAAAAGTTGCTAAAAATTGAAAAATTGATCATTTCTGCAAAAAATTTCAAAAATTCTCTTTCGACCGTCCACACCCCACACTTAAAACCGTACAACGTCCCCGTTGTACAAAAATTAATTCAAAACAAGGGAGAAAAGAGTTACCCCTTTTGGACGGTAGACTGCTTGGTGCTCAATATCACGGGCATAATGCGTACAATCGGATCCCTGATTCATATGCTGGAGTTGTAGCGCTGCAGTAAGACACGCCGGTGGTCAAGACAAGTGGAAGGGGCACGGTGACCCCACACTTGTCTGAAACAACTCCTTCTCAATTTGGTATATCATGCATCACTTAACAAACAATTTAAAAATACATGACAGAAAATAATAATATACAGATGGATGTGTCATAAGTTTATACATATATCCCAAAAATATAAAAAGAAAAGAAAAGAAAAAGAAAAAGATACATCAATCGCTACCAGGCGGCCTGGAGGATCCAGCCTCGTGATCGTGGGACCGGGCTGGGAATGGTCGGGGGCGCTGACCCTGCACAGATGCAATCTGAAGAAGAACCTCCCCTATCCACTCGAGCTGGTCCTGTGTCCTCGAGAGCTGGTCCTCGATCCGCATGACTCTGGCCTCCAGCCGGCGAAGGGCTGGTGAGTCATCCTGCTGTGGCTGCGGCTGTGCAGGCTCTGGTGCTGGCGGCTCTGGCCTCCGGCGTCTCCTGCCGGGCTGGGCGTATGCAGGCTGGGGTGCCTGAGGAGGCTCGATCGGGGCCCGGATGTACTGCCCTGGTCGCTGCTGCTCAATGAGCAACATCCTCTCCAAAGTGCGTGCTGGAGTGCGCGATGGAGGCAGAGCAGTCAAAGAGGCAGCTACTGGGGCAGTAAGGATGCCATATGAACGGGCCAGGCGGGTAATGAAGTACCCCCTGGCTAATGGGCTGCTGGAGGAGGCGCCGGTCGCATGGGTGGAGAAAGCGATCGCGAGGGCGAGGGGAAGATGGAGGAATCGGGACGGGTCGAGGAGAACCCATAAAAATGTCATGTCATCGCCCGACACCTTCTCGCCCCCCTCCCGAAGCATGATGGAGGTGGAGACGATCCGGTGCATGAGGCGGTGAAGAGGATCGCGTAGGTGGCTCTCCCTCGAGGTCCCTGCCTCATACCTGACGTTGGACAATGGTGCCCAAACCTCCATGTTGGGAGGTCGCTCAGGCCCTGGATACATGACCCGAAGAACCGGGTGAAGAAACGGTGCTGGAGGTCCGCTGGAGTGTAAATGCCCGTGCGCCTCCCGAACTCCCGGAGGTTGCACTCCCGGTGCACACCTCCCAAGCGAAAACGTACCATCCTGGAGCGTGGGTCCCCCGCCCGCGGTGCGAACTGGATGGTGGAGATGAACTCCAGTAGCAACTCTGTGTAAACCACGTCCTCGTCCGTGGCCATAATCCGGTCCCAGCCACGGCACGTGAATGATGCCTCCTCGTGGGTCCAGGTGCGGTGTAGAAACGGCTCGATCACATCCCAAAGCCCTGCATCCCTCAGGATATCCCGGTCAATAACTGTCGCCTCAAGGACTCGGCGACGAATCAATGCATCCCGCCGCGAAATGTACTCCACTGAACTGTCAAGCTCTGCAGGGAACTGAAGGAAAGCATGGTCCAATCTAAACATCATCTGCAAAAGAAAATATAGCCACAAAACAAAAATTTTGCAAAATCAGTCCCTTTTCTTCCCCACCGAACCGCGGCGCGGCCCAAGAGCAAGGGCGCGGCGTGGCGCACGCCTGTTTGAAAACCCGGGATCAAATCCCCATTTTAACCTGCTAAATCTCAATTTAATGATACCACAAGGTGGCCTAGGTTCCGATTAGCTCATCTAGGGTGTCCATTTGGCAAAACAAACACCCGATGGGCTAGCATTAGCGATTCTAAGTTTTTGAACTTTTTTGAATAAAAACCCTAAAATTAACTACCTAATAACTAGTTTAAACAGCTAATAAGTAGTTAAAAGAGCATACCTTGGTAGTAGAAACACAATGAGCAAGAAAAAATACGAGAAATTTTTGATCACCAGAGCTCCGAGTCGTGTGGTTTGAATTGTGAGCCGCGGCTCACCGTATAAAGGCGAAAACCGTCTGATCGTTTTCCGCGGCGCGCATTTATCGTTTCCGCGGCGCGCGTATCGCCAAATCAACCCCTGCGCATCGGGTTGAGTTTCGAACCCGCGTCGCGCAATTCCAAAATCCGCGGCGCGGTCTTGAAAATTTCAAAACTTTTCACACGACCCCACACTTGCTTCAAACCACTAATACCTGTAAAAGATTGATGTATTTTCTAAATTAATCCTAAGAAATATAAAACCTACTTATGACACGATGGGTTGCCTCCCAACAAGCGCTAAGTTTAACGTCTTCAGCCAGACGTGGAACTCCTTCTACAGCTACGGTGGGTCGTATGCCTTCTTCCTTCGCTGAATTTCAGTCACCACCGTCCCTTTGTTGACCCCCTGCCCTTCAAACTTTCCTGGGTCGAATGGCTTGCTGGTCCTTCTGCTGCTGCCCATTCGCCGTCTTCTGATTATTTCCCGCGAGTGCTTGGAAGTAGCTTTGAACCTCCAAGCTCGGTCCTTCCTTCTATATTTCTTCAAAATCAAAGGCTTGACATGGAGCGCGCCCAGTGCTGCTCCCAGTAGTTGTTTTGTAGATTTCATTTTTCCAGTGTATCACGTGCCATCTTCAGTTTGCAATTTTGGCTTGCAATGCCAGTAAAGATTTTCCAATCGACAAGGATTGAAAGGCAACATATCAAGATGCTTCCATATGTCCTCATCGATTGTATTTATCACATCTAATTTTCCATTCATGAATGGATCATGAGTGGTGATAAAATCATGTTTTTTATTTTCAAATATTAATTCGTCTGTATCAACTTCTTGGTCATCGTCCAACAGGTGGATCGGAACCAAAAGTGGACGACTGGTTTGCTGTGATGGCGGTACAAAGTCACCCATCATCAGATCCTTATTTTCAAATTTTTCAAAATTTTCAAAAATTACAGGGTCGGGGGTAATATTGTCATCTACACCCCCTTTCTCAATAATATCAAAAACTTCAACAATTTCGGGAGTCGTTGGGCTGGGGTCTGTACTGTCACTTACAGCCTCCTCCACAACATCCTCATCAATCAAATTTTCTGGTGATGGTATGGATTCACCCAACACCAGATCAACATTATCAATACTTTCAAAAACATCAAAAACTTCAAAGGTTGCTGAGTCAGAAGTAGCCTTGTCACCTACAACCTCTTCCTCAACAACCGTTTCGACCATCTCAGTGGTCTCTTGACATTCCCAAGGTGTATGCCCTTCCATCACATATTCAGGTGATGCAAGTTCACACACATTATCATTGGTATAAAAATCACTCACCTCCGGTTCTGGCGAAGGTGGTGAACAATTCCAACTTTCCTCTAACCTATCTAAAGAAGCTTGCATTTTTTCAAGAGCTTCAGCCTGGTCCTTCTGCTCATGGTAGTTGTTATACATGAATACCCAAAGTTGGGCCCAAGTTACAGAATTCTCAAGCTGAGATGACTCCTCGGTCCGCCATCCATCGTCATTGGGTGATCCATTGTAGCAATCATCCTCGTAATAGGTGTCGGCCGGATTTTCATAATAATCATACTGATCCGAGTACATGTAGTCACCCATTATAAGGATGTACACATACCAAAAATCAGCAAACTAAAATCAAACATAAAAATAAGAAACGAGTTCCTACTACTCACCTAACCTAAGCGCACAGCTCCCCGGCAACGGCGCCAAAATTTGACGTGCACGCAGAGGTCGTCATGCGGTCAAAAATAAGAAATAACCTAACATTCACTAGTACAGTGGAGTCAGGGTCGATCCACAGGAGCTACGTGGTTAGCCTAGATGAGAGATTACCAACTGATAGTGTCACAGCTATAGTCGGAGGAACTAATTTCTATCTTCCTATCTCAAAACAATATTCAAAAACGCAAGCCAAGCTTAGCTATGCTCAAATGACCTAGTTACTTTCTGAACTCAGAAGTACATCTCTGAATCAGAAGCAATTGAAGGCATTCAAACTAACCAAAACCAAGCAAAGCATAAACTACCGCTAGTTAAAGTCCAATAGAACAGTTACTAGCCAATGTTTAGTGCTTAACCCTAACCTAATTAGCTACTGTTTTCAGCAAAGGAAAACAGTCCCAACCAAGTCCAAAACACAATCCAATCACAAACAACAATCAAAACACAAACTAACATCCGAAATACCGAAAACCAATATTAAACGTAACCAAATGATTGCATTCACCAAAACCAAAATCCAATTACAGAATCAATAACCAAATGCTTCAAAATCAGAAACCTAAAGGCTCAAAATCAGTGGTTGTCACTCCCAAGGACTTTAGCCACAAAACTACTTACTACTAAAAAGGAAATTAAATCCAAAAACATGAAATACCAATTATGAGTTTGCTGAAATGAATCCTCGAGTCAAAGAGCTTCTAGGTCGATGTTTACACCCGGTCTTTGCTAGGGTTTTCGGCTGGAAATGCCTCTATTTATAGTTGCAAATTTCCCGTGACCGCGCCGCGCATAAGTGAAATCCGCGGCGCGCGTACTTATCCGTTCCCCGTTTTTTCGTCATTTAAAATGTATTCCACCGCCTTACATCCGCGTCGCGCAAAAGAGGAATCCGCGGCGCGCGTACGTGTTCTCTTGATTTTGCATTCTTTCCATACTTTTTCCTTTTGTACATCTTTAGTCCCTGTTTTTACTCTTTTTCTCCAGACAAGTCCTGACACGAAAAGTGAAAATACCCATGCATATTTGATATAATTTTACCAAGAACAGGGCTCAACAACGCCTAAAATACTTGATATCACTAGGCGTTGTCACAACCGCAATGACTCGAAATATCAAATCACTAAATCACGTTCGTGAGTCTCTAAAAGAAGCGCAAGAAGGGTGGCACACCCTCATGAATCTTTTTTTTTTTTTTTACTAAAACTATGATTAATAAGGAAAATACAAGCAAACAAAAATATAAACTACAATAACATAAAAAGGAAAACATAGGCAAGATGGAAGGAATGATCCATTTCCAATCAATTTAGAAATAACAAATTACTAAAATGGTCCCTGCGGTTTGATCAAAATTGCACGTTTGGTCCCTAACTTTTATTTTGCACTTGGACCATCCATGTGGTATGATTTTGTTGCGCTTATCGTCCTGCCAGACCTAAAAAGACTATACTACCCTTATTAAATTTTTTTTTTAAATTATTTTAGTCAATTATTTTAATTATAATAAAGTTTTGGGTTCCACCCCTCATCCTCATCAGCCCTAGATGTGTTTGACGTGAATGTTGTCGAACCACCACCCTCTTTGACAATCGCCTTTGTTGAAATCTAAGCTAACACTACCACCACCACCACCTTCAGTTAAGACACCCGATTTGGTCGACGGTTTCCACTAGGCCACTGATTACTACAATCAAAGGTCTTGACTATGGAGCTAATGGCTGTGAACTGAACGATGAACCCGCAGATGTTTCCAAGGCGCGGTATAGCTCGATTCAGTCGGCGGTTTCCACTGACGTGAATGGTTTAGCGTTTTGATTATGGTGGTTTTGATTATGATGAACAACGCTAACCTCTGATCCCTGCCCACTTATCCTTTCCTCTTATTTTGATGGGGAATTAATTTCTGAAACCATTTTTGATTTTGGATCTGGAGGGGGACGGTGAAAGCGACGATTGTGAAGGTTGCGATTGGTTTCAGGTTTTGTTCAGTTGCATTTTTAGGTTTTGCTTTACATTTTGTTTCAGGTTTGAATTTCAATTTCAGCTTTAGATTGCAGGTTAGGTTTGAGTTGCATGTCTTAGCTTTAATTTGAGGTCAGGGCTAGATTTCAGTTTTAAGGTTTGATTTTAGTTTAGAAATTGACTTCAATTGCAGGATGGTGATGCCAATGGTGTGGGTGGTGTTAGTGGTCGGTGGCAATGGTGGTGGTGGTGATCGATGACAGTGATGATGGGTGTGGATAAATCTAAATCAAGTTCTAAAAAGAAAGAAAAAATAAGAACAAATTACTGCAATGCATAATACACAAATAGATTAATAATTCATAAATAAATAAGGGTAATATAGTCTTTTTAGGTCTGGCAGGGACGATAAACGCAACAAAATTATACCACAGGAATAGTCCGAGTGCAAAATAAAAGTTAAGGACCAAACATGTAGTTACGTAATTTTGATTAAACTAGAGGAACGACTTCTGTAATTTGTTCATTTAGAAAAGATTGTTTTTTTTTTTTTAACCAGCAAATATTAATACACACCTAAATCCTAATCCTAATCTCATAATCCACCTAATCCCCTAACGGGATTTGAACCCAAGACCTCAAGGAGGCCGGACATTCGCCTGTGCCACTGGACCAAAAGGTCTTTGGCATTTAGAAAAGATTGTTAGCAACCATTTCCATTATCCGCTATCAACCCAACGAGTCTTTATGTGGCATACATTAAAAGCTTAAAAAAGTAAAACTTGCTCATAATTCAATGAACAACAACAAATTAACAGTTTTAACACCCCTAAAAACCCTAACTCGCACATCACCACTCAGATGGGCTTGGAAGCGGCTCGATATGGTCAAACATATCCATCGGAAAATCGTCAATGAACGTATCCGGCGCCATCATCATCGGATCACCACTCTCTTGCCTTCCACAGCTCCCGCCGCTTTCTCCTTCACCACCTACAACACAAAAATTTCTGTAAATCAAACAAAAGAGGTAATAGAAGAAGATAGAAAACTTCCGGCATGAATACCTGGTGGGACGTATGGGAACTGGACCATCTCAGATGAACCGCCATTGCCAAAAACGGCGAAGAAATTAGGGTCACCTAGTTGGGTGAAAATGTCGTGGCTTTCGAGCGCCGGCGGCGGCGGCGGTGGAGGAAGTTCGATTTTGAGCGGCGGAACATGAGGGAACGGTGGTAGCATAAGTGGATGTGGTGGCGCGTTGCAGGGGTACTGACAGAATGGCTGGATGTCGTCATAGCTAATTAAGCTTGTGCCCACCGTGGTGGTGGTGGTGGTGATGGCGGTGGTGGGGATCATAAGTTCCGGCATTGGTACCATCTTGATTGGTTCACAGTAAGGCGAGGAACAAGACAATGTTTTTGGTGACGTTACTGATGATTCTTCAGTTGAAGAACTTTGTCTCGGTGCCTGAATTGTTTAACGAAAAAGATTGAAATCAATGATTTTTTTATAACATTTAAAGATAGAATGAAATGAGATTGTTTACCTCAAAGGTGGGAACTTTATGAAGGGCAGGGGGTTCCCGGAGTGATTTGTGGGGTTTTGGTGGTGGCGGCGGCGGCGGTGTTTGAAGAACTCGCGCCAATCTTTTCTGTCTGCTACTCCAGAAATTCTTCACATCGTTATCTGTTCTTCCCGGCAAAAACGTGGCGATTCTTGCCCATTTGTTCCCGAATTGCCCCTGTAGTTCGATCACTATCCTCTCTTCCTCTCCAGAAAACTTCACGCCACTGATAACACACAGTCACACACAAAGATAGAAATTAGATGTATTTTCTTCGATAAATTAAACAATAACTTGTACTTTTATCATGTGTATGAAGAGATCGAATTAAATTGTATCCAGTTCTATAAATCCCATCAAAATTTGATGTCGGATTGTCAAAAAGAAAAAGAAATAAACAAATTGCGAGAAACCCTATCAAAATTTGATGTCATTTGTTAAAAAAATTAACGATTATCAAAGATCCATATGCAATCAAGGCAAAATCTCGCATTCTTGCAACAGTAAAATATGAAAACAATGAGTCCAAGTTCTTCATAGATAACAAGAAACCCATTTCGAAAAGACGCACAGAGAAACAAAATTAATCCAAAAATACGTAATATACACTCTATGAAGTATGAACACTCACACAGACATAAACGCAAACGGTTCGAGTGTGTAGATTTTACCGATTACCATTGTCGATCACTACTTCAAAATTCTAAATTCGCATCTTCAGACTCAAAACACAGACAAATTTGAATAAAAAACAACGCGTTTTTGATGAATTTGGAAGGAGAAAGTGAAGGGGAGTAAGTACTTTTTGAGATTGGGTCGAAGTTTGTTGACCCAACGGAGACGACAAGATTTTCCTGTTCGTTTAAGAAGGCCTTTGGATCGAATGGAGCTCCAATCTTTTGGTCCGTATTTCTTGACATGCTTAAGTAAAACTTCATCTTCTTCTGCTTTCCATGGCCCTTTCTTTATCTCTCCCATTTCATCATACATTCTTCCCCTCTCCATTGATTCTTCAATTTCCACTCTCGCACACACTTCACACACAGGAACCTTTTTCTCTCTATAGTAAACTCTCTGTCAACGAGTGAATTTGTCTGCAATTAGAGGGTGGGAGTAGTGACGGTTAAGACGGTTATTGCCATGATCCACCATTTTCCCCCTTTTTTCTCTCTTTCGAAAACATGGGTAGAATTTACATTTTTGGTCCTCAAGGTTATAACTAATACGTATTTGTCCGTAAATAAATAGTGTTGGCAATCAATTTGGTACTCAAATATATTCGATCAAATTTGACTTCCATTTATAATATTACGAAGATAGACATCTACTTTCTCGTCACACTAAGGGGGAATATACTCAGTTAAAGGTACATAATTGGGGTCGCTACAAAAAAATCGATAACGTTAGGTTTTTAGCAAATTTAAAACTTTAACTTAATTAGGACGATTCCAAAACTTTTTAAAAGATGCTGTTCAAGATAAAAAAAAAAAAATTATTGGATTTCATGATCATATTACATTCTATATATTTTGAGCACTTGTTATAACAAATCTTGTTTACCTGGAGTGGTTGTACAATAAATTTAACATTTATTTATATGGTTATGTTGTATGAATGGGATATCCTCGACTAATGATGTACTTGATGTTTAAAGTAATTCTTATCAATCATTTAATATTTAAAATAATTCTTAACAATATAAAGTTGCTTGTAAATCATAATTAATCTTATTAATACATCTTTTAACCATGCGATAACTTTCGAAAATTAGTGTACTAGATGTTTTTAGACAGTTCAAAGAGAAATATGATATGCTTTTTTGAATGTTTGATTGCATATAATCAAGTTTGGTCGTTTCTCATTTAAGGTAATCAAATTAAAAATAAAATGTTAAGATATCGATATTCTGTTTTTTTATTTTTATTTCTGATGACCGATAATGTACTTGGCAGGTAACATATAAATTTGTCATTTACATTGAAGCATCATCCGCTAGAATAATCGTCGATCAAAATAGGCAACAAAAATTAAAAGTAGATTATGTTAAAGAACCTTTTTTAGACAAAAAAAAATCTAAAACTCCTTAAAATAGAAAAGTTTGTAAGTCTACTTTTCTAGTCTAAAGAGAATTCATTACTATAGACAAGAAATTACCAGAATTTGTTATCCTTTTATATATATCATATTACATAAAAATTTCACTTTAACATGATAAGTCATTCATTTAGGCAACTGCATCAGGTTAATTTACAGTAATAATCATTCTAAAGAAAATTGCAGCAAAAGTACTACATTATACAAACTATATATGCATAATTATTTATTAATGGACACATTTTAGACAACTTGACCCTTAATCCATTATTTTTTGAACAAAATGTGCAAATAAATATGAAATGTAAGTGCGTCAAAGAAATAAAAAAAATACGAACAACATGAACTAATTATAACACCCTGAATTTTCGTCAAGTTTTATTGATGAATGGGCAAAAAGGTAGTCTCAAAATATAGAGGAGTCTAAGTCGGAGGACCAACGATGTAAGTTAATTAAGTGCGTGGTGAGTCACCGTTTCCTTCGGGAATACGTGGCCTCTAAATTTTGACTTTCGAGACTCGAGAGTTTGTGGCCGTGAAATTTACACATGTTTTTATTATGTGATGCTATTCTTTATTATCATAACTAAATGAATTCACAAAAATGGGTTATTTCTTACAACTCAGGATCACAGTCTAAACTATATATAAAACAATAGTTTCTTTAGCAAATCCCGTTTTATACATAAATGATCAATCACGAAATTTCATCCATGAATTATATCATGATCTGTGTTTATTAACTTTTTTTCCTTTAACATCTTTTTTCTACTTTGGATCATCTATAAACCAAAGTTGAAAAGGATGATGTAAAGTTGATAATTAGAGGTGACCTTATCGTATTTGACAATATTACTTCGTATTGCAAGTCGAATATTATTTCCACTCAATGTTGCAATTCCTTTTGTGAAAATGTTAGAGATTATCATGAAGATGTTTCTAGAAGAAAAAAAAAAAATTAGCGGACCATACTGCCTCATCTTAATATCACAAAATGTGCTGCGTGCCATAAAATCCCAATCAAAAGATATAATTTTGGAAGTACAATACTATAATAAGGAAGCATTAATGGTAAATTGCTATTTCTTGCATTTATCCCATTTTTTTTAAATGTAGCATAGTAGGAAAGTCGTGGCCATTTTATTAAGCTTACCAAAAAAAGACAAAGAAATTATAACATAAAGATCCGATTATATACACCCGTTAATCTATCCAAATTTTGGTTTTATTGTTCCTACAAACAACATCCAAAGAATCCGAGCCTTCAAACTTCCACCAAAAAGAAAGAAATATTGAAAACCCTCAAACTGTCATAACCTAAATCTATCCCTGAAACCAAAAAAGAAAAAAAGAAAAAAAAAAAGGTTAATCGGTTATTACAAGGAACAAGAAAACACCATGTGAATTTATACCTTTGGAGGAGCTTCAGATACTTTGTATGAATCAGCAGTAATGGAGTCGAGCCACAAACCAGGAAACAGATTCTGCAAAAATTTCAGAACACATCAGAAAACATTCAAACATAAAACACAATGAATTTAGAGGCATGGTAGGATTTTCTAATCCTTTAGAAGATAAAACCCAACCATGAATTTTAAAGGCATGGTTGACTATTGAATAGGAGTGAAAATTATTAATGGATTTGGGAAAATCTGCAATTTGTGGAGAAATCGGTCAGCATCAAATCCCAGAAATGGTAAATTTAATAGATCATAACAATCCCCAAAAGAATCTCGAAATTGCAATTCACTTACGCATGAAATCAATCATACGAAGAACTGAGACATGATAAACTCGATATAAAATAGGGAAAGTGGGAAACTCACATCAAGTTGCTTCTGAATGACCCTTGGTCTCTTCTTTGGCCTCCGGGACGGCTTTGATCCGGTCAACAAGAATATATCCTCTTCAATCTCGCCACGGGAAAGCGGAATAGAAAACTTCTGCTTCCTCGACTTCCTCGGATCGCTGTTATTGTTAGTATTCAGTTCGGATAATTGTTTGTTGATATTGGTCTCGTGAGAAGTTTTAGTCTCTTGCAATCGTGATGCGCCGATCTTCGGCAGACCTCCGGTAGATTGCTTGTGGTTCAGCGGCGGCCTTCTCGGCCTCAAATTCCAGGTCTTCGGTGATGATTCATCTTCTGCTGCTTCCGCTGCTTGCGGCGGAACGGAATCATCCATGGGTGTGTATGAGCGGTTTTCTTCTTCGACGCCGTTGTGTTGCTTGCTGTTTTCTCGGAAACGAATAGAGATCTTGTTAGATCTTCTCCCTTTGTGATTGTTTTCAACATGTTTCGTTGATGATTCGAACATTATTCGCGTATCCGTTTTTTCCATAAACTGGGAAGCGGCATAGTTTAGACTAGCCTCGAACTCTAAATCACGCATCGGCGATTGCTTGTGGAGAGGCGATGGCCGCTGTGAAACACTTGACGGCGAGGTTTGACGCCTATGAGAAGGAGCATGAGTATGCGACTTTAACGGTGGTGATTCACGCCATGGAGTGGACGGAGGTGGCGATGAAGAGGAGGCTTCTCCGGCTAGTCTGCTGCGGCCGCTGCGATGGTTCTTCCATTTGAGATGTGTCAACGAGAAGTTGTGTAGAGGTTGTAATTTCGCTGGCGCCGGTGAGGCCATATCGATCAACAGCGTTTGGTTCCAATCAGAGAATCAATCAATTGATCATCCAACAAACTTGCTGAGTGATAAGAATGAAAGAACAACCAACAAAAGAATCGAAATTCCAAATTCCTTTAACGGAGTGTGATCGAGCCTAAATGGTGTGATCTTGCTGCGATTTTCGAGATTCTATAAATGTGAAGATATGAAATGAAATTGAGAGAGACAGAGATTAGAGAAGAATTGTGACCAAGGTTTTGAAGAAAGAAGTTCAAGGTTTTTATTGAAAGGGAAGCCTTGTTTTTGTATTCTTTATTGAACAAATCGCATAACAAAATTTATAATTTATATTTTGTAGATTATTGTTCTGGAGTTGCATAAATTTAAATATATATTGTTGATATTAATGTTGACGAATGTAATAAAAGAATTACAGATTGACATATAAATTTTAAAATATAGATTTCAAAAGTATGCATATGAATCAGACTATTTATGTCTATTAAACTTTGAGGAAAGATCAAAATAATTTGAACGAAACACTATAGCATGTCTCCAAAATAAACATCAATAAATTAGTTCGATCATAACTATGATTCTTTCTCCAAATTATAGGTATGGCAACTCAAATCATATCTAAAATATCGATACAACATAAACCAAGATATAGCTTTCAAATAAATATTTCTCAAAAAGGAAGTATTTGTAACATGATCTCCTCATATGAGATTAAAAAAAACGTTTTTTTTTTTTTTTTTCTGAATTTCCCATGAAAAAATACTAATAATAGTCAAAGAAATAAGATTTTTTAACAACAAATTGATTTATTTATCTGGAGTTAACTTGAAAGAAAATTCCACCTGTCATACAAATATGACACGCCTAGTCATACAAAATACAAAAGAATGTTAGTACAGTCAATGTGTATATCGAAGGGTAATTAAACCACCGATGGCATGTATGACAACTTATCTCAAAACCTAAATTAAAATCACAATATTATATCATATTACCACTTGCAACAAACACACACAAAAAGAAGACGTTATGGAAATATCACACCTTCACAAATGGTCTCACATTATCGATAATGACATGATTGTAGTGCATCTATACGTGGTTAAATTGGTATCACTATTAAACAGATTGATCTTTAAAAAGTGTTTTAGGAGTAAATATGTCAATATAACAAAAATCAACTTTAAGACCTTTGTATATATAGCATGCATCAAGATCCTATTAACCACGTATAATCAAATGTACAATTTATTATGTATTAAGGTAAATAATATTATTTTCTTACTAGGGATGATCGTCGGTTCCGAACCGGCCCGAACCGGACCGAGAACCGGTAGAACCGAGGACCGACAAAGGGTTGAAAACAAAACCGAGAACCGGACCGTTGAATACTATACCGGTTCCTGTCCTTAGCCGGTTCCGAAGCCGTTTTACCCATTAAGCAATTTTAAGTCTTTTAAGACATACTATTAAGACATTCATTAAGACAATCTATCATATCATTTGATTAAAACAAACACCCTAAAATTTCAAATTTGAAACTAAAATAGTAATATGTTGGAGAATCGGTTTTAGTAGAATTTTTTTGACTTACTTGACTTTGTGCGATCACTATTTGGTCGAATTGCCGTGATCGCATATGAGAGCCAACTAGCCAAGAGCCAATAAGGGTTGAAGTCTTTACGATATGAGACGTGGGTGGGTTTTGGGAATTAGGATTTCTGTATTTATTTTTTAGTAAAACTGATCGAAACATATTTAATAAAAGCAATAATTTTGGTCGAATTGTCGTGCGATCACGTTTGTTAAAATTTAATATACTAATCTATGATTATTCACGTTCACACATAATATATATACGGTTAGGATTGCTATATTTACTTTTTGAGAAGTAATTGAAACATAATACATGTATGGTTATGTTGAGTTTTCCTCTAAAAGTCATTTTAGGTTGTGTGTTGTTTTTTGTTTCCTGTTACAAATTTATGTTTTTGTTATTAGATTTGTCACCCTTTTAACTTAAATTTTAAAATATAAAACCGGTCTGGGTCCTGTTATTTTTTAGGAACCGGGTGGAACAGAACCGGAAGAACCGGGAACCGTCGAAGCACAAAACGTAAAACCGGAAACCGGACCAACAAAGTGTATACCGGTTCAGTCCGGTGCCAGTTTCGATTCCGGTCCGGTCCGGTCCGATCCGACCGGTTTTTTTTTAGCATGCATATTTCTTACTATCAACCAAGGATATGCCAGTAATTTACAAAACACATCGATTATAATCGATTTTAAGAAACAAATTTGTCAACAAAATTCTAAGAATTGACACCGGTAAGACCATGTTGTATGCATACGCAAAGAACACATTTTAAGGGGAGGGAGAGAAGAATAAGAGTCAATGAGAAGAGAGTAATCGGTGTTCCCGAGCATCTTCCAGGGAACGCCTGAGAACAGGCACACGGAGGAACGTAGGGGGGCGGTGTTTGGCCGCGTTCCAGGTGTGTTCCGGCGCCAACTCAACAGGACACGGTACTTCCTTCTCCCACACCCCACAACCTAATACAAATGTTTCCTAATGATCGTTTTTGTCTAATTCTGATAGAAATAAGAAGTTAAACGGTTTAGATATCTCCTCCCTTCTTTGTCCTATGTGTAATGCTCATGAGGAGAACCGCTCTCATTTTTTATTTGGTTGTTTATTGTTGAAGACTTGATAGCTCGAGCGGTCAGATGGTGGGGATTGCCTGTTTAGATCCTCATAGGTTTTGAGGATTGACTTTGATGGTTTGCTAGCCTGAGGATGCGTCACAGAATGAAAGATCACTTAGAGGCCGTGTTTTACATTTTATGGTGACATATTTGGAAGTTCAATGTTGATCTTTTTGACAGCATGGTTACTTACTCTTATTTTTGGGCTACCAATAGTAATAGATCTTTCGTTATTACTTAGGTGAGTTGGCTCTAAGACGCCATGATTGATATATCTTGATGTACTTTCTAATCTAGCTTCTTGCAAGCTTTTGGTTATAAAATTTGATGTCGTTCAGAAAGAAAAAAAAAAGTCCAGATGAAATGACCAACATATACTCAATTTTGTCTTTTGTGTTTTTATCAATTAATAAACTATAATAACCAAATATATAAACTAAAGAAATTAAAAAAAGCCCTAAGTCTATTTTGTATTTGTTATCTCATTGTTCATCCCATCTTTGATATTGTCTGCCTACATCAACGTCGTCAGCCACCAAGCCTCGTCGTCTATGTCTCTTCTCCTCTACCTCAATCTGATCCTTAGTGAAACTTAGAAGTAGCAATCAACCTGATTTTGTTCTGAAGTCAAAAGTAACCATGGTCTTGTAGTCTCTCTTGACGTTATGTACGTCGACAACTTGATTTGCCTCTATTAACATCAAATCATAATGCTTCACTTCTTCCATGTCGGTTAATCTGATGTATTTGAGGTTTTTGATGGTTCAATGTTGATCAATTGTCAACGGGAAGGTGCAGTTGAAGTAAGGATTGTCGTCGGAGGTTGAGGCATGGATGGGCAACTATCAACGGAAAGGTGCAGTTCAAAACAACAACAGTATAGACGCGACCATATCTATGATTTTCCATTTCCTATTAAAACACTCTAAACACCACATTTTCAAGTTTCTTATTTTGTTCGGTTATTGGTGTTTAACTTGCCATTGCTCTTATTAGTATGTCTACGTTTATTTTTTAGTTACAACGTAATTTCTAGATTTGATCATTATATTACGTTGTTTCATAGTTTATTGTTGTCTTTGATATTGATTTTGTCTATTCTGTCTAGTTAAACTCAAAATTTTGGTCCATTTTAAGTTTCGATTTTGTTGATTTTGTTCATTCTATCTGATCACCGAAAATCCACCACTGGATATGTTTTTAGTCCATCATCTATGACTTTGACAAACTATTGACTTTGTATGTGTAATAATATCTTATAACTATAATATAAACTAGTTAAAATAAAACTAAAATAAAGTTTATACAAAATACAAATAAAATAAACCTCGTAATTCATTGTATTTTTTATTTGATACAAGGACAAATTGATCATTTTAGAAAAAATGAACCGGTTAAAAGTTAGATTTATCCACTAAAAGACCAATCGTGCAAAGTTTTAAAACCACAGGACCTAGCACGTAACATTTTCTAAGGGTGCACAGAGTAGTGACAGGTTCACAAGGGTTCATTGGCGGCACCGGCCACGTACGCGAGTTGGCGAAAGATAAAGCGTAGCTGGTTGGGGTGTGGGTTGGTGAAACTGCCCATTAACCCTTTAATTCAATAAAAAATTTATTACAACTAAAATTAATCCCCCACACCTATAAAATCATCCCTATACCTCTTAAAAAATCACACCATCTTCACTTTTTCTCTAAACTTCTCTCCAAACCTTTTCCATTTATAAAAAATCCCTCTTTTATAAAATGGATTCTAGCCGAGAGAATTCGAAAAAAACGTTGTTCATCAAAAACAAATAACCGACAAGATGAAGGCAGATCGAATGTTCGTCCAACCCCATCCCCGTATTATCAAAATTACAACCAATATCCCCAGTTGGTTGATCTTCCTCCCCACTGTAAGACCGTAGGGAATAAATGAGTTTTCAAAAGAAAAATTGATATGGATGGAAATCTACACACTTTTAAGGAAAGACTTGTTGCGAAAGGTTACACTCAAACTCACGGTATTGACTGTGAAGAGACATTTTCTCTAGTGGTAATGATCTAGTCTATTAGGATACTCTTTGTCATAGCTGCATATTATGACTATGAGATATGGCAAATGGATGTTAAAAAGGTTTTCCTTAATTGACACTTACTAGAAGATGTCTATATGGATCAGTCGGAACGTTTTGTCGATCCAAAGTATCCGAACAAAGTGTTTAAGCTTAAGATACCTATTTATGGATTAAAGCAAGCGTCTCGTAATCGAAATCTTCGCTTTGATGAGAAAACCACTGATATTGGATTCATACAAAATAAAGATGACTCCTATCTTTATAAAAAAACTAATGGGGGACCATTACATTCTTAGTCTTGTATGTAGATAACATACTACTATTTGGGAATGACATCCCGACCATAAAATGTACCAAGTCCTTTATTGGAAATTGTTTCTCAATGAAAGACTTAGGATAGGCTTCATATATTCTTGGCATTAAGATCTATAGTGATAAATTAGGGCGGTTTATTGGGCTAAGTCAGGGTGCATACATTGATAAGATTTTGAAAGAGTTTAATATACAAGAGTCTAAGAGAGGGTTCTTGCCAATACCACATGGTACTATTCTAAGCAAGTCTCAACGTCCTAGCACAAGAGTTGAGCTAGAAAGAAAGAATGATACTCTATATGCTTTAGCAATTGGATCTACTATTTATGTCATGTTATGAACTACACCTAATGTCTCATATGCTTTAAGCATGGCTAGTAGATATCAATAGAGTCCAAGTGAAGATCATTAGACTGTAGTTAAGAACATTCTAAAGTACTTGCGAATAACTAAAGAAATGTTCCTTATATACGGAGGTGTGGAAGAATACCTAATTGTAAAATGTTACAACGTTGCTAGCTTCCAAATAGATCGGGACGATTCTAGATCACAATCAAGATTTGTCTTCATTTTTGAATGGAGGCGCGATTTCTTGGAAAAGATCCAAGCAAATATTGGTTTCACAATCCACTACGAAATAAAGGTACATTGCCGCTTTAGAAGCTGCACAAGAGGTTTTCTGGATGAAGAAGTCCATTGAAGGCCTAGGGGTTGTTCCTTTCATTCAGGATCCTATAGAGATCTTCTGTGACAATGAGGGTGCTATTGCGCAAGCTAAGGAACCCATATCACACCAGAGAAAACCAGACATATTCTTTGAAGATTTAACTACATACGAGATGAAGTTAAACGATGAGATATTTATATTCACAAAGTTCATACAAATCATAATTTAGAAGACCCATTCACGAAGCCCCTTCCACAACCTAAGCATGAGAGTCATATTCGGGCTATAGAACTTCGTTATTCTAGTGACTGGATCTGATCCAGATTCAATGTTTGGATATTTGGGATATTATAAAGGTAAACTATTGAATTAAAATTGATATATGAGATATGATCTTTTAATTATTTCTTGTTGTTTTCTATATTAGCATGTTGAATCCTTGAATAATCTAGTTATTTTAAAATTGTCTATAGTCGGTCACAGTTGTGGGAGAAACTATGTAATAAGACTAATATGAATTAGATTGATTGACTTTCATTTAGATGGAAGTAGCAAAGAGCTGCAACCAACTTCATATATACTTATTAAAGAACAAGTATTCTACATGACCCGCTTTAATATCACTTTATGGATCGCTGTCATAAGTGACTCTTAAATAAAAGGGTTGTATCTTTGTATCCTTCAACCCGAGATGCATATTAGGGACTTTAGTGTAGGGAATACTATGCTTTCATATGGTTTAAACATTTTTCTTTGACCGATCACTTATAAAGACCATTATTAGGTATACTATGAAGTATACAAGAGGTGTATACAGTTAGTATGAGATTTGTCCCTCTTATGTGTTGAGAGTTAAACGTCTAATACGCTTTATCAAAAGTTAAACACAAATGAGAATGATTATGATCCATGTCTTATGTTCAACATGATGTTTGTGACAAAGGGGTAATTGGTACATAACCTTGTACACCAATTGGAGCTTTGAGCTTTTGAAGAATTTGATGTTGTTGACTGGCACTTCGTTGTGTGTTATTGGGGGCAGTAAAATGTTGCTAGACGTTCACTACTGTTGGTGTCAGTATATGATGCAACCTTGTGCAAGTGGGAGATTATTGGTTCTATATGTCCAATGCCAATAACATATTATCTTATAAGACCACACCAATAACAAGTTAGACACCAATTTGTTCATTTTATGTGTGAATTTGATTTATGATAAAATATCATAATCATTCTATGTATTGTTTTATGTGAAAATAATATTGTATATTGATTTAATTAATATAGTATGAATTAATTAATATAAGTGTAGTAATTAATATTATTTAATTGTTAAATGATTTAAATAAATTTGTTTAACTAATGCTTATTTTAAATGTTAAAATAAATGTATGTGTGTGTATGTGTGTGTGTGTGTGTGTGTGTATATATATATATATATATATATATATATATATATATATATATATATATATATATATATATATATATATATATATATATATATATATATATATATATATATATAGTCAACTTGAGGATTCCTTTGTCAAATCGACTTCATGGATCGGGTTCCCTGTCGAGTATTTAGTTTTTGCCATCCCTAAATGAGATCTCAATTACTTGTTATATTCAACTTACTAAACTTAGAAATTGAGTCTTACTTAAATGTTGTTCATATGAATCCTAGATCACTTCAAGACTTCATTTATGTAGGTAATTTGACTAATTAGTTCAAATAGTCACCGTGATTTGTTTCCATATATTGCAACTCATCAAGTGTAAACTAATTCTCCTAGACTTTTCATTTAAAAGCACTTTCATATAATAACTTGACATTTTACAAGGCCAGTGCATATTTTATTTTGAGTAGGTCCCATTGATATAAGACATTTTTTGCACTTTTAGGATGTTACCTCCTTTAAAGAATTAGTTTACCAAGAGAAGTCAATAGAAAGAACCATGAGGCATAATAAGGGGAACCTTGTGTGAAAACACTATTAAATAAGTTGATTTGTTCTCCCCATCATGGTAGAAGAAAGTGTGCCCAAAGAACTAGGAAAACCAGTTAAATACCGATGTATCAAATGAGGATACTAAGGATGAGTGTGGTCCGAAAATCGAACCGGACCGAAACCAAATTGGACCGAAACCGAATTAGGATTTTTTTAAAAACCAAAGATCGAACCGAATATGTATATTCGGTTCCGGTTTGGTTCAGTTATGTCGGTTTTCAGTTCGGTTTTTCATGATCAAGAGTAGTGTTAGGGTAAGCATGATCCGGAGACCGGACCGAACCGAAACTGAATTAGCATTTTTTAAAAATTGAAAACCGAACCGAATATGTATATTCATATTCGGTCCTGGTTCAGTTTGGTTTCGGTCAGTTTTCATTTCAGTTCGTTTTTCAGTATTCAGTGATCACTTTTATCAAATGTGGCTTTTGGAGGTCTAAGATTTGTATTTTGGATTCGGGTTGTTTATTCCATATGTACCCGAACAAATGTTGGGTCATGACGTATACAAGTTGGAGATCGAGAGGTGTTGCTGTGGAATGATATGCATCGCATAGTGGTCGGCATTGGGTTGATAAACATTCAAATGTGTGATCGAGTAGAAAGGACTCTTACATTGTTCGGTATGTTTCAAAGCTTAGAAAAAACTTAATACTGATTTCGAACTTTGGACTCCCAAGGGTTCAAGTATGCATGTTTGGAAGTAGTGTTTAGGATTTTTAGAGGATGCATTAGTGGCAATGGAAAGGAGACAAAATCTACGTTTTACGTTTTTGTTGGAAAAACCATGGTGGGCTATCGGGCTCGATAGAGATTTTATTGTAAGACCCATTTGAAAGGTTTTCTGCAACTATGAACTAAAATTCCTAAGTTCACATGCAACCTATATAGATCTAAGTTTTCTTCTAGTTAAACATATAACAAATCGTAGAAAGCCCAGAAAATATAAACTAAAAGGAAAGATTAAGAAAAACCAACCTTTATTGAAACTTGGAAGCAAAGCAACAGAAATCTCTTGCCTCAAATGCCGTCACACCCTGGCTGGTAATCTTGGCCGAAAATCCTTGGGGAGAGAGAGTCAAAAATCGCAGGTATTAGGGTTTGTGAGCCTCCCTATTTATAGGCTCCTTGTGGTTATCAGATAAACGTTACAGATAAACCTTTTTGAATTCGAATCAAGATAAAACCATTATTTTAATCATTCAAACCATATTTATCTGTAAATATATATATTTTGAATATATATATATATATATATATATATATATATATATATATATATATATATATATATATATATATATATATATATATATATATTCGGCCAACCACACTCACTCACACTGTCACTTACTCAACTATTGAATAATTACAGTTTTAGTCCCTGCACCTTTAATTAATTAATTTAACTGCCAAATTAATTCCAATTAATTCCAGAAAAATTTCTAATTAATTATTATAGTTTCTAATTAATATATTATCACTTAAATATATTAATAAACTATTTATTTAATTTCTATTGATTTATTAATCACATAATAAATCAATCTTTCTTTCTACCGGACTTTCTACCAATCCTCCAACTATGAGGGCAACCCAAATAGACTATGCTACTATTAATTAGATAAATACTAATTATTAGTCATGGCTTAGACACATAATCCAACAGTCTCCCACTTGGATAAGTCTATGAATAAAATTACCAATTTACCCTCTAATTAATTTAGCAACTGTAGCTTCCTAGAAACCGCTGCCGAACTCTGACCTAGTCAGTTCTGTCCAAAGATAAGTGATCAGATGATCCTCTGTCCAACAAGATATTTTCAGACTCAAGACATGGATTGAGATCAATCCTAGTCTGATTCTCTGTTTCCCGATTTCTGATTTGCATATGACTTTAAGACTACTAATTGACCATATCAATTTAGTCCTGGTTGGCCAACCCTTTTAGTCAACTTCAAAATCATCGAGAGGCCTACAGATATCTGGTTTTCCCGACAGGGTCAAAGGACGAATAAGTTTTGACTTATATACTTATGTCCTTTACTAGTCAAATCATTCACAACAACACGTTTTATAACACCGTGTTACCGATGCATTTTCGCATTGTCAATGAACAACCGCTTGGTAAAACATAACTCATATGTCTCTACTTAAAGATCAAATGATATTATCGTCTCAACATTGCTTATGATGAAATCCATGAAGCAATCTGTTGAGCGTGGGTTTATCCAATACTCAAATCCCTATTTTCTAAGTACTCATGAATATTGTAGCAATCTTATTGCTATCTCTAACTCATTAGACAATCTACAAAACTATTCATGACAGTCTTCATTCATACTTACTCCCTAAAAAGTATGAGTGACTGTGGATATTCGAATAATAATTAAATTACTCAGGAAGTAAACATGCAAAATTGAAACACAATAATAAACAATCAACAAATGGTAGTATCAAATACTCATCAACAAAACTATATTATTAATTCACCAAAGTTAATTACATTTATATTGCAACAAGTTTCAAATCCTATCTATTTACAAAATACTAATATCATTTGTTAATCCTATGCACCGTGCATGCTGATAGTGCTTAACCCTACTCAGAGCCTTTGTCAAGGGATCTGCAGGATTATCTTCTGATGATACCCTCTTCACTGTTAGGTGACCTTCTTCTAGCCTATGTCTTATGTAGTGGTACTTTCTGTCGATGTGTCTGGACTTTCCATGATCTCTCGGCTCCTTCGTCAAAGCAACCGCTCCTTCATTATCGCAAAACAGTTCCATAGGCTCCTGAATACTCGGGACTACTCCAAGGTCACCGATGAAGTTCTTCAGCCAAGCCACTTCCTTTGCCGCTTCACTCGCTGCGATGTACTCTGATTCACACGTTGAATCAGCCACCGTCTCTTGCTTGGAACTTTTCCAAGTCACTGCTCCCCCATTTAACAGGAATACCCAGCCTGACTGAGACTGACCGTTGTCTCTATCTGTCTGAAAGCTGGCATCAGTATACCCGTCAACTCTCAAGGTATCGCTGCCACCAAGGACTAAGACAAAGTTCTTCGTCTTGCGCAGATACTTGAGTATGTTTTTGACCGCTGTCCAATGTGCCCTACCATGGTTCCCCTGGTATCGACTGACCATGCTCAAGGCAAAGGCCACGTCGGGACGAGTACACGTCATGGTGTACATGATTGACCCCAAAGCCGAAGCGTAAGGTACCCGACTCATGTCCGCAATTTCCTCGTCTGTACTTGGACTCTGAGTCTTACTCAGCTTAGCATTACTTTGCATTGGTAGCTCTCCCTTCTTTGAATTTTCCATACTAAATCTTTTCAGTACCTTTTCCAAGTATGTACTCTGACTAAGTCCAATTAGTCTCTTCTTCCTATCTCTCAATATTTTTATCCTGAGAATATAGACTGCCTCTCCTAGGTCTTTCATGGCGAAACACTTCCCGAGCCAAGACTTGACATCTTGCAGGGTCGGAACGTCGTTTCCCATGAGCAGTATGTCATCTACATACAGCACCAGGAAAGTGACTATATTCCCACTAGCTATGACATATAAGCAAGACTCATCCTCGCTCCTAGAGAAACCAAATTCTTTGACTTTCTCATGGAAACAAAGATTCCAGCTGCGAGAAGCTTGTTTTAATCCATAGATGGATTTCTCAAGCTTACACACTTTGTCAGGATACTTTGCATCAACAAAACCCTCTGGCTGATTCAAGTAAACATCCTCAGTCAACTTCCCATTAAGGAAAGCGGTCTTGACGTCCATCTGCCAAATTTCATAGTCATGAAATGCAGCTATGGCCAGCATAATCCTAATTGACTTTATCTTAGCCACTGGTGAGAAGGTCTCATCATAGTCAATCCTTGGGGTTTGAGTAAAGCCCTTTGCAACCAGTCTTGCTTTGAAGGTGTGTACCTTTCCGTCCATGTCGGTCTTCTTCTTGAAGATCCATTTGCACCCGACTGTCTTTCGACCCGGTACATTGTCAACCAAGTTCCAAACTTGATTGTCATACATGGACTTGATCTCTCTGTCCATTGCCTCTTTCCACTTGGCAGACTCAGGGCCCGCCACCGCTTCCCGGTAGTTAGCAGGTTCATCCAAATTTATCAGTGTCCTATCACTGACAAACGTATCTCCATCCGTAGTTATATGGAATCCATAAAACTCGGGTGGCATGCTAACTCTACTAGAGCGTCTAAGAGGTAAGGATATGTCAGTTGGACCAACAGGAACTTCTTCCTCTTATTGGTTGCTAGTTTCTCCTAAGGTTACATTATCGGGTAACTCTTGAATTTCTTCAAGGTCAATGGTACTCCCACTTTCCTCTTTGAATATGAGTTCTCTCTCTCGAAAGACTCCCCGTCTCGCTACAAATACCACGTCCTCGCTCGGTCTGTAGAACAGGTATCCAAAGGACTGTTTGGGATATCCAATGAAAAAACATTTCTCGCTTCTCTCTGCGAGTTTATCGTGAGTCTCTCGTCTAACGAAAGCCTCACAACCCCAGACTTTGATATGTGCTAACGAGGGAACTTTCCCCGTCCACATCTCATGAGGTGTTTTATCAACCTTCTTAGTAGGGACAAGATTGAGGATGTGGGCGGCAGTCTCTAAGGCATACCCCCAGAAGTGAATGGGAAGTGAAGCTCGACTCATCATGGAACGAACCATGTCTAACAAGGTTCGATTACGTCTCTCGGCAACACCGTTCAACTGTGGTGTCCGAGGAGGCGATAACTGTGAAACTATTCCATATTCCTTCAGATAGTCTAGGAACTCGATACTAAGATACTCTCCGCCTCTGTCGGACCTGAGCATCTTTATCTTCCTGCTCAATTGATTCTTAACTTCATTTTTGAACTCTTTGAACTTTTCAAAGGTGTCTGACTTGTGTTTGATTAAGTAGATATACCCGTATCTACTAAAATCGTCAGTGAAGGTCACGTAGAACCGTGTGCCGTCTTTTATGGTAGATCTGAAGGGACCACACACATCTGTGTGTATGATGTCCAAAAGACCTTCACCTCTTTCAAAGGAACCCTTTGAAAGGTGATTTTGTCTTCTTGCCCAAAAGACAAGATTCACATACATCATCCGATTTGAGGTCGAATGATTCCAACACTCCATCCTTTTGGAGTTGGGCGATGCGTGTCTTGTTAATGTGCCCAAGACGACAGTGCCACAAGCACGCCTTTTCTACACCACTAGAAGAATCAATAAAGTTTACACTATGACCTAAATTGTCTACACATTGCACAGTTTCATACACACCATCACAAGGTAAAGCATAAATACAGAAATAGCATTTTGAAAAACAAAAATATAACCATTACTATTATCAAACGAAAACTGTAAACTTTGTTTAAACAATGCATGAATGAAATAATATTCCTTGCCATTTCTGGAAAATAACAACAATTAAAAAGTTTTAAGCAAACACCACTACTGAGCACTAAACTATAAGTCCCGATCTTGGTCACAGGCGACGATCTCCTATTTCCCATGATCAGGTTGAGTCTACCGTGCTCCACCTCCCTGCTTTCCCTTAGGCCCTGCAAATCAGAACAAATGTGAAAACCGCATCCTGTATCAAGGACCCAAGAACTGGAAGATTGTGAGTTTTTAAAGATAGTGTAAATACCTGCTGAAGATGGCTTGACTTTTCCATCCTTCAAATCTTGCAGGTATGTAGGGCAGCGTCTCTTCCAATGGCCCCGCGCTTTGCAATAGAAGCATTCAGCTTCCTTAGGGTTGGCATTGTGAGGAATGCCAGAAGTCTTGGGTTTTGTCCCACTGCTAGATGACCCAACATGGACATTTTCCCTCCAATTCTGCTTAGGATGGCCCTTTCTCTTCTTCCCCTTTCCACCAGTAATAGCTAGGACGACTTCATTAGCTGCGGGTACACTCTTACCCTTCATTTCGTCCTCAGCGGTGCGGAGCATGCGATGCAGTTCGGCCAGAGTGGCCTGAGAATTGTTCAGATGATACGCCAGCGTGAACTGGTCTTATGAACTAGGCAGAGAATTTAGCATTATGTCCACAGCTAAATCCTCGTGAACTGGCATCTCAAGCTTCCTAAGCCTTTCCACGTATCCTTGCATCCTCTGCACGTGGTTACAGATAGACTCTCCATCCTTTGGCTTTGCATTGGTGAAAGCTTTGACTACTTCGCGCCTTTCTATGCGCTCCTGCTTGCGGAACTTTTCCGCCAGCTCTTTGTACATTTCATAGGGCCAATAGTCTTCATATATTCTTTGCAATTCCGGGTTCATTGTGGCTATCATGATGCAAGCCACTTTGGTTGCATCATCAGAATGTTTTGAGTATTGAGCGATTTCTTCGGGAGTAGCATTATCAGGGTCAATTTCGACTAGCTCGGTTTCCAGAACTGTAACACCCGGCTTTTAAAACAAAACACCCCTGAAAAATTTTTCATTTAAAATACAGGTTTCAATACATAAAACCATAATAAAGGGGTATATTTTAATAAAAACGGGTACAAGTGTATCAAGGAGAGTATATAATACCAAATCTCCTTTAAAGCCGGGCTGCTACTGACAGCATCTATGAGTCCCACTTCAAAGTCACGGACTCTATCTTGTCCCCTATCAGTATCATGCTAACCTGCAGGGACAATAACAAAATCGTGAGCTAACAAGCTCAGTGAGTAATCAAGTCTGCAAATAACATGTATCAAAATACAATAATATAATTGTCTGGATATCGAATCCAGAATCCTAGCCTTACTGTCTGACCGCATATATTCTAGGATTTCACATCCTAATCATATAGCCTTACAGGCTGAATCATAGTAACCTGTAATTAACAAGCCACGTCAGTTATTTGCACATATAATCATATCTAATCTTTTCTGTCCCATGTTTCTTAGTCACAGTGGACTGCATCAATATCATGGCTATATAAGCCGCATCGTTTATCATGGCTATACAAGCCACACCAAAGCTTTTTCAGCTTATAATTCATAGTCCGAAGACCGTACCTGTCTGGGTTCAACAACCCGGTATCGTAGTCATAAGGCTATACCATTTCCGTATAATCATATCGTAGCCATATAGGCCGCACCAGTTGGACATAGCATCCAATATCATAGCCACGAGAGGCCGCACCATCTGTTATCAGTTTCTTTCACGATCAAATATGGCTCACGGGTTAGCCCGCTGTTGCCTTGGCTCAAGGGTTAGCCCGCTGTTGCCTAGACTCACGGGTTAGCCCGCTGTTGTCTATATAAGTCTGGCTCATCAAAGTAAACCATGGCTCACGGGTTAGCCCGCTGTTGCCTGAAATATGTGGCTCACGGGAAAATCCCGCTGTTGCCTAGACTCACGGCTGGTTCCGGTCTTGTCTATATAAGTTTTATTGACTCACGGCTGGTTCCGGTATTGTCATTTTATTTTATTGACTCACGGCTGGTTCCGGTATTGTCATTTTATTTTATTGACTCACGGCTGGTTCCGGTATTGTCATTTTATTTTATTGACTCACGGCTGGTTCCGGTATTGTCATTTTATTTTATTGACTCACAGCTCCGTTCTTGTCTATTATAGACTCACGGCTTATCTGGTATTGTCGTCTTCATATATCTTCAAACTCATCATTTTTGTCCCACAAGTCAATTTCAACCTGTAACAATTCAATCATCATATATCATATATGATATCAGTGAGATTACTCACCTGGATGCTAGCTGCGTTTCAATTCCGGTTGTTTCTTGCCTTTGCGTGCACCACAACCATTTTGTCCCACACCTATAATTCATTCATTTCCACAATGATTATAGGTTAATATTCATTTTAATTGATTCTAATGCATACGAGTCTAATATAGAACCAATTCCAAGCAATAATCATTTTTATAAAAATTCCAATATACGTTCCGAAATACGCGTATTCTGCTACAGTACTTTCGGGAGGTCGTATACGAATTCCGACAATTTTGTATGAAGTTTCATACCATATTAGACCTATGTTTAAAATTTCAGGTCAATCGGATAAGCCTAGCATCAAAAATCAAACTTGGAAATTGCTTAACAGGGGAGCTGATTTTTGCTACTGGGCAGAGATCGCGACCCTATCTCTTAGAGATCGGGACCCTATGGATCGCGACCCTATCTCTTAGAGATCGGGACTCGATCTAGATCGCGACCCGATCCTTAATAGATCACGACCCGATCTCTGCTGAACAGACCAGAATCACGATTTTTCAGCTACAAATCCCCATTTTCACCCATTTTAAGCCCTTAATACACGACTTAATGATCAGGGATTGTTCTAGGACTAAAACCTTTGTCTAACAACAAGTTTTAAGCCATTAAAAACACCTTAATCACACAAATTCATGATTTAGGGTTCTTGGCAAAATTCTCAATTTATCAAAAATAGCATCTTACTTCCATTTTCTTGAATTAAGCCCTTATTCTTATGACTTAATGGAAGTATCAAGCTACTTATCACATGATTCCATAACTGAAATTGCACATTTCAGTTTCTATAAAAAAATTTCTCAAGAATAAACAATCAAGAACTTGGAATACTTACTTCTAATGCTTCCAATTCTTCATTCCAAAGCTAGTAATTGGAATCCAAGCTCAAGCCTTCAAAAATTCTTCACAATTCTGGAGATGATCGCTCAAGAGCTCTCTCCCGTTGCTGCACATTTGGATAGTCAAAGAAGAGAGTCAAACTCTCTATTTATACTTCTCATTTTTACATTTTTGGTCCTTAAGTTCTATTTCTTGAACTTTGACCACTAAATCAAGTTTTATTACAATAAAACTTTCATTTCTTACATTTTTACCACAAGGAGCAATATTTTTTTTCACATCTGGTCCTTCATATGGTCAAATGACCAAAATACCCTTTTGTGGTAAAATGACCAATTTACCCTTTTCTCTTCTAGTATTACTTTCTAATACTTATAACACCATGTTAAATCATAAATACACTATGATTAATATTTTAATACTTTCACAAAAGTGTTGTGGTGTTACAAATTCTCCCTTCCTTCAAAAGATTTCGTCCCCGAAATCATACAAGGAGTTGAGGGCATGTCTTCCTCGATTCACTTTTGGTCTTCCACATCATGTCGGAATCTCTATGGTACTGCCTAAGCACTTAACCATTTTAGTCTTCTTATCTCGTGATTATATCACCATTCACATACCATTCCTCCGGTTGTCCCGGACACCATATATACTTGTCTATCTTCATCTCATCATAAAGAATTTGTTGGGAATTATCAATACATAATTTCTTTCTTGTCGTCCCAAACACATTTTAACCTTTCCAAAGGATTACTTTTCGTACTACCATATTCCTTTACTTGGGATTTCAAAGGTTTATATTCGGTAATCCACATACCACTTTACAATTTCTTAACCATCCTTCCAATTCGTTCGTACTCATCAAGTCTTTTATTCAGTTTGTGCAAGAATCAAGGATCTAGCCAACGGCTTTATCACACCTTCAATCTAATAAATCGAAGGATAACATGGTATTCCATACCATACTTCATGTAAGTCACCAAACTACAAGCATGAAAGCTGCCATTTCTTGCAAATTTTCTCGAAAACAGACGATCTTCTCATCTTCTACTAGGGTCTGCTATGCTATTTTCAAGCATATCCTCTAAAATCTGCATCATCAGGTCACTTTGTTCATCAATATACGGTATTTGCAGAGACTTTATCGCAAAGTCTATAACAATGTTGTCCCATTTCTTTACTGGGGCCAACAACGGTTCAATTTCTTCGCACGGTTCTACCGGTTTGACCTTACTTCACGTACAAGTCAAATACTTTTCATGTGTCTTTAAATGTCTTTCTTCTGTCCCGGCCACCAACACATAGGTTTTATCGACCTATCCAGTCTGGTATTGCTCCGGGTATACTGCATATCTAGTACAAAATACATCTTTTCAAGATGATTTTCATGTTTCCCTTTGCTTTGGAAACCACATTCACAACCACCAAAGGTTTAAATCGCAGTGATTTTCCAACTAGTTTCTGCTAATATGCAATCATTTATTTATCACGTTTTAAATCTTGCACACTTCTCCCTGTGCTACCCGAATCAACTCAGGTAATAAATTTGCCACACTCATACATGTGGATGTAACCTTCTAAGGTTACTCTTTTCAATTCCAGGCATCTATAACCACGTCTTTCTTTCTGAGATGGTACAAGATTTCATACCCGAAATCTCTAAGTAACCCATCTATCTCACTTATCTCATATTTAGCTTCTTTTTGATCAATTAAGTATTTCCAACTTTTATGATCCAACAATAAGCTTTTGCACCATATATAGTGTTTCCAAAGCTTCTATACCAAAATCATAGTTGCTACTGCAACATCATGCATCCATAATCAAATCCGAACGCATTCCTATAATCCAATTTATCCGCTTAGCATCAACGCTAACGTCAGAATTTTCACACAAGGTTTATTCCAAACCTTTACGAGATACCTGTGGTCTTTCTACCACTCAGACTTTATACTTTTCTTAGTCAATAGAACAATAGTCAAGGAGCAGTTTTCTACAACTTTCCCTTAACAACCCGCCAATACAAGGAAACTACTAATTTCAGTCAGATTCCACGGCGGTTCCCATTTTATCACAGTATCCTTTCCACTGGATATACTTTATCATCTCTGGCATTATTAACATGCCCAAAGAATATAAAACTTCTTTTAACCAAATTTCATACTTGGAGAAATTTACAAATCACTTAACTTAGTGATTTAACTCCAATATCTTGTACAAGCATACCTCATTTTCAATCTGGTTTCGAGAATATCAGATTCTCATTAGTCAATGCACGTATGCATTAACTTGTCTCTCTTCTTTTCAAACAAGACAGGGCTCCATACGATGACACATACGGTCATAAGAGACCCCAAAACAACATTTTCTTTTTGTTGTTTTCCAACTTTGCCATCTCTACAGATGCAAATCAGTACAGAGCCTAAATACCAAAATCGGCTCCCAAAATCAGCTTTATCATAAACTCTTCTCGCCAATCTGGCAGAAATCTTGGAAGTTCTTTTCAAAAGAAACATCCGAGAATTTATTTGAAGTAGTACACTACTGTCACTGCTTTATCTAACTTGGCCAATACCACGTATGCCAATTATAACATCATCCTTTTACTAACTATTTTCTGAGTTTAAGCAAATAGAAATAACCGGTATTCCCAACAACGGTCATTTACCATGAATTTCCATCCATTTCATTTATATTTTAAGAACCATAATGTTCTTATTTCTACAATTCATGTTAGCATAAATCCTTGCTAACCCATTTCTAAGCACAATTGCTTCCAATTCATCGGTAGTCATCGGCTTCAGATTCATAGGGAGAATGGTCTCGTAAATCCTAGTCAAACTACCTTTCAGGTGTTCTGTATCTAGAACATACTTGCTATCTGCTATAGCTGCTTCCACAATGTCATCCAAAATCGTTGATGAGATATTCCAACAAGACATCAAGTCATCGATCCCAATCATAGTTTCTTGGATCAAATATAACATACACAAGTTATATTCAGAACAATTATATCGGAGATCATATCAGTCTCCTCACGAGCTGCTTCCACAATCTGTTGGAATGATCATAGTACCACCGTTCCTTTTCGACCATTCATTTCTTCTTTCTTTCCTGGGTCCATTACCCGTTACTCCACATTTAGCATGTGAGTATTTCATAGGGAAGTGATCTATAGTTCCACGCTGGAACCACTTCCGTCCCATACAACAAACTCGAGCAATATACTCCCATTTTCTGCAATTTCAGCATGTCAAAGGTAGAGTCTCAACTCTAAAATGTTCTGAGTGCTTCTCCTGCACTTCTTGCATCACATCATCTTTTGTTCTGGTCCCTTTCCTTTAAGGTTAGACCTAATTCGTGTTAACTTCTTCTGAGAAGTCCACTAATAATTTCTGCTTTTCTTGTAGTCTCAACTACTGTTCTTTCACCTTGAATATCAACCAAGGAGAGCAACCGATTTCTTTATCTGACCACATCCGCTACTACTGCTTGTCATGTGGATTTTTCTGCTATTCGTCCCCTTTTTGCTCCTCATACAACAGAGTCTTGAGAAAGGGTTGATCCATTTCCTAGAGCTTCGCGCCCTAAATGTCTCCCAAGGAGATTCACAGTTTATACTTCTTATGCGTCAGAAGTTAGCAACAGTTAGGTTATATATGCATAATAACAACTATATACACCTAACTATGCATCATGTCTACTATCTCAGGGTTTAAGTCCAGGAATCTACTCTATAGACACCTAGTTCACTTAAACCACGGCTCTGATACCAACTTGTAACACCCGGCTTTTAAAACAAAACACCCCTGAAAAATTTTTCATTTAAAATACAGGTTTCAATACATAAAACCATAATAAAGGGGTATATTTTAATAAAAACGGGTACAAGTGTATCAAGGAGAGTATATAATACCAAATCTCCTTTAAAGCCGGGCTGCTACTGACAGCATCTATGAGTCCCACTTCAAAGTCACGGACTCTATCTTGTCCCCTATCAGTATCATGCTAACCTGCAGGGACAATAACAAAATCGTGAGCTAACAAGCTCAGTGAGTAATCAAGTCTGCAAATAACATGTATCAAAATACAATAATATAATTGTCTGGATATCGAATCCAGAATCCTAGCCTTACTGTCTGACCGCATATATTCTAGGATTTCACATCCTAATCATATAGCCTTACAGGCTGAATCATAGTAACCTGTAATTAACAAGCCACGTCAGTTATTTGCACATATAATCATATCTAATCTTTTCTGTCCCATGTTTCTTAGTCACAGTGGACTGCATCAATATCATGGCTATATAAGCCGCATCGTTTATCATGGCTATACAAGCCACACCAAAGCTTTTTCAGCTTATAATTCATAGTCCGAAGACCGTACCTGTCTGGGTTCAACAACCCGGTATCGTAGTCATAAGGCTATACCATTTCCGTATAATCATATCGTAGCCATATAGGCCGCACCAGTTGGACATAGCATCCAATATCATAGCCACGAGAGGCCGCACCATCTGTTATCAGTTTCTTTCACGATCAAATATGGCTCACGGGTTAGCCCGCTGTTGCCTTGGCTCAAGGGTTAGCCCGCTGTTGCCTAGACTCACGGGTTAGCCCGCTGTTGTCTATATAAGTCTGGCTCATCAAAGTAAACCATGGCTCACGGGTTAGCCCGCTGTTGCCTGAAATATGTGGCTCACGGGAAAATCCCGCTGTTGCCTAGACTCACGGCTGGTTCCGGTCTTGTCTATATAAGTTTTATTGACTCACGGCTGGTTCCGGTATTGTCATTTTATTTTATTGACTCACGGCTGGTTCCGGTATTGTCATTTTATTTTATTGACTCACGGCTGGTTCCGGTATTGTCATTTTATTTTATTGACTCACGGCTGGTTCCGGTATTGTCATTTTATTTTATTGACTCACAGCTCCGTTCTTGTCTATTATAGACTCACGGCTTATCTGATATTGTCGTCTTCATATATCTTCAAACTCATCATTTTTGTCCCACAAGTCAATTTCAACCTGTAACAATTCAATCATCATATATCATATATGATATCAGTGAGATTACTCACCTGGATGCTAGCTGCGTTTCAATTCCGGTTGTTTCTTGCCTTTGCGTGCACCACAACCATTTTGTCCCACACCTATAATTCATTCATTTCCACAATGATTATAGGTTAATATTCATTTTAATTGATTCTAATGCATACGAGTCTAATATAGAACCAATTCCAAGCAATAATCATTTTTATAAAAATTCCAATATACGTTCCGAAATACGCGTATTCTGCTACAGTACTTTCGGGAGGTCGTATACGAATTCCGACAATTTTGTATGAAGTTTCATACCATATTAGACCTATGTTTAAAATTTCAGGTCAATCGGATAAGCCTAGCATCAAAAATCAAACTTGGAAATTGCTTAACAGGGGAGCTGATTTTTGCTACTGGGCAGAGATCGCGACCCTATCTCTTAGAGATCGGGACCCTATGGATCGCGACCCTATCTCTTAGAGATCGGGACTCGATCTAGATCGCGACCCGATCCTTAATAGATCACGACCCGATCTCTGCTGAACAGACCAGAATCACGATTTTTCAGCTACAAATCCCCATTTTCACCCATTTTAAGCCCTTAATACACGACTTAATGATCAGGGATTGTTCTAGGACTAAAACCTTTGTCTAACAACAAGTTTTAAGCCATTAAAAACACCTTAATCACACAAATTCATGATTTAGGGTTCTTGGCAAAATTCTCAATTTATCAAAAATAGCATCTTACTTCCATTTTCTTGAATTAAGCCCTTATTCTTATGACTTAATGGAAGTATCAAGCTACTTATCACATGATTCCATAACTGAAATTGCACATTTCAGTTTCTATAAAAAAATTTCTCAAGAATAAACAATCAAGAACTTGGAATACTTACTTCTAATGCTTCCAATTCTTCATTCCAAAGCTAGTAATTGGAATCCAAGCTCAAGCCTTCAAAAATTCTTCACAATTCTGGAGATGATCGCTCAAGAGCTCTCTCCCGTTGCTGCACATTTGGATAGTCAAAGAAGAGAGTCAAACTCTCTATTTATACTTCTCATTTTTACATTTTTGGTCCTTAAGTTCTATTTCTTGAACTTTGACCACTAAATCAAGTTTTATTACAATAAAACTTTCATTTCTTACATTTTTACCACAAGGAGCAATATTTTTTTTCACATCTGGTCCTTCACATGGTCAAATGACCAAAATACCCTTTTGTGGTAAAATGACCAATTTACCCTTTTCTCTTCTAGTATTACTTTCTAATACTTATAACACCATGTTAAATCATAAATACACTATGATTAATATTTTAATACTTTCACAAAAGTGTTGTGGTGTTACAAATTTACTCTTTATGTTCAAACCTTAGAGCCATCTTGATGTTACGGATCCAGTCATTATAGTTGGTACCGTCCAACGTAACTTTGGAGCATAATGACAATATAGAGGTAACATTGGAGTTTGATTGGGGGGCGGTTTGATCAGCAGAAGACATCTATAAAAGAAGATAGTTTTAATTAGATATTAATAATAATCCTTATAATAACCCAATAATAATTATAAGGCTAGGATCCTACAATAACAATTTACAATCTCGAAGAGGGATGCCGTAATCAATATTGTAAATTTTATAAGGTAGGCGAATGACGATTCAGCCAATTCCACCGCAGAAAGATAATCATATTAAAATGGAATTCCTAGATTCTTAGAGATTTATTGAACTGTTCAATAGCATGTTTTAATCTCGGATGTGCCCTACTGTTTGTGACTGGGATACCGAGGATCACAAACTGGGTGTGAATAACCATGCAAATTAGCTTGGTACTCTCGGGGTCAGTTGTCATCTCTAATTGATGTGCCGGTAAACCACACACGCTCCATCAACAATGACAACACCCGAGAAACCCATTGCAACTCTTTATGAACCCCAATTGGCGTGCCGGTAAACCACACACGCTCCACCAATGTTTCATAAAGTGCAATGTGCAATTTTATGGGTTAGCACCAATTCACATTTTTTCTAAAGTAACTAGATTGAGATTTTATTAAGTGTTCTAGTACTTTAAATCATTATACTTTTAGTGATTATTAGGCGGTCCTATCAAACCTGTTCGGCTAACGACCCTCCACTGATCAGGAGAGAGGTGGGCGAGAGTGTTCACCCATTAGACCGCCATTTTATAGGCAGTCTCTTTATACCCACTTTATAGACCAGCTTCGTAAATGAGGCCTACTAATGATTTGACTAACCATTTAATCTCGTACATATAAAAAATAACTTCCTAGTTATAATATATATAAGATGTAATTTTTTAAACCTTTAAAAAATTGTTTCTGGTTTATCTTTTAATTTATTGTCTATTTAAGCTATTAAATTTAAAAATTAAATTAAATTATTTAAACCCGATTTAATTATCTTTTAATTAACCAATTAATTAAATTAATATAATTTTGATATTTTAAACCTTTTAAAATATTACTAGATTTTATCTATTAATTTTCAGAATTTAAAACAATTAAATCGAAATTAATTAAATCCTTTTAATTATCCTTTAATTAAACAATTAATTAAATTAATTAATTTTGTAGATAGGTGTCACAAAATAATCAAATTAATTTAAACCTATCCTTATCCCCTAATTTTTGATTTTTAGGATAAGAGGTTTAAGGTTTTATCTATTTAAACAATTAAAGTTACCAAAAATAGAAAGCCTTCTAAACCCTACCTAAAATCACGCCAAGAAGGAGGGGAGGGGCTAGGGTTTTCGAAACCCTAACCCTAATTTTCGAAAAGGCCACATTAGGGTTTAGAAACAATAAACCCTAATTTACAGGATACAGTTATAGCAATTTAACAAGAAAACACACCAAATAGCTCTGATACCACTGAAAGGTTTTCTGCAACTATGAACTAAAATTCCTAAGTTCACATGCAACCTATATAGATCTAAGTTTTCTTCTAGTTAAACATATAACAAATCCTAGAAAGCCCAGAAAATATAAACTAAAAGGAAAGATTAAGAAAAACCAACCTTTATTGAAACTTGGAAGCAAAGCAACAGAATTCTCTTGCCTCAAATGCAGTCACACCCTGGCTGGTAGTCTTGGCCGAAAATCCTTGGGGAGAGAGAGTCAAAAATCGCAGGTATTAGGGTTTGTGAGCCTCCCTATTTATAGGCTCCATGTGGTTATCAGATAAACGTTACATATAAACCTTTTTGAATTCGAATCAAGATAAAACCATTATTTTAATCATTCAAACCATATTTATCTGTAAATATATATATTTCGAAAATATATATATCTATATATATATTTTCGACCAACCACACTCACTCACACTGTCACTTACTCAACTATTGAATAATTACAGTTTTAGTCTCTGCACCTTTAATTAATTAATTTAACTGCCAAATTAATTCCAATTAATTCCAGAAAAATTTCTAATTAATTATTATAGTTTCTAATTAATATATTATCACTTAAATATATTAATAAACTATTTATTTAATTTCTATTGATTTATTAATCACATAATAAATCAATCTTTCTCTCTACCGGACTTTCTACCAATCCTCCAACTATGAGGGCAACTCAAATGAACTATGCTACTATTAATTAGATAAATACTAATTATTAGTCATGGCTTAGACACCTAATCCAACAAAATTTTCATTTTGAGGTGCTTACTAAGGTAAGTAGAGTTATTACCTTATAATTAGGAAAACCCAACTTTTGAAAGGAATCCGTAACTTACACGGGCCGTGTTATTTTAACACGGACAGTGTTACGCGTGCAGACCCCTTTAAATATGCAACAAAACCTCATTTCGAGCAAAAACAAACCCAAATCGATTTCAGAGCATTTTTGGGAGATTTTGGGTCAAATTAAAGCTGGAGATTCGTAGAGAAGCATAGAGAGATGCGGATCTAACCTCGTAAACATGTTCTCGATTCCTAATTCATCGAGGTGAGTAATTTCTTGATTTTGGGGTTTTGAAACCCTAACTTTATATCTGGTGATTTTACTATATATTGTTATATATGTTGCTAGTAGATTGTTAGTAGATGCCTTTAGAGTAATTGGTGTGATTATTATCGAGTTTCTACGGTTGATTGAGTAGAACCGCGGATTTGGGGTTTTCGGTAAATATAGAGTTGATATTTACCGTTTATACTCCTTTTTACTTCTGTTAATTTACACATCTTTGAGATAGATGTTATTGATACGATTATGGATATTGGAGAACTGATTTAGACTATGGTGATATAACCAAGTCTAGCAAACAGGAGCCCGGTACGCGTAAATTGGGGGTTCCACATACTAAACCGATATCAGGTGAGTACTTTCAAATACTTGAGTAAGAATTATTCCTTGTTGTATATATACATTGTACATATATGCGTGTTATGTTGATATTGCGGTAGCTTAGAGTTAGAGTGGTTATGTTATCCGTGGATAACAAGAGACGAGTTAAAATCTATATTTGAGTAAAAGAACATAATATATGCTAAATTGTGTGAGTTAAAGAGTCTTTGAGTTTGATTGCTACAACCACGATGGATGTTATAATTGAGTATAATTTATTGTGAATTGAGTATATACGAATGTGTTTGATTGAGTTTATGAGTAGTGTCAGTTGTGGTACTTATGATTGAGTTAATGTTTCTAATAATTAGCTAGTATTTGTAAAGCTAATATGTTTACAGATTTCACAGTTAAGAGAAGATGGATTTACTAATGAGATTAGTAAAAGAGTATGATGAGGATGTTATTGAGAAAGATTATGGAGTGTGATTAAGATTATTCACTAAGCTTTATAAGCTTACACTTGAGTGTTATGTTGTTTTGCAGGTATCTGGAGCTGTGATAGGGGAAGACATGTGATAAAGAAAGACGGACAAGTTTAGAGTCTGTCTTTTAGTTGAATTAGATTTATTTGTAATGCCTGGTATGTAACATGATGACCTTTTTGTTGTAATTAGTGCATGATAACATATTGTTTTCTATGGTTTAGTACAAGTATACCAATTTTTGATGTATAATTTGTTGAAATTTTTTGGGTGTACTTTGTATGAGAAACCGGGTGTTATATTTATGCTCGAAGTTGTGATATGTGAACGAGATTTAATGACCGCATGATCATTTTGTTAATCTTTTTATAAAGGTAGTTATGTCACTTAATTGCTTTAAAAGATTTGGTCAATTTAGTGATCATTGATCTTAACTCTTTTGCATCATAGATATTTGGTATGGTAAATGACTAAATGTTTGCCAATTGTTAAGAGTAGAAGGGCTTAATAGTAATATTGAGCATAATATTAGAATCCCCTGAGAAAAAAGTCGCAGCGACCAAAATAAACAGCTGTTGCTTTTAACAATGGTATACGAAGAAGGCGGAACCACCCGCGCACCACGGCCTCCGTCATCGGCGGTTGCTCATCCATCAACAAAACGTCATCGCGACGAGGAGTTTGAGGGATTGTTAACTTCCGCAGAGTTTCAGCCAATAAAGCGTCGGGCAGTGTTAGGGCAGGATATATTGTTCAGGATATTGTTGCCGTCGAAGCAGATTGGGAAAGTAATTGGTAGAGGAGGACACCGTATTCAGAAGATTCGAGAGGACACTAAAGCCACTATTAAGATCGCAGACGCCATCGCGGTTGGTTAAATTGTTGCATATGTTGCTATGTAATGTATATGCACATACTTAATCAAATTAGATAATCTATTTGTGGATTAAGTGATCTATCCGATATCCTTTGGTTATAATCTGGGTAGAACCACTAGACAACGGATTCATAGTTGGTATTATGATTATATATTGTTTATGCTTATATATCTATATATATGGTCAAGGTCAGTGTCTTTTAGCTGTTTAGAATTGAATTTGAAGTACTCAAAGTATAGAACTATTTGAACGACTTAATGGAGAAGAACTAATGTATAAATTCACTGTGTACTATTGATACTACTCGAGAACAGAGAGAAAAAGCACACTAGATGTTCATGAAGTTATAACTGGTAAATACTAAACACTAGTTGATAACCAAGGATTATAGGGTGGATTTGGAGATGTGATGGTTCATGGTTCATGGTTTAGATTGAACTGTTAAAGTTTGTGTGTATGCATAATTGCATATATACATCAAGAGTTCCTTAACTGCTTTCTGTATGATAGTTATTGGTTTATGGAAATGTTGTTTTAATCTTTATACTAGAAGGTCATGAGTCAATTACACAAGGTAGAATCTTATGTTATAGGGCAACCAATTTTATTAGGAAGATAGTGATTTTCTTTTGACAGAATATTGTGTACAGAGCTACCTCTTATAATCTGGTTTATATATTGCCTAAATATGTTTATATTTTATATATTTCAGCGACATGAGGAACGTGTAATCATCATAAGCTCTAAAGACAGTGAGGAAAATTTTACTGATGCAGAACATGCCCTCCACAAAATTGGCAGTTTGGTTCTCATGGTATGTTTTTAGAATATGTGAAAATAGACAATGCAAAAACTCCATTTACCTATGAATATCTTTGAATGGATGGGTTATCATTAAAGTCAAAGGCATTCTTTTATTAGTATGTTTCGGTCTTTTTTTCTACCTAATAAAGTTAATTTCTTTCTTAATATTGGCCATTTTTTATAGAACAGATGTAGATCAGAGAAAACATGGTGGGATTATAGCCAATTTGGAGGCCAAAGGTAAAGAAAACAGTTCCTTTCCCCCTCAAAATTCCCCTACCCACTTATCCAATCCCCACCCCACCCCACCCCATCCCTCAGCCCCCCCCCCCCCCCCCCCCCCCATCTTCCATATGTTAGTCACTTAGTTGACCATTTGGCGTCATTTGATTCATGGTAGAAATGTTAAAAAATATTGGGATAATATGTTTCTTTATCTATGCAAGCATGTTTATATGCTACTAATCTTGAATTTTTTCTCATGTGATGCTACTATTTGTAGCTTTTAAATTTCCCTTAAAGTTTTTCATGTGGGTGTTTTTTGTTTTTTTGTTTTTGACTCTTTTCTGTTTACGTTTTACCTTTTAATGAATATATTTTGTAGGATGATCAAAATGTTGAAGGAGTGAAAATTGCAACAGGGCATGTGGCAGCAAATACAATAAGACTGTTGATTTCTGGGTGCCAAGCTGGCGGTTTGATTGGGGTATCCGGTCAAAACATTGGTCAACTAAGAAATTCCTCGGGTGCAACAGTTACTGTACTTGCTCAAAATCAGTTGCCACTATGTGCATCTGCTCATGAATCTGATAGAGTTGTGCAGGTAGTTATTACAAGACTCATTTAATAATATATTTTAGGTGATTTTATCACGTTAAATATATATATTATTTATTATTGTGGAAAATGTAGATATCAGGAGATGTTCCTGCAGTGTTGAGGGCTTTGGTAGAGATAGGATGCCAACTAAGGTTTGGGTTTTTGAGGAGATTTTTTTATCAGGTGTATTTAGTTAAAATTAATATTTTTGATTTTATTTTTATGTAGGGAAAATCCACCTAAACAAATAATTTCCATCAGCCCAACTTATAATCTTGGGTTCATGCATCGGCCAACTCAGCAATATGTGGACCCTTCTTCAGGTTATTTGATGCATCTCATTTTAATCTTTTAGGTAGTGTTTGGTATGATGGAATGGAATTGGGGAAGGAATGGAATGGTTCATTCCATTGAATCAAAAGAAGGTTACTTGTTTTTTCTGATGGAATCATGGAATGGAATGGATCACTCCTGAAGGAATGTTGATTCCTTCCATTTTTTTTTTTTTTTTTTTTTAAATTTTCATTCCTTAGTTTTTCTTATCTCAAAAGTAACTAAAATATGTTTTTTTTTTATCAAATTCTTATTTTGGTTGTAATGAATAATTAGCTTTTTATTTTGTTTAAAAATGATTATGTTTGTAAATAAAATGCTCATTAGTTAGAATCATGTAATGTGTTTACATAGAGTATAAAAAATAACTTGATGTGAAATTTCATTCCGTTCCTACTAGCCAATGAAACATGAGCATGGAATGTAATGACTAATTCCATTACCTTTATCTATGTTGAATTTACCTTGCAGCTGAATATGTAACTTTGGAAATGATGATTTCGGAGACATTTATTGGTGGATTAATTGGGAGATGTGGATCAAATATATCACGAATCAGAACAGAATCAGGAGCAACAATCAAGGTCTTTTTTTATATATTTTACGTGCAAATTATTTAGCAAAATAGAAAGAAAAATCCCTGCTGTTTTTTTTTATTACGAAAAGGGAAAAATCAATAATTACGTCTAAATTTCATTTATTTGATATTTGCAGGTTCATGGTGGGAAAGGTGAAAACAAACATAGACAAATTCACTTGGGTGGTAGTGCACAGCAGGTCAGTGTTCCTTTATTCATATAAAAATTGCATTTTTTGTTACTAAAGTAAAATTAAAACTTTGTATTGAAATAAATTTTAATTTGATGTGAAATAGGTTGCACTTGCAAAGCAGAGAGTTGATGAGTACATATACACTCAAATGATGCAGGAAAACGGTGGTCAGCAGTCAATGTAATTTTCCAAAAATTTTAATATAGCATTGTACTTTCATTTCTTATTCAAAATTATTACTTACTAGCATATGTACTTTGAAAAATTTACCCAATTATATCAATAGCTATATGTCCAAATAAGAAAAAAAATGAATTTGATTTGTATTTTTTTTAATACAGGGTTGATGATACGGCAGCATTAATGGCAGCCCAAGCAGGTCCTATGTACTATCCACCAGTTGCAGCTCAAGCTTACTATGGTTTACCAAACCCCTATGCATCCCATCTGTAGTCATAAATTATATCGATTCTAGCAAAAACTTACTTTTTTAACATGTTTTTTTTTTTCTTGGGTATTCTGTAAACATGATGAAATTTAATTTGGAAGTTGGAACATGTATAACTTTTTATTTTTTATAAGTTAAAATGTAAAACAAATTTTAGTTTTCTTTTGTTACTATTTTAGACTCCATCACTACATATTTATATGAAAGTAGGTATACCATGAAAATGGAGAAAATGATAAAGATACCCATATTTCTTGAATAATAGCAAAAAGATTAACAAGTTTCTAAATATAGCCACTACATATTTATATGAAACTAGCTATACTCAATGTTTTAAAAACCAGTTCGAATCGTCCGGTTGAACCGGGAATCGGAGATGATAATGGTTTGACTAGAACTGGTTTTATGATGATTTCTTGACCGGAATGAACCGGCCGGTTATGTTAAAAAACCGGTTGAATCGGGCCAGTTATGGTAAAAAAAACTGGTTGAACCGATTGTAGTGAACCAGAATGAGAATGAAAGGGTCTTATCTTGAGATTTTGTGTTTGATTTGAGCTAAAGACTCTTAAATCTTAACTATTTTAATTAAAATCAACCTACTATAAAAATAAAATATGTCGTATGTGACGTTGCCGCATTGCGTCTTCTTAATTTCATACATGATACAACTTTTAATTTACTTTTATTATCCTACTTGTTATTTGTATTTTTGTTGGTTGAATTTATTGATGCCAAATTCTTGGTTTTATATATACATATGTATGTATGCAGGAAAATAGTAACATACATAAAAATTATGGAAACCGGTTTGACCGGGCGGTTGAACCGGTTAAACCGGAAAAAATCACCAGACCGGTTCAATAATACAACCGGTTTTTAAAACATTGGGTAAACTATTATGAAATCGGTTGATAAACTTCTTGTGCACAAGTTAATTACATGAGATAACAATCAACCTTCACACTAATTCTCACGCTTTTTGTGTATTTTAGGTAACCGATTTTTCCCTCAATTAAGTCATTGAACTCTATGAAGTATGTACTCATTAAGGCAAATTTATTATGTCAATGATACAAAAACTATTAATTGACGACAAAGAACTGGTCAATTTTATTCTATCAAACACAACGAACTTTTCTACAAATAAAAAATGTGCATTTTCGTGTGAAATTGGAGATTGAAGATTGGAAACAAGAAAATAGAACCAAAAAAATGATTTATTCGTAGATAGTAAGCTCGTTTATGATGATTGGCATCGAAGAAATCAAACTGTATTTACAGTATCACTAAGGGCACGAAGAATGCATCCCGGACCAGCTCTCTGTGTAAGCTTTTCATGAATCCGTAGGCATTGGTCACAGGTGGGCCGATCGCCGGTAGATAATCCTCTATACAGGTACCTGTTAGAATTACATAAACACAAGCTCAGATTCACAAACTGCAAGCCAAAAACAGAGAATGGAGGTACGTATGAAGAGATGAAGAAACAGGGACTAACTTCATGAGAATATCATAGTACTCAGGATCCAAAGAGGTGAACATCAAATCCACATCCTTTATTGCCATTAACGCTCTATGCACCACAATCCAATTTGCAGACTACATAAAACAAATTCAAAAACAACATTTGTATTTAACATATAATTTAGCACTCAAATCGGCTTGTATCTCTGTTGCCGCAATGAGAAATTAGAGATTACAAACTTCAGTTTTCGATAACCGATTTTCGTTAATTCTTACAAAAAGACATACAAATGAGCGAGATCGAGGTAGAACAAACCTTGCATCTTTCATCTCTGGTCTTGGGTGGAGATCCTTCCAGAGCAGTTTTGAGGGCTTCTACCGGCTTGTACCTAATCAATCAATCGGCTATTAGGGTTTTGATAAACTGGGGAAAATTCGAGATTTGTTATGAATAGGATTGAAGTACACTGACTGTTTGAGTAAACTCTCGATCTTGCGAGACTTGTGCTCGATCCTTGTGATGATGGCTTCTGCGTTGTCTGCTTCCACATGCTCCCCCATTTCTGCACAACCTTCCCTTTCTCTCTGGACTGAGACTTGGGCTTTGCCAAGTTTTTAGGGTCAAACAAACATGTTGTCTAAGTTGAGGGATGTAAAGTGAAAATGCTACCCAAATTAGCACAAAGGGACCTTTTGTTATGATGAATCACTACCTAACGATTTAAAATGTCTAATATTATTTTCAATAGTACTTTCTATCGATACTCATTCTATGGGTTAATTTCACTTGTTTTGTAGGTAACAAACTTTAGGTTTTGATCTCATTTGGTCATTAATATTTTTTTTGGTTTCTAGAGTCTCTAAATTTTCAGTTTACCTGTTAAAAAAGGAAGCCACTTAATTTGGTCCCGGTTTCATCGGTTACCCCTAGTATATGTGGCATTTTTATATTTTAAATGTGAAAATTAAAATTAAATTTTATATACATTGAAAATTTAATCTTAAATCTTGAATTTATATGTAAATCTCCACCGTTACATTATTTTCAACCTTTACAGGGAGATATTCTTCAACTTCCAGGTTCGAGCTTATTTAGTGTAATAGTCGACCCCCAAACTTAGGGTTTAGCTCCACATCTTCGATGAGAACACATTATCTACGTGTGTGTGTTTTGCCAACCCTAAATCGATGCCCAAAGCTTCGAAGCTAACACCAAGAATCGAAACCCCCATTGAAGGTCCTGCTCCCGAATCACCACCACATTCAGTTCGATGTTCAAGAAGCAAAATAAAAATCCACCAAAGTAAATGACGTCTTCTAGAGTAAATAACATCCTCCCTAACCATATTTCTTCCAATTCTCACAAAGATCTGAATTTATCTCCATTCTGTCGCCCATGTTTTGCCTTAGGTCACATAAATCAGTCATGTACGAGCATTGTACAGATCCTTCCTCATCGTGATCCTATTCACCGAATCAGACACAAACATCTACCACATCAAGTCGAGTGTTAGAGGATCAATCGCGGGTACAAAGAAGAGAAGGATCAAACCTGATTTTTGTTTCTGGGTTTTGAAATCAGTTCTTCTATTTCAATCCATCTGCTCTTCCAGATTTGTTATTTTTTTTTCTCTGCAATTGGTCGGATTTGTGTTCACAACATCTGGGTTCGTTTCATAGTTATTTGGGTTCGTAGGTTTAGAAACTTGGCGGTTTGGATTTGAATCCATCATCGTTTTCAACCTCTATTTCTTTTTTTTTTTGGTTTTTTTTAATCTTTGAACTTCGTCGTTTCTTTTTGGGTCTTTTGGTGTGCTCATGGTTGGTTGGCTGAATATGATTGATGGCGATGGTGGGAGGTAGATGATGGTTGAAGGACAATGAACGATGGCGGAGGTGAAGGGTGGATGGTGACGGTGATGGTGATGATGGGAGGTAGAAAATGAATCAAGAAAAAAATTTATATGAACAAATGGTAATTGTTTAATAATAATAAAAATAATAATTTATGGAAATATATAATTAAAGAAAAGCCAGTTGGAAGCCAAGTTAGCGCCACATGGTAAGCTCTGCTGACTGAAATGCTACATGGCATGCCACATCATCTTAGTAACCGGTTCACCCATTCTCCCATCCAATAATGACTTTTTGACATGGTTTTTGATACTTTAGGGACTTAGTGTACCAAAAAACAATTTTAAGGACCAAATGAAATCAAAACCTAAAGTTTGTAGGGTAACATTGAAATTAACCCTTCAACTATACCCTTTTACTTTATTTAGCAAATTACAGTTTTGGTCCCTGTGGTTTACATTGAATTATAGTTTTGGTACTAGTTTTAAAAATCTTGCATTTATGGTCCCTGTGATCAAATCTTTCACTTTTGGTCTCAGTGCTTTCTAAATCTTTCAATTTTGGTCCTTATTGTTTACACAAACGATAATAAAGGGAGGGATCAAAAATGAAAGATTTATAAACCATATGAACCAAAAATGAAAGATTTAAAAACCACAGGGAACATCGATGCAAAATTTTCAAAATTAGAACCAAAACTGTAATTTGCTGTAAACCACAGGGACCAAAATTGTTATTTACTTTAGTTTATTTATATTAAATATTTTACTTATATATGATTATCAAATACAAACTTATCATAAGGTGTTACTAGTTTTGCTGACATCTAAGTAAGACTATCCCCTCTAACAACCCAACCCAAATTTTCTATTAAAAAATTAATTTCTTATTCTTCCACCTACACAACCCAACCCAACTCAATTTTTCACTTTCATTAGCAACCCAACCCAATTCTATATTTCAATTAAAAAAAGTCATAAAAATATTATCAATATTGGTCTCATTTTGTAAAGAAAAAAATTACATATTTTAATGTCTTTCATTTATTTTTTAATAAATGTTATATTTATATTTTTAATAGAATAAAGGCTAAAAAGAAGAAAAGAAAAAAAGAAAATTAAAAAAATGAAGAGAAAGAGGTGGCGATCTGGGTCGTTCACACGCCCTAGGTTGGATGAAAATTAAAGTTTTTTTTTTTTTTTTTGCTTGATAATCCATGAACGGATCGGATCATATAGCCGATGGGATGGTCTAACGATGTTAAAATCCAGATATGTGAAATGATAATAAATATAGAACTCCATTATTGGAAAATTTTATCGATATGAATTTGTAACCAAGTATCTATATAGATGCAAAAATATTTGAAGCATATTCATTTGAAACTTATAAAATTTTCAACTTTTTCTTTTAATTAATAAATTAAACTCCATCATTATTATAATTTTAATATTAAATCTTCACTTTTCAACCTAAATATTTAATTTATTATTTAAATTCGATATAAACATTATATTTTTAATTCCACCATTTTCTACATATTAATATAATATACATAACATGTTAATTTATTAAATTTAAAACACAAATCAAATGATCAAATGAACCCTAAAAAATTGTTCAAAGGCTACTATTAAAATAGATAAAAAAACTTTAAGTATCTTATTAAATAGAACACTTAGATGGAAACATAAAGTTGATAAAAATTTGATCAAAAACTATTTTATTAATAATGAAATTTTGAAAAAAGATGGCATTTTAATTTATTATTAAAAAAGTAATAAATAGCATAAAACTAAAAATATATATTATATTACCCTGAAAATAATAATTGATATTTGAAATAATAATCATGATTGAAAATAATAATTTAAACATGTTATTTTTTAAATTAACTAACCATAACAAATGTTGAAATTAATACTGAAAAAATATTCGATTTTTATTCACAAATAATCTAAAAGATATATGTTATTGAGATAATACGATTTTATAAAGTCTATCTAAGTTGATTAACCATAATAATGTTAAATGTAAAACTTAAATCAAAATGCCAAATTAACAAAATTTGACCAAAAACTATTTCTTTATAATAATATTTTTTTTTCAAATAAGCAGATTTCAATTAATAAAAATATTAATAGTTATATATAACATAAAATAAAAATGCATATTATGTTAATTGAAGAAATGATTGATATTTGAAATAATAATCATGATCAAAATTAAAATTTTCTAAATAATTTATTTTTAAATACATTAATCATTAAAATAGTTAAAAATAATATTAGTAAAACTAAATTTAATTTCATTTAAACTTAACATAAATATTGATATCATTGAGATGATGTGATTATAAAAGATGTCTATGTGAATTGATAAGACATTATTATAGTTAAAAATAAATATAAATCAAAATATACATTTATTTTTATTTTCAAATGCAATCTGCGGTGGGTAGAAGCTGTTGACCTGACATGGTTTAAATATATAAATATATTATCATATATTTATAATAATTACAATGTTTTACCACAACTTAGTCTAACAAGTAGTATTTCAAATTTAATAATAAAGACATAGTTATTTTAATAACATATATTTGTCAATACTTTATTACATTATTCTATTATACACAATGAGTGAATTTTCGCTTAATTAACTCATAAGCCATTTAAAAACAGCGAAACAATTAAGCATCAAACATATTTCAAACCATGAAACACCATTAGATATTAAACGAATTTACAAAAGCATCAACAACCAAATTAAACAAATTACAAGCCACGAGACCGTTAGGTATCAAAACACACAAACATTAAACATTAATTAATTAGAAAAGATTATTAAGCATTAAAAAAAAAAAAAAAAAAACTCTTACTTGCTACAAAGGGGTACAATACAAATTTTGCAAGTTTTATTATTGAGTTATTGTCTACACTCGGCCCAGCTCCAAAATTGCAATTTGCAAGTTTCAATTAGCAGTCTAGCTTGGTTATCCAGGTTGTACATCAGTATAACCACATTGAAAGCTACTACTCTCATTGCGTAGTTTTCATAACACAACCACATCCAAATAATTAGGGCCGTAACCAAATCAAACGAACTCAAATAATAATTGTTCATGTTCATTTGTCTAAGTTTAAGGGAACAAACAAACAACACAAATACATAAACAAACATATATTCTTGTTTGTATTCGTTTGTTAAAAAATTACATTATTTGTGTTCCTTTGTGTTTGATCATTGAGATGTTAAACGGATAAAAATTAACAAACATAAATGAACGAACTCAAAAGAGCATACACAAATATATACGCGAACGAACATAAATACCATTGACATTGAAACATACATAAATAAAATAATAATACATAAGCAAAAAATGTCCTCCCCGCACCCACACGGGCAAGCCTAAGCACAATAAAAAAGACGAGATGTGAGTATCCGACATCATCATCATGTAGGAAAGAGAGTGGAAGCTCCTATGCAACCAAATTAATGTTGCTTTAAAGTGTAAGAAGAATATGAATAGATGCTTCCTGAGTCCATACGCTAAGAGATATGTATCAACCATGGTTATAATTTACGAATATTCTCCCATTAAAGAAAAGTTAAAGTGAAAATCACGACCAAGTAAAAGCATAGAAGAACTTGAAGGCAAAAGATATATATCGCTATGGATTTAATGAAACTACAGAGAAAGTAACAAAGAATCATCGATAAAAAGGGCATGGAGAGAGGTGAACCTAGGAAAACAAGATTATGGGAAATCTTTTAACTCGGGTTCGTAGTCTTGTTGCAGCAAGGAAAACGCCATCACCATCAGCACCAACAAACAGATCCTTATCTCAACGACAATCATCGTTTCTTAATATGAAACGCTCTAGTTCTATTTCTACAAAATCTAAAAAAGGAGACAAGAACAAGTACGGATACATCCCAGACAACTATTCTTCCCTAGAACAGGTTCATTCTCCCTATCACAGATAACTAGGCATTGTTTTGGTCAACTATTACTAATGTGTACCATTCTACAAAAACCGAGTATTATAATTCATAAAAGAGAATACAGTCAGAAAGTTTCATGATCACTTGTGATGTCAATGGCCCTAAAAAATTCCTTATTCGTATTTCATTATGCAGGTTACAGAGGCCCTAAGAGGATCTGGCTTAGAGTCATCTAACCTAATTCTTGGAATAGATTTTACGAAGAGTAATGAATGGACAGGTTATTGCTGCAAGGGAACTCTCATTACTTTCATACTTTATTTAGTGTTTTTGTTACATTTCTATAGAGGTGACAATATGATTCATTTATCTACAGCCAATCGATATGAAGTTTATTTTATTTATCATGGGTAAAATGAGTAAAGTTTATAAGCATAGCTAGAAATGAAGAGCCATAGAGGCCAAACTTGCAACCTCAGCAATCACTTTATGCAAAAAATAGATTATTATTATATTAATATAGCTTTTATAGTCATATTTAAGTATTTAGTTATTTATAAAGTGCAACCTATTTTACACACTTGACACTACGTTAAAAAAGAAACCCATTTTACACGCTTATTAGAATATTACCAATTACCCAACCCATCAGAAGTGTCCATTTTTGTTACATCTACGGTTTTATATGATTTCTATTTGTTTTGACAATTGTTGATGATTTTAGATTCCAGATCTTGAATATATTAATTTCCGTGTCCTAATCGCTCTTTTCAAGTGTCCCTTGTTTTATACGAAAAATGTTAGATAGTTGGGACATAAATACGGTTTTCTTGTCAAATAAATTACTATATACTTTTCTTATTTAAAGAAGGATAGTCGTTCTTCGATGTTTAAGGTACCATATATTCACCACATAAAATAGGAACATTAGCAATTACTGTGAATGCAAGCACATTACTAAAGACCATGTATTTGTTTTTTTGGTTTTTGCAACAACAATGTGTGTGGTTACTAGCTAACAAAAATAACCTACATTTTGTGTGTGATAGGCAAAGTTTCTTTCAATAATCGCAGCCTTCATGCCATCACTGATTCTCCAAATCCATACGAGAAGGCCATATCGATCATTGGACAGACTCTTGCTCCTTTTGATGATGACAACTTGATCCCTTGTTTTGGATTTGGCGATGGTAAGTTTCCATCACAAAATCACAAATTAATTTGAAAATCTTCACTGATCATGTAATTGTCTAAATGATCTCATCCTGTTTAAATAGCAACTACACATGATCAGGAAGTGTTTAACTTTCATGACGATGGCTCCCCTTGTCATGGATTTGAAGAAGTCTTAACATGCTACAAGCGGGTGGTGGCAAATGTGCAATTGGCTGGTAATTTATTTGTTATGCGTTGATTTCTAAGGTCAAACATACTTGTTAGGTGGGTGACAAGCTCATAAACTGTTTTTTTTTTTTTTTTTTTTTTTTTTTTTTTGAAGGTCCAACATCTTATGCACCTGTTGTGAATGCTGCCATAAATATAGTAGAGAAAAGTGGAGGTCAATTCCATATTCTAGTTATCATTGCAGACGGCCAGGTCAGTTTACGATGAAAAAACTCTTGCAAAATAAGCTCCGAATTTCCTTCCAACTTTTTTCGTGGAAAATTCAAAGTCCTTTCTTTTTTATAATGATAGAGCTGATTCTTCTTTAATGAAGGTTACAAGAAGCGTCAATACAAGTGACGGAGAACTCAGTTTACAGGAGCAGAAAACAATTAGTTCAATTGTTGAAGCCAGGTATTGGTTCAATTGAAATCCACTTCGTCAGTCAAAGTTCGGTCTGCTAAAAGTAAAAAAATGCATTGATCCATACTTTTTAAATTCATTTCACACTCTCAGTTTGAAGTGTGTTTCTAGTAGCTGAAATTCCCTTTTACTATTTATCACTTATAAGTCAAAATTACATTGATATTCGTCATTCATTTTCGCACAAAATACCCTTTTGTTGAGAGCATTCACAATCCATTCAACTCTACAAATTTTTTCCGTTTTCCATACAACTTTGCCATGTAATTCCTACAATCCATTTAACTCTTCAAAGTTTAATGAATTACCAAATCAGCATACCATCATTATCAGAAACAGGGGCTTACCCTTCCGCTGAAATAGACATGTGTAAGTTTTACTAGAGGATGACATAACTAGCACATATTTGTAATCGCTAATTAGGGTTGTATGTGTGTTCATAATTCTCTAATCGACAACAAAATCACAGATACATACAAGCATAAACTTTTCGTCAGTTTATATTTGAACTTTTTATCAGTTTGTATCCTCTCGTGATCATTCTTGTTGGCGTTGGAGATGGTCCTTGGGATGACATGAGAAAGTTCGATGACAAAATTCCTACTCGTGGATTTGATAACTTTCAGGTACATTTCGAACTCAAACTCATACCTTTTTTATTTTTTTTCAGAATTAATTCCATAGAAATGTCTGTCCAGATTTTCTTTAATGACGCGTTAATTTCAGAATTATTGGATTCGACCTCAAAACACAAACTCATGGCTGTTTGGCCTTCTATCTGCAGTTTGTTAATTTCACTGGTATCATGTCCAAAGATTTAAGTCCACCTCATAAGGAAGCAGCTTTCGCACTCGCTGCCCTAATGGAAATCCCCATACAATATATGGCAGTTACTGAACTCGGCTTACTTGGGTATGTAAATACCATCCAATTTATGGTGTATTCGAGTTTTTCTCCACTTTTTTAATCTATAGGAATATGACACACAATATAAGCATGATAAATACAACCTTAATTCTTGTATATATTTCAGTAGATATGACTTTACAACCATGTTTTTCATGTTTGCATTGGCCAAATAAGACGAGTGACTGGTAATGCAACGAAAATATCGCCAAGGCCACCTCCTCGCCCGAGGGGGCAGGCTCATGTTCCTCATGTGAACAACCCACTTCCCACAAATGATGATGAAAACAAGGTTCTGTCACTTCCCTCAATATTAAAATAGTTGTATTGATTTTTGAGGTCAAATGGTTGACTATAAATTTAAAAATTATGTGATCTTATTCAAATTCTTGGATACAATCACAATCGTACTAAGATTATTGTTGCAAGAATTCCAACCTAGTGAAAGTTTTCTTTTAATTTATATAAAATTCTTGGTTAAATGTCATAAGTTTGACCTCAAAAGTTAAAGTGTTCAAGGGGAACAAATTTATTGGGCATGTTTGATTAAACTTGACTTCTTTTATTCTTATTTTTTTTTGAAGACTTGCCCAATCTGTCTAACAAATGATAAGGATATGGCATTTGGATGTGGACACATGGTGAGTCACACACGGCTCCTTTTACTTCTATATTTAATGTTTTGTGGGAATATTGAAAAGGTAAATTGCAAAAGACACAGTAAGCTTACAGAAAATTTCAGTTTTGACACCATGTTATTTCTTTTGGAATTAAGTCACTAAGTTTTCCAATTTTGTAGCAATTTTGATCATTTGACCGGTCAATCAGGTTGTCCGTTGATGTGGCATGATGACATGTCAGTTTTTTGCTGACGTGGCACTGACACAGCATGATGACTTGGCACAAGGCCAAAATTGAAAAAATATAAAATGTAGTGACTTAATTGTAAAAAAAAATACAGTATCAAAATCAAAAAATAAAATAAAATGTAGCGACTTAATTGCGAAAAAAGAAACATAATGTCAAAATCGAATTTTTATAAAAACTTAGTGTTTTTTTAACTTGTACACCGTGCATTAAAATTTGTATATATTAAGAAAGGGCCGCAAATCATGTTCTGGCATGCATTCTACCCATTAGTTTGACACACAAAAACGTCTTGTCAACGCTGAATGTCAGTTTTAAATTCGCATGTGTATCCAAAACTTGTTTCTCATATAGATTTGTCATAGTGTAATTCAATGATGTAAATGATTGGTGCTTAATAAAAAGATAATGAAAATGATTGCAACAGGCCTGTAGAGAATGTGGATCAAGATTGAGTCGTTGTCATATATGTCGCCAACAAATCAGCTCCCGAATCAGGCTTTATACAGGATGATCATCAGATAGTCAACATTCACATACGCACCAAAATAAATGGAAGTTTGTAAGTTGCTGAAATAATTCTAATAAAATCTAAAAGAAATGCAAAAAATATTGTATATTGTTGGTTTATTCAATCATAGTATCATACCATAGATGTTTTAGCTTTATCAACTTTAATTAAAAAGATGAAAGTATGTAGTAACTGATCACACTTCTAGTATCCCTAGACCTTGTGAATTTGCATTCATTAAAAGTTATGTACTCTATGTATAGTACGTTGTTGAAAATAGAATAATTTCTTTACTAAATACATGTATTTTATAATTTTTGAAAACTGGATCGGGTATTGAGCTAGCCGCCTTACAAGTTTGATGGTTCAAGTGGTCGTAAAAGATGCAAAATCGGATGACATCATATATAGTTCAAAATATATAATTAATTTGATCGAGAAACACAATTAACTAAATGGTCATGAGTTTTGTAATGATAATTTACTTGATATCTAAAGTATAATACACTTCATGGGTTCTGATAAGTATTATGATAATCAACTAACTGATAAGAAACACGTGTAGGATTAAAAAACAACTAGTAAGTTATGGCTAACCTTAAAAGTTGAATTTGAAAGTTGAAACAGGTGGAAGATGTATGGAGAGAAGTTATTGTTGTGTGGAGTGTATGTGTATGATTATAATTTTCAAAGTAATTTTGTAGTTGCCATCGTTAATTCACCCTAACAGTTGGTAAGCTTCCCTTCAACCAAGTAGTTGAGAGTTTAAGTGCTGCTTGGATGGAGGTGTAGATTTAGGGGTTAGTGAGTGAGACGCTAAAGAAAATACATTAATATAACTACAGATATCAAGATTTATACACTGACAAATATGTCGCTAAAACAGCTCAACAAGAAGTTAGCAATGGAAATTATTTTTCTAGTATATGCTAGTTGCATGTCAATGTGCTCCTCCAGAATGCAACCTTATTGCGTTTGACTATGTTACATCAACATAGTACTTTCCTTTATACGCAACCTTATTATTGTTGCTACATATTTATTATTTTATGCGGATTCTGAAATTACTACCTATTATGGAGTTATTAGATGGTTATAAGTCTAAATTATTTAGCAAAGTTTCCTAACTATTAGTGTTTTAGAGTTTGTTTATACGCTTTGTAAGGCTCTATATAAATTCATTAGATTTCATGTATTTCTTCATTCCTTTATTCCTCCTTTTGCTCCTCTCCCCTTGGTGGTTTTCATCTTTTTGTACCCCTTTACATTGTGGATTTTACAAGAGAAATATACTAGTGCATTGGTGGTTTTCCCATTTTGGGTTTCCACTCAAATCTTCTTGTGTTCTTCATGTGCTAATTATTTGTGTTCTAAGCATCATTTGTTTCATAAGATGCTTGTTTCAAAACAATGATTGTTGATTTCTTGAAATTTGGAGATATTTTTTGCAATCATAAATTTTCAAGTAATGTTGCCATCTTTTGAAATTTCTTAGTGATTACTCTTCCAATTGAGACTAAAGATACTCCTATTATGAATTATCCAAAAAATTTAAAATATTTTCTAACTTAGCATAAAGGCCAACATTAAATATTCTTATTTAACTATGTATTCTCTTATTCTAGTAAACAGATATATAAAATATAAGAACAATGAATATTGTCATTAATGTTATTAATATCTAATCTATGCTAATAATGATAACTGCTAACATACTCCACTGTTTATGCAGGACGTAGTTGAACATTCAAACTAGATATGAAATTGAGAAATAGATGATATGGTAGACCTTTGGTACGGATATTGACATATTATTATAATGAAGGAACGTGAACCATACAAAAAAATCTATTATATAACCTGTAGAAGGTTTTGAATAAAAATGATTTATGGAATGTGTTTGTAAGGTAAGAAGATCTACTCAGACTTAAACAAGTACAAATGGAAAATAGATTCAGGTTAAATACAAGTACATGATGAGAGAAAGTGAAAACTCTATTAAAAATAACCCTTTTAAGGGTTAAAATGATAAATTAAATGATATAAGGGTTTTGGAATCTTGAAACCTTGAGCTCTGATACCATTTGTCATAAAAAGTGATGTCTAGAACACACAAGTCACCCACGAAGAACACGAGTATTCAAGTGAAATACAAAGTGTCCTAAACAAACTCTCTAAAACCCTAATAGTTAGGAAACTTACGTAACTAATTATGATATCTTATAAAAATTTGATGAATCCTTGATGGATGGTAATTTCGGAACCCACAGAAAATGATAAACATGCAGCAACAATAAAAAAAACTAGTCACTTGAAAGTATTATGTTGAAGCAGCTCAGTCCAATGCAACATTAAAGAAAAGGCTGCATTGAATAGTAACAAATTATCATGCAATATTAGGGTTTGGGACAATTTTCAACAATCTTAACGGTGGGAAGACTCTAGGGAAAAGATAACTATCATTATATGACTCACAAGCATTGTTGACTTACCATCAGATGGTTGTGATGTTGCCAATATTTATTGAATATCTCTCAAACATCGTAATACCTCGACTCAAATCGTTTTATTTTTCTAATATTTCTTGAACCTGAGAAATCTTCATAAGAAAGAAACTTTTTTTTGAAAGATATAGAAAGAAAGAACATCAATTACACGAAGTCTGTAAGTTAGAGTTAAAAAATGCTACCCACTAGATGCCTAACTTAGTGCCTCTACTCGTTACATATTTATCGACAAACAGATTGAATATTATTGCTTATTGTTGGAATCAAACCAAATATAATCTGCAGAAAACTTAAGGATATACGAAGAACTTTTGAAAAGAATGATTCCTGTAGGATTTTTGCAGAAATAAATGAGAGAAGGATTTAGGTCTTTCAATAACAAACTAACTTTTATTATTAATTCATCATCCGATTACATACAAGACACATACACACACACACACATATATATATATATATATATATATATATATATATATATATATATATATATATATATATATATATATATATATATATATATATAGGTAAAGTGTAACTGCCATTTGACAGTTAATACACAACCAATGCAACGGTTCAGAAGCATCACAATGATCCACGTACACTACCTATCTAAATACAATTCAATAATTCCTAACTGCATTAATTACAACATAAAATTACTAAACTAAACTTCAACAAGTCTAGATTACCTTTTCAACATTCGTCCTTAATCTAGACTTGTACATAACCATCAACTAATGTGCATTCTTCACATAACCAACCACCTATTTTGACATCATGTTCCACAATAATTAAATCATCATAATCTTTGTCCTGAATCTTTTCATCAGAATATACACCCACACAATCACTAACATAAAAAACAAATCCCAAAATTTATGAGATCTTTTCAACTCGGACATCAATACATACATCATCCATCCGATCATCTCTTTTCGTCAATGATGACTCATGTCTTTTCTTATTCTCACTCTCTGATCTTTCTTATTGTTTTCTGCATAATCCTTCAAACATCAAACATTGCTATGATACCACTTTGTTGGAATCAAACCAAATATAATATGCAGAAAACTTAAGGATATATGAAGAACCTTTGAAAGGAATGATTCTTGTAGGATTTCTGCAAAAATATATGAGAGAAGGATCTGGGTCTTTCAATAACAAACTAACTTTTATTATTAATTCATCATCTGATTACATACAAGACACATACAAATATATATGGGTAAAGTGTAACTGCCATTTGACAGTTAATACCCAACCAATGCAACGATTCAGAACCATCACAATGATTCATGTACACTACCTATCTAAATTCCTAACTACATTAATTACAACATAAAATTACTAAACTAAACTTCAACAAGTCTAGATTACATTTTCAACACTTAAACATTCTCACACATAAGAAAAAGTAAGCAACATCTCCACACTCCTCAAGTAGTACCTTAAGCTGAATACTATCAGCATTCATGAAGTGATACAGGTCTAGAGCCGCAGCCAAGGCCGCCTGCATGGCCCAATCCAATAGAGATTCTACAAAATTGAAAGGACATGCCTTTACGACACTCTTGAGACACTTTCCAGATTGTCACTAAAAGCTTTGCATGAATATCCCACGCCTTAGCGCCCACGATTCCATGTTACTGCTTTCTAGTTTTCTATTCATTTTCCCATTTACTATGAGATAGTTAGGAGCATTAATTCCATGATTCCATGTTCTTAATTTTTAGCTAGCACTTCTGTTCATGTTGTTATTTAAATTGGTGTATGTTGCATTAAAAAGGTAGAGAAAAATTGATCCAGATTCCAGTATTTTTCTTTTTATTTGTTTAGAGAATAAACATCTTGAATTGGCGATATCTTGAGAGGTTGTCCAACTCGGATCGGTCTTTAACATGAAGCCACAAATATTTCTCATCAGTTACCTTTACAATAGATTGCAGCCATAGTCCTCGGAGCTCTAGTTATTTACTTTCCAATCATATATTTCGGCATAGTGAACAAGAATTAAGGCAAAATAAGATTCCGCCAACGTCACCCAAGAAAGCATCTCTTTATTTTATAACATTCGATTCGATTGTACCGTTTATCGTACGGAAATGTGGGGGGTGCGAAATTCTTTTTGTTTTTCTGGATACCAATGACATAGAATTCTACTTATATTTAAATGTGAATATTCTTATCTATTCCCCAGTGCGATAATTTTCTTAATGTCAAGTACCAGTATACTTAAAGTCGGGTTTCAGAATGTTGTGTTAACCTCGATCGGTAATGTCCTTACAGTTATGTGCAGTAATTTTAAATATAACTACATGCTATACCTATGAGGCTCCAGTACAAAACAATCTAAAGATGATTTAGAAGCCAATATTAAACATGCTGCTTATATAACTTATATTCCGAGAATTTCTAGTTTGGAAATGAAATGTTTCAGTTTATGTCGAAAGAAGGTTAATTTGACAAACACATAAATCTTCCTTATGCCTAAATAAAGTTATAAATATTAGATTATTAGTATTTGGAAAATTTATTGACTTTTTCATCAACAGAGTAGTAATTGAAATGCATCATTTTGCCACACAATGATGTTCCATTCAGGTACTATTTATAAGATTGTAAAGATAATTTGTTTGGGGCGTTTAGAGTTTAGAGCATTTAATGGCGAAAGGAAATACTCAAAAACATTAATAATGTAATTTAAACTTTAGATTCATTATATTTAGTTAAATTGACTTCTAAATTCACATCCTTTCTTATGGTGTTATGTCAACTGAAGATGGATGATCATTGACAACCAAAAGTTAACTGTCAACTTAATATGTATTAAGAAAATAAGAACTAAGCTAATGCTGACTTGCAGACTCTGAGTCATATCTCTTTGGAAGACTCTCGGCATCATTGCCATCTAGCGAACTTCCTGGAAAGAAATCCTGCAAAAGTAGTGCCATAAGCTTAATAATTGACCATAAAAATTTGAGTAATTATATAATTATGCACATAAAAGACAATTTTTTACATCAAGATCCTTCTTCATTGTCTTGCCCCTTCTTTTCTTGCACCTAAGATGCCTTTTGCCCGTAAACGAATAAATATCTTCTTCAATCTCTATTTTGGAGAGCGAAATTGAGAATTTTCGCTTATTTGACTCACCATCAACATTCTTCTTTTCCTTCACTGTCAAGTCATCATCCATTTCAAGAATACTAGTAGAGGATACTATTGTTGTGGGGACTGGTGTTGATGAGTTGGTTTCATTATTTTGTCCATTAATTTGATCAGGCATTTTCATTTCAGGAATAGTCAAATCATCAAAACCATCAGACTTCTGAGATTTTGTGTTATGTGAAGACATTGCTTTTGTAGAAATTGTAACTCATTTGAAATATAATGAGTGCTTTCAAAAGAATTTAAATAAAGGCCCAACCAACTATTGCAATAAGATTACGAGAACTCGTAATAAGATTACGAGGAAGGACAATAAATGTTGGTTGTACTCTTATTACTAAATATAGAGCGATGCCTTTATTGTTAAAACCCTCTCTAAAAATTTCCTTCAGAAAAAAAAAAGATTCCACGACTATTAAGCAAATGTCTCAGCCGGCAATGAAAGGCATCTATAAATCTCGTAGTAATAGGTTCATAACTAAAGGTATCAACTGCAATGACTTTTACGTCACCGCTGTAGGTTTTCAGTGTTGGTGATTTTAATGTCACCTTTATATTTTAGTATAATGAAAACAATAAGTATGTAAATGAGTTCACACTTTAGTTCTAATACAAGTTAGGAGGTGCAGGAGTGCACACTCGTATCAGACTTAGTTGATATTGGTACGACCACATAGCAAGGGTGCGGGGTCCTAGGGGCAAATCCCCTACATAGTCCAACGGCTCTGGGGTTCGCTGACGTTGATGATTAGCATCTAACCCCGTGCCCCCGTTTTAACTGCTCCTACTTTCTTCGATTTAGTTTTCTGGTTCAATAGGACCAATTTAATGTTAATATTCGTACACATAAATAATACGAATTCTCTCCAACCATCCAAATCCTAAACTTGCAATTGTGCCTGATTACAAGTTCATTCTTCAAGAATTATCCCCATAATTTGAATTTCGTGCAACCCCGACATAGGGTTGAAATATCAAATTCAGACAGTGTCTAACGATTATCGAATCAATCTGTGATTTCAGAAACCTTCCTTAGTTCTATACATAATCCCCAACTTCCAATAAAGACGAAACATTGCTATGCGTTCAGAAATATATTTAAAATTTGAACTTTATAGCAAATTGCAAATTTAAGTCTATAATCGATAACATGTCATCATTATTTGTTGGAATTTTTTTTGTTTAATTTAAGAGTAAAATAACTAACGAGTCATCACCATAAGTGCTTCTAGATTTTTAATGTAAAATTTTGCTTTTAGTTATATTTTTCATATATATATATATATATATATATATATATATATATATATATATATATATATATATATATATATATATATATATATATATATATATATATATATATATATATATATAGAGGTAGAATAAAATGAGAAGGCTCAAAAGGTTGAGAATGTGAGAAGAAATCTAGACCCTCCAAATACTAAAATCTATGGCTTAAATTGATGTGTTATTTTTAAAGTTTTGAAAATAATTAAATCATTTATACATTTTTTTAAATAGAATAAGGGTATGTTGGTAATATTGGCATTCATCAAATTAGGAAATTGATATTTATATTCCTAAAACCCAGCTCTCTCTCATCATCATACGTATACATCTTCCTATCTCTTTTTCTCTCTACATATGCCTCTCCCATCTTCTCTTGTAAAACCCTACATCACAGGTCGACGGCTGCATAACCTCCCTCGTCTTCTTCTACATTCTTCACAACCGGTAAATGTTACTACCCCCGCCATATGAACGCTACAGATCACAGATGGGATGGTAACTGGACATCATCGGCGAGTGTATGGGATGGAAACGGGGTTCATCATTAATGGATCTACAAAGTAAGAAGCAACATCGAAGGGGGAGTTTACATCTCCGTGAGAGATCGCCGTGAGAGATCGCCGGAGAAGCAAGAGGCGAGCCGGAAAAACCAGGGTCGACGGCCAATTCCAGGTAAACGAAATCAATGAGTTCTCTTTAATTGTTAATGCCAAACGGAACCACTGAGTTGTGATTTGGGATTCGGCAATTGAAGTTTTCTTCACCGGGGCCGCTTGTGAAGTTCCTTTAATTTAATGTTCAATTTAAAATTAGTTGCAATGGAGTTTAGATTTTGTTTTAGAGTTTCTTACTGAAAATGAAGTCTCGTATTTTAGAGTTTCTTACAGAAAACGTATTATTTTGCTTACAGAAAAAGGTAATTTTTTGTATCATTGACCCGCAATAGTGATCATCGTTTGCATAAATGTCCTCCAAAATTTGAGGAGTATTGGAAGAAGTCTGATGCGAAAATGACAATAACCACTGCTTCTGTAATCAATCGCTTATCACTATGTACGAGGATTATCCTACTGTTTGTTGTCTATGGTGGGAAACGGGAGAAAAAGCAACTATTGGAAGAAGTCTGATGCGAAAATGACAATAACCACCGCCTCCTATTCAAATTGATGTATAAGGTATCTCTAATTTCATGTGTGTTTGGGTTACAGCTCGATCTCTAAAAATGGACGAGCAGGTTTTACACATCCCCACCTAGCATCATTTCCCCCTTCTTCTCTATGACTTGGGTTACAAATCGGTGATACACAGTGCTAATAGTTGATGATTAACAAAGTGTTAATCGTTGATGATTAACACAGTTAATCATGAATGATTATATTGTAACTGATCGTTGATGATTAACACATGTTAATCATTGGTGATTAATACATGTTATTCATGAATGGTATAGAGAAATGACTAACACATGTTAATCATGAATGAATATATCACAACTGATCATTGATAATTAACATATTTGTTTGTGTTTGTTATTATCTAATCTTATATTATTAAAACTAACATAATGTTTTATAATGTTTTTTAGAAGCGATGGCTAATCACAAATTATTTGGCGATCTGATTTGAAGTGAAGAAACAGGACTACGATTGATTCAAGAAAAGTGCCGACACTTGGATGAATTTTGTGACTTTTTATCCTTTGAATGATTTAATTCTTTATTGAATATAATCATGTATAATTTGTAATTGTCTGAAATAAGCTAAACATTTATGAATGCTAAACATTTATGAATATAAATGTTGTATATTAATGTGTAATTTGATTTTTCTTAGTAGTTTTTCTATTTAAAATGTTTTAATCGATTATGAATATAACTGTATAAATGTATGAAACAAGTCTTGTTATATTCATTTATGAATATAACTATATAAATGTATGAATCTAGTATTGGCATATTCATTTATGAATATAATTTTGCTATCACTACAATATTCATGGATAATTAATAATTTGTTTTTTATTCATTAATGAATGCAATATAATAAATGAAAAAAAGACGATTCTTTTAAATTTAAAAGAAAATTTATAAAAAATATTTTTTTAATCATTTATTAATTAAAAATGATTAATTCTTTTTTTTAGGTAATTACCAATCAAATCCCTAAATTTTAGGAAATTGTGATTTTATTCATTTATGATTTAATTTAATTAAATTATACAATTACTAATATATCCTTATATATTGATTGGTCCAGAATCATTCTCACATTCTCAATCTTTTTATTCATCTCATTTTAACCTCTCCCTATATATATATATATATATATATATATATATATATATATATATATATATATATATATATATATATATATATATATATATATATATATATATATATATATATCCTTTCTAATAAAGCAAAGCAAAAATGCCACTTGGCACCTTTCTAGAATGCCAATTTGCCACATGGCATCCTCTAATGCATTGCTTACAAAATTTTCCCGCCTAAAGTTACATAACCGGTCATTAATTATAGCCGATTAATATGTTTATTACCAAAACAAATCAAATGATATCCATATTTAAAATTATACTTCTTTCCTATATTAGAATCCGTTTGATTTTTATAATCCCTAATATTATGGGCATATCCCATTAATCATGGAGAAATACACGGCTCTTTAATATTAAACATCACAAAACTTTGACCGTCTTCTTTACCTTTTCTGCAACCTTCATCTTTTTCTCCTCCTTGCTGACAAATATAATCTACGTAATTGAAGAATTCTACAATCCCTTCTTTCAAGTCTGAAACAAAATGTAAGTTATATTTGTTGTGATTTACAAAGTTATTATCCGAATGTGATTATTTAAATTACTTTGAGTACATGTGTGCGTGTTTCTTTGAAATTCGTGTTTCTTTGTTTTCTGCTGTGTGAGTATGTTTTTCAATTTTGATTTTTTTATTAAGGTCATATAATATTGACTTTCAGTTTTGATTTTTTTTCCACTTGCTAAACCCCCGCATAAACCTTATTGAATACATGAATAAAAAGGACCATTCAGTATCTTAATTTTATTTCAGTTTCTAAATATCTTCTAATTAACTTTATGTTTATATTAAAACGTTTTTCTAATTTTTGATTATAAAGCATACATTGTGCGTCTGTTGCAGGGGGTGTGTTCCACACACACACACACACACACTCACTCTCTCTCTAACAAACACAAACACACACACTGAAATACGTTCACACAAAACTACAAAAACTCTTTTAGTTTTGTGACTGCAGTGTGAGTGTGTGTATGTATGTGTGTGTTTGACTGCGGTATGTGTGTTTCCATTCAACCAGACAGGGACCAAACCCGAAAACAATAATTTAATTATGTTGTTTTATACTGCAAAAACTCTTTTAATTATGTGAATGCAGTTTGTGAATGTGTGTGTGTTTCAATCGAACCACACAGGGACCAAACCTGGAGAAAATACTTTAATTATGTTGTTTTATAGCATCCTACTTTAATTATGTTCATAATTTCCGGAAAATCAGCCACAATAAATCCCAAAAAATCAGGTTTTTAAATTAATTCAATCCAAATTAATTCAATCTAAATTCAAACCATCCCTAAAAAATATGTATCCTATCGTTCATAATTTAAATAGATCTATAACTTACGATTATATGTTTTTCAATATAGTCATCCGATATTCTTCCTCCTTCTTGCGTCTCTGCATTCTGCTCGACAACTGCTCTTCTACCTTTGATTCTCATCCATCTGCACCATAATTTTAAGGTATAGTTTCTATCTTTTTTTATCATTAAATTTGCAATACATACACTCACCGTTATAAATTTTTATAAACACAGAAACGGATCAAATGACAAATCTAATAATCATTTTTGTTATACTGTGTGTGTATATCTGTGTGATCGAGACCAAAAATTGTTTATTTTTTTATTTAGGTTGTATAGCATCACACACACACACATTCACAAGATCCTCCCAGTAAAAAAATCTTTAACTGTGAATTTCAACTAATAAAAAACCTAAAAAAAAATAAAACTATTTCATGGTTGAACTGCATCACACACACACTTTGCAAAAAGTTTTTTTAGCATCCCACTTTCATTAACTATGCAACAAAAGCAATGTACTTTCGTTTACTGTTTTTGTTTTTTGACAGTTTAGGTCCTTGGATTTTATAATTTTGACAGTTTTGGTACTTTTGACAGATTTGGTAATTTTTACAGTTCTGGTTCTTGCCCCTTATTTTGACAGGTTTTACTTTTTTACAGATTTGGTTTGGTCCTTTAGATAAATATCGACAAATTTTATAATTTTACAGATTTGGTTATTTTGACAGTTTTGTGACTTTTGGCAGATTTGATAATTTTTATAGTTTTGGTCCTTTTAACTGTTTTGGTCGTTGCCCCCTATTTTGACAGGTTTTACTTTTTTTTTACAGATATGGTCCTGTAGTTCTTTTTATTAAAATAGCTACTTTTTAAAATTTTCTGAAAAATGCAATGTACTTTTTCTATTTATGTTATGTGTATGTTTGTATGTATCTACTGTGTGTGTGTGTGTGTGTGTGTTTTTGTATCTATTACTACTTTCTTCAAACAATAGATTGCTGATGCTACAGTCAAGTATTGAATTGGACTTTTACATATCTTTTTAGATTGATTGTGGAATTCATTCAAAACTGTTAAATAGAAACTTTTAGAAATATAAATTTGTCTTTTACTTTTCTTTTTAGATTGTTGCAATGGATTTTTACTAATGCATGTAACTCGGACTGTGAGTTTGTGTTTGAGAATGAAGTGGTGTCAAAAGTCAAAGTAGAGAAGAAGTAAAACTAGAAGGCATCAAATCAGAAAAACATTCCAAACAATATGTAATTTTTATTGTGGTTATTTGTAAATCGGTAAATTGCAAAAAGTAGACACTTAATTTTTTTTATATCGTTCAACCTTTATTTTACAGTTGATTATTATATTTTTTTTAAGTTGTCATCCCTTAAATTACACGGGTTTTTAACCTAGAAATCTTACTAATATATATTTACTGTTGTTCCTCATTCACTTATAGGCTTACCATCTTCTCCGTTATTATAACCTCTTAATACGTTTCACATTAGATTTTTTTCATCTAATTGGGTATTTTGTTTTGGATAGGGACTTAATTGGGCTAGCACAAACTGTGAAATATGAAACATGACTTGATACTTTAAGCCAATTACACTTTTCCAAATGAACTTAACGACATAACTATGTGTATAAACTTCGAGTTTATTATTCCATTTACATTAAAAACACAAAGAATGCACCTTTATTATCCTAATTTTAGAGAAAGACGAGCTATGTACTCATGAAACTGAAAATCTATAGTGCTAACTTTTTGGAGTATAATTATACTAAACACAATCCACATTATTGTGTTTTATGCAGTTCTAAATCTAAAAAGTTAAAGCAAATCGTTTTTTCAAGTTTGGAGGGATATTGATAAAATTTAAAACATATAAATCTTTTAAATTAGGTTAATTCGGCAAAAGAAACTAATATTTAAAAATATTTTTTTCTTCGAATTATATTTTTTTAGTTAGCTTTTTTATGAAATATAAATATGTTGCCATTATAGGTGCTTCAAAATTGTTAAATAGAAACTTTTAGAATCCCTTAATTAGTATTAATGTTATGATCAATTTCTATTTTTAATTAAATTATTTTGTCCAACAAATAAAAAACAATGTTGTAACAAATTGTGTTAAGGAAACAAAAATTTAGGAGAAAGTTAATAAAGTGTCTGTCATTAGTTTGCATTTAAGGAATATATATATCTTGATATTATTTGTCATTAGTTTTTACGTCATATTTCATTAGTTTTTGTGTCATATTTCAATACATATCAAGTAAAATGATCCAATAAAATATTTTATTGCCAACTATATAAAATCAAAAGTTTTTTTATTATAAAATTTTATTTAGTCATGAACAGTGTGTTACACGGGTTTTAAACTAGTATATATATATATATATATATATATATATATATATATATATATATATATATATATATATATATATATATATATAAAAGAAGGTTTATTCAAATACTACAATGTTAATATACCAATAATGTTTAGCCGTTTAAAGTTTATAAACTAGGCAATCATTGTATCAATTTTCATGGTCGTTGTCATCATTATGATCATCATCATCATCATCATCAATATGATTTTTTGTGGTGGCAGTCGATTTGGTTAGACTAAACGGAATGGCATCGGCATCAGGAAACGTCATCGATGTGGCAAAAGGGATGCTGCCAGCATCACCGCCTTGTGATGCCGACATTCCCCATCGGCAAGGGGTTATCGGCAAGATGGTGCAGGCGAAGAAGCCGAAGACATTCTTCTATGTGTCTCTCTTTTCTCCCTTCTTCTTGGCGGCATCCACCCCCCCACCGAAACTTCTTCTTGGCGGCATCCATCGGCATCCTTCGTTTGCTGAGGTGGTAAGGTTGCCCGCTGTAACCATTTCGTCCAGCCTTACCCACATATATATGAATGGTGGCGTCGTCGGTTTTTGAATTGGTGGAAACTTGATGTGGCATCACATTCGACATTATATCAAGCGAAGCTTTGTAATTAGTGTAACTTCTTTGCATTTTCGGCATTGAAATAGTTTGTCGAAGCTTGTATGACGGAACTTGAAAAAATAATTTGGGGGGGGGGGGGGGGGGGGGAATTATTCTAACATAGCACCAAATTTTTGAGGACACACACACACAAAAATTTTTGGTGGGGGGGAGGCGGGCAACAACCCCCTCCTGCCCCTACTATGTTCCGCCTATGCTTGTAAGTTTGAGTCCGAACTTTGTTTGGTGGCGGTGTCATGATAAATCGAGGTTTTGGAAAATCAATAATAGAGCTAGCAACACCTTAACGTTAATTTGCATCCGTGTAATTGGTTGTGACCATGACGTCCACCATGCATAGTCTCGCAAATGTCATTCGTATTCATTGAAAAGAAACTACCGAATACTGCAAATATGGAACAAACTATGCAACCCACGTCCCCTGTATTTCTAAAAGGGAATTGTTAGCAATGCAACAATAAATGCATTAAATCATGCAAACGCAAATAATTACATACATAATCATATCTCATTATATCATTATCATATCCACCCGCCTGCTTATGCAGGTCTTGTCAATTACCAATAAAACTAGGGTGTTCATGTATGTGTATTAGGATTTGTCTTTTAAAATACCAAAAATAATTATTAGTGTAATTTCAAAACTATCAATAAAATTCTAGATAATAGTAACAAGGTTTATTACCAATTTACCTTCTCATACACTATTGATACATAAGATGTGATGTGAATACTTGGACAATATGACTTGAATATATTTTTAGAACTAGTTTACTTAAGGTTGAGAAACATATAGTCGATGGTCTTAATCAAAATCACATTAATTAGACAAGCCGTTAAGAGAATAGTTCTTTGCCATCTCCACCTTGGCATAACCTCCATTTTTCAAAGAGCTATTTGTACCGATGTATCCTATCCTTGTATAGATCTCCCACATTCACAAATCATGCCTTCCAAAATAAGTTAATATTCTATATGTGATCGGTCAAGATCAAATAAAATTATACAAAATATGTCAACATATCTATCACTTATAATAAATAAATGAACTTTAAAAATATTGTAAATTTGTTCAATTATTGATATATGTACGTCTTTGTGTCATCTAAAAGCCTCAGTCAACAACTTCTGGAGATTTCGGAACGATACAATCTTTGGAAAAACACTTCCTAAAAAGAGTGTTATATTTGATGATATTGTTGCTCAATCGTTCCTTTGGTGTGATAGTCGGTCTAAGAAAAAAATAGATTGGAACTTGTGGCATTTAAATCCTTCCTTAATTGTGATGTAATTGTTTTATTTCTGTGCTAGTTTTTTGCTAGTTGCTCTTAATAAATTTTTGCTGTTCAAAAAAAAAAAAAAAAAAACCTCAGTCAACTTTGATGATATAATGGGATGTGCTTTCCAACCAATTTTGGAACAAGCCTAATGAACATCCACACACTAATATGGTGACATACATTTTCCAACTAATATAGGTAAATTCTTTCTTCATTTTTATTGCATTTCTACTTGAGGTTTAGTTCAAATGTTGGGTTCAATATATGGTTACATACCATTTGCCATGCCAACTTTGTAACACCCGCTATTTGGGGATAAATGTTTTGACCTTTAAGTATAATGATGTCGTAAAAGGAAGTGTTGATTAACGGGCATCAAATTTGGGTAACTGGTTGTTAATAAATAAAATGGATCAAAAATCATGAATCGTGGAGGAAACTTTCCACGAATAAAGATTTAGGTATAATGGAATTCAATGTACATTGTTATTTTAGAAATTGGGTCCACATATGTACTGGGCTTATTTAAGCGGTGGGCAAATAGTTGGGATTCTTCACATTAAACATTGGTTTCCAATTTACACTTCAAACCCCAAGGTTTCACACATATAAATTTAAGGTCTTTAGGGAAATTGTAATAGGTAAGATTCACATACCTTAACTTTATTACTTCTTTGTAAAACTTCCAACATCCTTATTCACATTTAAATCATATTTTAGTCACTTAGTTAAATCCCAACTATTTGCCCACCGCTTAAATAAGCCCGGTACATATATGGACCCAATTTCTAAAATAACAAAAGTATGACACGGGGAAATGGTGATGCCTTAAGTCACTAAGGTTCTACCCATGCTTTTATTAATATTTATTTGAGAGTCAAAGAAGAGAGAAACTATTGAATAATTAGGGAAATCTAATTTTAAAACAACAAGGGTTGCTTGTGGTTGAGGTTCTTCAACATTTTATCAATAACGGAACCATCTAAGATAATTGTTCATCCCCTTTGCATCTGTTTTGAGTTTTTAAGGTCCATTAGTGGAGTTTCATCCTTTTATCTATTATAAATGAAACTATATGGAAGTTTTAGCATTGTTACGGTTTTAAGATAGATCCTAACATCTTGTGTACATCTAAATAAAGAGAAACCATTACAATTGGTCAATTTTTGTGAAATTTGCACATGAAATAATAAAAATAGAGTCTAATCATTAAGTTCATGGATACATTTGAAAATGGATTATTGTTAGGCAGTGGATTATGCATTAGATCATTATTTTAATGAGATCATAGGCTTTTTTTTAAGGGGGAGAGGGTTCTCATACGTACGTTGTTTCTAAAAATTACACAGACATGTAACAATCTATTACGCATTGCATAGTTTTTCCAAAAATAGGTTTCAGTAGTAATTTAAATGCTACTATTGGGTTCCTAAGACCCATATAATAGTGATTAAGAGTTCTTTCTCTCTAGTTAGGTTATATGTGGTCTGATTTAGTAATTTAAGCTAAATTGGTGATGCTACTATGCTTAATTTTCAATTGTAGGCATTGTTTGAATTTACAAAGACTTACAAGAGCGTTTTGAGGTAACAATCTATAAGAACCAATGTGAGTACATACTTTTTTGATGTACATGTTCTATATTTGTTATATTATATTCTAGCTTTTTATTGAAATTTATACGATGATTTTCTTGTTTTCTACATTGTGTATGAAGATCACACACACACACACACACACACACACACACACACACATATATATATATATATATATATATATATATATATATATATATACACACACACACACAGATGTATGTTCAAATACATTTTCTAAATATCGTGTGATTGTAGGACTAATTCTGGACCAATCATTTGATAGGGGCAAATTAGTCTATTTATATAATATAAATATTAATTCCATTAATTAATTAATCAATTTGCCCAAATTAAATGCCTATATTTATGAAACGTAACTTACCAACCCTATTTATCCTCCCCGTCTCTCTCACGTCTTCAATCGGCAGCCGTCTTCCTCCCCTGCCTTATCCACCATCACCGCCGGCTTCCTCCCCTGCTTCATCCACCATCGTCGCCGGCAAAAATATAATCAGCAGCAACATCGAAGGTTGCACCGCCGGCAAAAACATAATCGTCAAAAACATAATCGGCAAAAACATTACGGTGCTTTTGTTGTACACGATGGTCAATTTGCAATCAAAATAGTTTGTGTACTTTTTCTTACCTTTTCAATTTTGAATTCTTTGGTTTTAAAATTGACGACATTAAAACTATAATTACAATTGAATTCTTTGGTTTTACAATTGACGTCAATTGATTCTCGTCTACAATAAACTGTTGTAGTATACACATTTTATGAAGTGGGTTTTCAATTTTCTATGTTAATAATTCGTTTTTGGTTCAATACTTTGCAGTATTCGCTTTTTAAATTTTTATGTTTTCTTTGGTGCAGAGTAACTTACAACTTTGATCGGATATGATGAGTTTTGATAGGAACGAAAAATCCAAGATACGTGGATGGAAGAAATCGGTTAACTGAATTGGCTTGTTTTAAAATTAATTCGTTTAAATAAAATATATATTCTTTGAAAACGGTAGTGTGGTTTATGTGAAATCTTTACTGTAAATATATGATACAAAGAAAACATATGTATTATCTGAGAATGGTAATATTATTTAAGAATGGTAGTGTGGTTTATATGAACATTCTTTGAAAATTTATGCTAAAAATCGTATTATGTAATGGATTTTTTTTGTTTTAGTATAACATTATCTGAGAATGTGTGTTAGTTTTTATTGGTTTTGTGTTTTGGTCCATTCTATGAGAATGTGTGTTAGTTTTTATTGGTTTTGTGTTTTGGTCCATTCTCTGAGAATGTGTGTTAGTTTTTTATTGGTTTGTGTTTTGGTAAGCTCATTCTAGGAGAATAGTACGTTTTTTGTCACAAGTAAGTTCATTCTCTGAGAATGATTCAATAAATTTGATGTATTCTCAAAGAATTTGAAGATACTGTAATTAATTTAAAAAGCCACAAACTATTCTTTGAGAATTCGAAAAAACTGTAATTTTCAGTTTTTAATTTGCAGTTTTTATTCACGTAATCACACAAAATTAGGAGATAAATTGGATATTTCATTTTTTAAATATTTATTAATAGACTAAAATACCATATATAAGGGTTTAATTAAAAATTCTGATTAATTGATTGTTATAATTTTACAATTAGACCCTTGAATCTAACACCGTTGATCATTTCGATCGGACGCTCCACATTTACTCATTGTTTTTCATGTGCATGCTTTACATCTCTTGTCGAATTATGTGATCTCATCATGTCGATGGTAGTAATTAATATCATGTAGACCCTTTTTATAAGAGTTTCTAAGTTAATTGATATCCTTATTAGATAATAATGACTTTGGTTATGAAATGTATCTACAAATTAGGTAAGGTCCAAGTTGAAAAAAATCAATTTAAAGATCTGCCAAATGTTGAAGCTATTGTAAGGTATTTGGAGAAAAAGAAATTGGTCCTCTATATAATTATCTATGGATTATTATTTAGTATGGAGATGCATATTTGATGTTAGATTTGTACCCTATACTAGAATATTAGAGTGGGTGAACTTAAAAAAATATATAATACCTCTATTGGATATATTATGCCATTTTGGTACAACATTTGAAGGGAAGAAAAGATTGGTTGAACCAAAATAAAAGGTTAAACATTTGGTAATGTGCGTGTATGCCTTTTTTACAATATCTATTCATGTATTAGTATTATACAATGCTAAGGATTTTGGTTTTGGTAACCTGTCATACGAGACTCTGCGATTTAAGGCCAACTTTAACAACAAATATTTAGGCAAGTTGACGATAAATGTTTATAAGCAAATTTAAATGGAAAACGTATAAAATTGATAAACTATAAGCCAATTTTGACAGCAAGAAAGCTAAGCATGATTAGAGGAATATTTGAATGCAAATGTTAAAACTAGTATTTCACAAATTTGAAGTCAATGTTAACAACAAATAATCAAAAATAACATATTACTAATTATAACTTATATTCCGTCCATAGCTTTATTGCTTTATTAAAAAGTCCATCTTCCATCTTAACAAGTTAACATCTAACGCATATCTACTCAAACATAGTTTGTTTGTAAGAGGACCACGAATTTTAAAAGAAGAATTACAAAAAAAAAAAAAAAAGTATAGTTCATTGATCAAACATATAATATCATTTCAAAAATAAGAATTACAAAAAAAAAACTTATTCTTTTTTTTTTAACAAATAATACATTTTTATTTTTATCTCAAAACAACATATTTTTAAATTAATTTAAAATAACAACATACTTCAATATTTTAATCAAAACCTACAATGTATATATATTCTCAAAACAACAACATACAATGATCTTTTATTAAAAACACCAATTTTTTTTTTTAAACCAAAATCTACAACGCATTAAGATTTTAAATCAAAACAACAAATATTTTATTTCTAACTCAAAACTAAGACACATTTCTTTATAATCTAACATGATTCATTAAAAAATTTAATAGTCACTTGAAAACTATTCACCGAAACCACCTATTTTCCGCTACCGCATCACGTGAATACTCACATTGTATAATAACTTTAATCGCAAATATTTTGATAAGATTCATTTTACACACAAATTTTTATTCAAAAAAATATATATATAATCAGTCTTTCGATATCTTAAAACGATTGCAATAAATAAAATATAACACCAAATCCGTCAAAATAGGTAAGTAATAATTCCTTTTTAATTTTTTTTTCTGAAACGACGGAGTAACAATTACCACGAAAAATAGAAAAGAAGAGCATTCAATTTGGCGCTTCGAATATTTCCACACACAAACTCTCTCTCTCTTTCTCTCTCCTGCAAATTCTCAGTCAACGATTTTCTTGACGGAAATTGTGATTTCTTTTCATCAAAATCTGAAAACTTCAAACTTCTCCTCCGACTTCACTGCCATCATTTACGAGCCGTTCGCCGCCCTCTGTGCAGCCAGGAACCAAGTAAGCATAGTTGGAAGGACGTTCTCTCTTTTATTTCCACCATAATTCAAAGATCAGAAAAAGATTAGATTTGGGCTGCATAAATTTCAAATAGTCAGTACGTTTGCTTGATTATATCAATTTGCTTGTTTCGTTTATCTTCTGTGTAACCATCCAAATCTCGATTGTTGAAACTTTAAAAGCCCTAAATTGGGTTTATATGAAACCCTAATTTAGAAATTGGGTTTTGTGATACGTGGCATTGTAACCAATTTTATGCTGTCTTATCTTGCTATTTCAAAACGCGTGATAAGATATGTTGTAATTCTTCTCTTCCAGTTCGAAGCTACACATTGACGTTTGAAGGGAAACCTTGAAATAGCAAAGATTTATCGGTAATCTGCCACAAACATCTTTTTTGTTTTTTGTGATAGAGTTTAATTTCGTAATCGACGTTTATGTAGTTTACATTTTAGAACCCTTATCAAAATTGGGGTTGGAATTAACATGCTTGATTCCCGAAGAAAGCCTGCTGCCTGATCCCGTTCTGATCACTGACACAATGGTATATTGAGAACAAGCAGCTTTTGAATTCAGAAGTTTGTCTTTCTTTTTGAATGATGGAATATATACCGTGATATGCTGTACTAATTTGGAATCTAATCAAGAATTATACTCATACATCGTGTGTAGCCTTCTATCCACTTTCCCTTTTCCACCACATGACCATGTGTTTTTATGCTGCAGGGAAATAATCATCTATCCTTATTCTTAGTAAAACCTTTCCAAAACAAGAATGATCTTATCTGTCTAATATCATAACATGGGTCCTGTTTCGGACCTTAAAGAAAGAAAAGATACCACAATGGAAGCTTCAACTAGTAAAGACCATATGACTGCTATGCAAACACAGAAACTTAAAAACATAACACCTGAAAAAAAGCTCAAAGGAATGGAAGCTTCTATTAATGAGGATATGGAAGTCGACATAATAAACTGTACAAATGATCACGAGTATGCTTTTGATCAGTCTCAATGTGAGGATGATGATACTGCCACTTCAAGTTCTTTTGATGACACGTTTTCAGATCTAGGGTTTCATGAACATGAAGGTGACAATGAAGTTATGTCAGAATCACGTGAGGATGCTCCACTAATGTCGAGGTAACAGATACCCATTTTGATAATTTGGGGTATTTTGGTAACTTTGATATTGATTGTGATTTATAAGATGGTGAATTTTCAGGAAGAAAAGGGTGACATCTGATTGGAGGAAGTTTATACGACCTATTATGTGGCGTTGTAAATGGCTTGAATTGCAGATTCAGAAGTTTCAAACTCAGGCCATTAAGTATGACAAAGAACTTGAAAAAGATTATCAAAGAAAAGAGTCAAAGTACAAAAACTATGAATTAGAAGGTCTTTGTGCAAAGTCAATGCCATTTATTCATGATTCTCATAGAGAGAAACCTTTAAAGAGAAAGAAAATGAAACATGAAGAGGTGGACACAAAACTATACATGTCACAGCATAATGTTTTCTCATATTTTGGTACATACCCTTTTCATTTTTCTTTCTTTTGTGTATAATCTTTATGTTTATGTATTTGATATATCATATATCATATCTTTCATGTGCAGTTACTAAAAAGTCCACTACAAATGGTGGTGCAACAATGGATGAAGATCAAACTAATCCAGGTAATTAAAAGTTATAACACCTCTCTTGATCTTTATGATGATTTTTTTTTTTTTTTTTTTATATATTTGGACTAAAAATTCAATTTTTTTAATCTTTTTTTACAGTGGGAACTACTTCCACTGATAAAAACGATGGAAATGAGTTTAGAGTCCCGGATGAATTATTAACTCTTGATTTTAGAGATGATTATTCGTTGGAACAAATACTTTATAAAATTGAAGGTGCACAATTGCGAGTTGGTGACATGGCGACTAAACTTGAAACTATAATGACTGAAAATGCTGGAAGGTTTCCATCTACTGAAGAAATCGCCTTGCATGAATCAAACAACGTGTTGCCATGTGGCATCATGGGATCAAATACTCCAACAATAACAGGTGGACCATCTGCAGTTGCTTCATTTGCATCTCAGTTAATGAAATTCAACACGGGTGATGACATGGTCAAACTTGAAAATGAAGACTTGAATCATGAAAAAGAAACCAATCTTCAAGATGTAAATACACCCACTGAACAACCTCCTGTTGCCTCAAGAAAAAGAGTGAGTACCTTTCAATCTTCTTTTGTTTTGTTATACCCAAGGGCATTTATGTCTTTTTCACGGGGACTGAATGGGCATTTATGTCTTTTTGTTAAAGCAGAGTACAGATGGAATCTTGATATACAACCGGAGATCGAAGAAGCCACAAACAGATTCCGGGGCAGTAAAGATTCATCCCATCGAGAAGCTCGAGGCACCTAAGGAAGAAAAAAGCAAAAAGACGGATCTACCCTCGGTTTCTGAAGACTCAAGTCAACCAGAAGAACCGGCCCCAAAACTACGGTCTGTTTCGAAATTAACCGCGCCAAAAAACAAGAAAAAGAGAGCGACAAGAGCCAGACGCAAGAGTGCTTCAAATCTATGGATCCGAAGAAACTCAGGTTAAATGCTGACATCATCTTTTGTACATCCCTTAACCAGCTTTCCTTTTATTTTTTTTTTATTTTTTTTTTGTGAATAAAAAAGGTTGATAACTTTGATATTTTGTGGTGGAACACATGGATTTGAATACTACTGTCTTTTCTAGTATCGTTTTTGGAGATATATTGTATATGATGTTTTTAGTGGATAAATTGGTTTTTTGCATATGCATAGATTGAAACTAGAATTGTATATTAGAATGGAATGAAAGTAGGATACAAATAGATGAAAGTATGTTGCTATTTATGATGCGACATTTCCCAAGAACATTTTCTTGGAGAGTTTAGCTGAAATGAGAGCCAAAACGGTTGCAGAAGGCACAAATATGACATCTGGGATGACTTTGATGACACTCAGCTGTGGCAAGCTTTCGCCGGCTCTTTTTGCCGCCATGGCAGCTGGCGGTGTAACTAGTCCGGTGATCAGAGTTGAGTCATCAAATTTGCTTAGACTCACACTTGTCTTCATGAAATCAATAAACAATTTCTTCTTTTCTGATGCCTCTTTTGCTGTTTCCCATTTCGTAAAAATTTCCTGCATTTTTTCAACTACTTTAATTGGGTAGATTTTTAAATTTACAATGGCGTAATAAGAAAATAAATTGAAAGTGCTACCTGAACTTTGTTGGGTGGTGGAACGTCATAGTGTTTACCGGGTAATGCTGCATTGATGGTGCTGCGTTTAAACGTATATTTGGGATTCAGGAAACGTATTTTTTTAATAAATGGAATTGAAATCTGAGATTTTTTTTTTTTTTTTTTTTAAATTTATTTACTTGAACATGTCGAGAATGGCGAGATGGAAGTCATCAAAGCTTTTGATTTCTTTCTCGATGAATTTGCTGTAGAGTGTGCCCATCACCAGGCTCAACATTTGGGTTGTAGGCAAACCTAAAACACAACCATATTATCGTGTAATATTTACAAATAGTAATTAAAAAAAAAAGTTAAAACAAGCTTTACCTTTGCCCATGAAGCTCATTAGCAAACCCATGGTGTGAAAATGAAGAAGAATTGGATGAGAGGTTATAATTGTATCGGGAAAAACATATGGAATAGCTTGGTAGCCAGATGCAAGCAAGGTATGAGACCAGCATGTGGTTGCTTTGGGCTTACCCTACGAATCCCTGATTCTAATTGGTATGCATCACTACATAATACATGAATAGATAATACATATGATCATATAAGAACCTCAAATATGGTAAAAGTATTTCGGACCCTCCATTGTATTTGTAAGACATTGGAAACTTGCATAACCATGAGTTTGGGATGGTAACTATAAAAATTACTTAATTGGTTGTTTTATACTTGTTTAACCATTCATCGAAGCCGCTAAATACATCATTTGAATTTTTTAGAACCGAATATTATTGAAAACTCACACTAGCAAGGAGCTAGCAATGAAACAATTACAAAGTAGCATTCTAAAATATTTATGTAAAATGTTTTGAAAAATTTGGGTCGTTACAATAGTGTTCTAAAAGAATCCCTTCAACAAGACTCAAAGCATGTTTTTTGCCTTATTGCAATGCCCAAGGCTAACCTTAATGCCAAACGTTTTTTATAACCTCCAGTATAAGTTACCTAATGCTCACTTTTACTCTATGCAAATGTTTCTTAATGTAATGACTACCAAGCAATGCATAATTATAATTGAACCCAATTTGAAGTTTCTAGCATAATTGTGTTAAATCTTTTAAATATTTAATCTTGAAATAGTGTTTATTCCCCACCCATGAAGCTCAAAGCCTAAAACTATATTCCTTTTGACAACACATCACCAACAATCTTCCACAATAATTATTTTCTAACAAGGTTGATACCTATTCGCGACTACATAGTTGCATAACATATGTTTAAGTTATTTAGGATTCTAAAATGTCATACCTAATATAGGTTTATGATCTTTCCATGGTAAAGTATCATTGAAAATATAATGAACTTCAACAACATGATATGTCTCGCCTACCTCATCATATTAATTTTTTTATCCTCTGTTGCATTTTTTGTCAACAGGATGTAACTTGCTTAAGAATTCGTTAGTGCTTGTCTTGTTCATACAACTGATTTCATCCTTCTATTCAAGATCAACTACCAAGTCGTCTGATAGACAATGCTGATTATCTTACCCTTAATACCTAATTTGTGTTATTCTAGACTTACTACTTCATTATCCTCTTCGAACCATTCCTCTAAAACATCACCAATGTGGTTAAGATAAATGAAGATTTTAGCATCATTCTCATAGATAGTTTCTATAAAAGTTGCGTAATTAATTTTATTTTGAATCCATTAAATACCAGAGTAGAATGATTGATTAGGGGTACATTAGTATAGTTTTTTCACATGGTTCTTGAATAAATCATTCCACGAAAGTTATTCATTCAGTAAAATCCGTCCCAACAAAGTCATGATCACCAAATAGGTATTTTCCATAAGAATACATGAATGGATAAAGTTCAAATCAACTTTGAGTTAAACAACATTGAGATTGATATTTAACATCAACTTGAAAATTCTCAAAGAGAATGATGGACACTAACAATTAGTATGCACCAATAAAAACTCCAATTGTAGCTTGTGTTCTTCAAGTTCGATGCATGTCTAATTAAATAGAAAACAAAAGTCCATGTATATAAATTGATTTAATTAAAGGTTAAATGTTATCCACATATGTTTAAACGAGGATTAGAAAATTGATTAAAGCATTAAAGTCAAATGTCACGCCAGACAGGTCACCAGATGACTGTTTCGTTTCACCGTAACTGGTTTAAATGAAATAGCTTTAAAAAACATGGGGAGCCATGATAAAAAAATGAGTGACTAAATTTCACCAAAACACACAATTTAATGTGTTACAATGACAATAACCTAAAGTTATATTTATCCATGAAATACTCTGATAATATTTTGATAATATTCAGGGTCTGCTTGACATGATGAAATGAAATAATGAAGGAATGAAATAGACAAGCTAATGGAATGAACAAGGTAATTGAATGAATACTTATATTCAATTGACATGGTTGGTTGACTCAATGAATGGAACGAGTAATTTAATTGTTATTAATATATGAATACTAAATAAAATAAATTTGGTAAATAAAGAAATTGCATATAAATAAACATATATAGGTAAATAAATTACATATAAACATATTTAATTTCGTTCAAAATACATATTATATGCTCTGTAAATAGTTGAAAAAAATCATTTATAATTTATAGAAGTTACAAAATAACAAGAACTAAATAACATATAATCTTAAATATAAATATGATAAAAAGATAAACTTATTTTTTCGAAATAAAAATTTCATGTAAATGGAGTTCGAAATTTTTAAAAAAATTAATCTTTATTAACGATTATAAGAATAAACGTCATTTAGTTTTATTACATATCATTTCATTCTTAAGGGGAATGAAAAAACAAATTCATCTCTCGTAAAATGAAATTCAGCCAAGAAAAAAATCATAATCCATAAAAAATGTTTTATTCCATGTATTCGAACACTCAAATATGATTTTTTTTATTCCACGGTAATGTTTCATTTCATTCTCTCATCCAAAACTGCATATCAAACACTACCTAAAATATTCATCTATCTCAAAGGAAAATTTATATATTTGACATAAAATGTACATAATTTAAGTCTTTTGGAAAATAAAAGTCAAGCAGATGCTTAGCTCTCGGGTGTTGGTGAGCATTACAATAAATATCATTAATCAGTTTATTATAGAATAATATCATTGCTTGGATTATATTAAACTATTCTTAAAATTATAGTATAACGTGTTAAGGAAAAAATACTAACCTCAAATGAGAACATATCCAATGTTCTAACTTCTAAGAAGCATCGTCTGTGATTTGGATTTCATTAACTGAAAACCAAACGTGGGACATTGTTTGTACTAATTTGAATATTGACTTCAAACTAGTCAAAATATGTCTTTTTCTAATCTGAAATTACGTACATGCCCATGCTTCTTTGGCCGTTGAAATCTGATCTGACGGCGGTAAAAATATTAGTTTATTAAAGTTTCAAAAGGCCGTCCATAGAATATGACTATGGTGCCCCTGATTGGCAAAGTGCATTGAACGCAATCAAAGAGAGTGAGGGTATTGGCGTAATTTCGCAATCCAACATGATATTTTTTGCTTTTCTTTTTTTAACGTGGGGTTGTTGTAGCCGCCCTAGCCAACATTCTTGAGTAAATATAATTAATTAAACTTTCACGTCATAAAGTAATTTTAGAAGAATTATTTAATAAAAGTATTTAAATGTTTAATTTTTTTTTTTTTTTTTTTATTATAACCGAGGATCCCACCCGACCCATCCTTTGGATGACCCTGATGAAGCAACCTCGGGGCCCACGCACCGGGTCAATCATCTACGGGGTAGAGAGGTGGCCAGTGGCCATCCCCTGACTGAAACCTAACACTCCCTATGGGGAAAGGGATGAAGTTGGATTAGAACTCGGAACCTCCTTATGGGGGAAGAGAATGAGTTCTAAACGTTATCCACTAGGCCATCATGGTGATGGTTAATGTTTGAGTTTTTGTCGTCAATATGTAATCTTCAAGTTCTAAAAAGTTTATAAATACCCAATAAAATGGTATATCATATGAATTTATGGTCGTACGTGATAACATATATTAAAAAGGTAAAACAAGCAATAGTGGTAATTGTAAAATGTTAACATTTTTAAGAAAACGAAAAACTAGTTACTGAACTTTGCTAAATATTATATAAAGGATGATAAATCCATTAAATTTTTTTTTTTTTTTTTTTTTTTTTTGCCTTAAAAGGTTTTATTTAGTCGATGTGTGGCATGTTTTAACCATTTCTACCTATTTCTCATTTTCTATGACAAAGAGAATAGCACAATGAGCTGGTGTGTCGATCCTGCAATAAACTATTTTGCGTAAAAAAATAAGGGTTATTGTTACTGTAGCACATTCAACTTTTGAATTTTACCCGATTTAGTCCCTAAACTTTTTTTTTTGCGCAATTAGTCCTTAAACTATTAAATAATGTGTAAATTATGCCATTGTCTTCCAATTTAGAAGGTTTCACCGGTTAACAGATTGATGTGGCAAGACACGTACGTTAGATATAACTTTATTCATATTTAAAAATCCACGTAGATTAGGTTTTATAAAAAAGGGGAAGACGGATTGTTTTAATCGGTTTTATCAGAGGGTACCTTTATCAAACTTACGAAGTAGAAAAGCTTCGAAGGAAAAACTAGGGTTTAAGCAAATCGATCAGTGTTACGATCAATCGGAACGAGCAGAACCTGAAGAAATGTCGAACTCCAACCCTGAGCCTCCGGGAATGTATTGCATTGTGGAGCTCAACTATCAAGGGGTGTTTGTACGATGTCCTTTCTCTTACGATGGTATAACTTACACTTTTACAGAACATGATTTTTCTAATATGACATATGCCGAGTGTGTTACTTTCTTGGAAAAGTTCATGCATGAAGATTGCAAGAAACTTTACTACTGTGAGCCCGACTTACCCCTTCATAAAGGTCTTCGACGAATTGCAGATGATATTGATTACTCAGCATTTATTTTTGATGCTTACGGTACGGATGGGAAAATATGTATGTATGTGGATCATGTTGGTGATGAGTTAGAAGATTTCTGTGATTCTGAGAAGGAGGGGGAAGAAGAACATGATTCTTGTATCATGGGTGGGGAAAATGAAGATGATATAGGCAATCTTAGGGATGTTGCATTGGATTATACTGACGAACCAATTAAAATGAACAGAACTTCAACTGATGTGTTTCTTAGTAAACTGTGTACTCAGGAGGAGAAGGAGGACAACAATATTGGTGAAGATGATGAGGGGGAAAGTGAAGCAACAATCCAAGAGCATGCCATTTTTAATGAATCTTTACACTGGAAAAAACAGAAACCCATACTTGGTATGAGATTTAAGAACCCAGCTCAAGTTAAATCGATGTTGTGCAATTATGCTGTTGCCAATGGGTACCAACTATGCTTTGAAAAAAATGATAGTAATAGGCTTTTGGTTAAGTGTTGTAGGGGTGAATGCACATTCAGGTTATGGGCCTCCTGGATGAGTGAAGAGGAAACTTTCCAGATAAAGTCTTTGAAGCCAGATCACAATTGTGCAAGAAATTTTAAGTTAGGGTCATTAGTAACATATGCATGGATAGGGAGTCACTACACCAAGGAGATTATACATAGGCAGAAGATGAGTGTTAGAAAACTGAGACTTGAAGTTACCAAGAAATTTGGTATTGATGTTAGTCTTGGACAATGCAGAAGAGCCAAAGCATATGCACTGCAACTTATAGAAGGAAATCTTGTTGACCACTATGCGAAGCTATGGTCATATGGTGAAGAGATAAGAAGATCAAATCCAGGGTCTAATGTGAAGCTTAATGTCAACTGCATGCCAGATGGGAAGAACTACTTCAGTAAGTTCTATGTTTGTTTTGAAGGATTGAAGAAGGGATGGATAGAAGGTTGTAGAAGAGTGATTGGTCTTGATGGTTGTTTTTTAAAGGGTATATGTAAAGGAGAATTGTTAAGTGCTGTGGGGAGGGATGCTAATAACCAATTGTTCCCTATTGCATGGGCAGTTGTAAATGTGGAGAACAAAGAAAATTGGAAATGGTTTTTGGACAATCTAATTGATGATCTTGATTTACGTTTAGGAAATAACCTTGCCTTAATTTCAGATCAACACAAGGTATACATGCATTTTATTGTTAATTTTTCTTTGTAATATTATATATACTTTCTAATATTTTTTCTTTTTAGGGTTTAATTGAGGCAGTTAAAGAGATGTTGCCATATGCAGAGCATAGACAATGTGCTAGGCATATCTGTGCAAACCTGAAGAAGAGATATAGTGGAGCACATTATGAAACCTTGTTTTGGAGAGCTGCCAAATCTTCCACTGAACCTGCCTTTAAGGCTGTAATGAAAGAACTTCATTTGTTGAACCCAAATGCACATAAGTACCTTATGGATAGAGACCCAAAGACATGGTGTAAAGCATATTTCCAACCAGGTAGATGTTGTGATGCAATTGAGAATGGGATGTCTGAGAGTTTCAATGCTATACTAGTGGAAGCTAGGAAGAAGCCAATAATCACAATGTTAGAGGAGATAAGGCTGTACATGATGGACAGGCTATACAACTTGAAGCTTAAGGGACAGGCATGTGGTAATCAGGTATGCCCAGCCATAAGGGACAAGCTTAATGAACTTAAAATTCATCAAAGGCACTGGCATGTTTTACCAAGTGGATTAAACCAGTTTGAGGTAAGAGGTACATCTGATGCGTTTAAGGTTGATCTTGAAACGAAAACATGTTCATGCAGAATTTGGCAATTAAATGGATATGGGTGTGTGCATTCTGTGGCTTGTATTTGTTTCCTTAACAGGGATGTGGAAGCTTATGTAAACAAAATGTTTACAAGCATGACATATATGAAATCGTACAAGTATAGAATTAAAGGGATGAATGGAAGTACCATGTGGCCTGAGACAACATATATACCACCTTTGCCACCTGTTGCAAGAAGGATGCCTGGAAGACCATCAACTAAACGTAAGAGAGATGCTACAAAAGACAAAAGTAGGAACACTGTCTCTAAGGTGGGGAAAAAATTGAAATGCAGTATTTGTAGGGAGGTGGGACATAACAAAGCAAGTTGTTCCAAGGGTGGCAGGTCAGAAAAACTTCCCATAAGAAAGGTTAAGAAAAGCCAGGGTGTAGTAGAGCCTGTGGAGAATCAAGAAGTGCCTTTGGACAATAATGGAGGGCATGTTCAGAATCATGAAGGGGTTATTCAAGCTGATGTAAGTATATGTTCCTGAAACTAAATTAAGAATAATAATGGGTATATTATCTAATATTTCTTCCTTTCAGGTAATTGGGAATGAAGGAGTTGTTCTTGGTGTGAATGGAGGGGATAATCTTCAACTAGATGTTGATCAGCTGTTTGATGAGATGGACCTGACTCCTACATGCATGCAAGCACCTAGTTATGAGGAGGAACATATGAACCAAAGTGATGGGCAACCAGATGTGGAGGTGCATGCATTAACCCCTATTGGAATAATTTTGGAGAAGATAAGACGAAGGAAATCAGAGAGGATTCTAAAGAATAAATTGAGTACTGTTGTGGGTGGGCCTGATGCACCAGGGAATTCAAACCAAAAGGCTTTAAACATAGATTAGGTTTTTATGTTAGTTTGGATGTTGGAATACTTATGTTAATTGACTTTATGCATTACATATCTATGGTTTGCATGTACCAAACTTGAAGCCTTTTTGGCAACTTTTGAGATGTAATATAAGCTATTCAGGTTTGCATGCAGGCAAATGACTCATATTGTTCATTTTGTTAGTTTTTTAATGGTTAAATAAGATTTAAATGTGGACCACAATGACCTGTAAAAGTGTAAGGACCAGAATGCTTAAATACTTTAACATATACATTGTCTACTGCATGTGGTCACATGGGGTCCATTAGAATGTGCATGAATGGACAATGACAACACTTTAATAATCCTTCTATAAAGACACACGAATGGAAACATGTGGGACAAGGACAACATGTGGGACAATGCAATAACCCTTCTATAAGTACACATGTTTGGCCTTAGCAGACATGTTATATTGTTTATAGCAATCTACTTTATTTAAGGACAGACAAAAATATATTCCTGAACACAATGTCCAAAGGATTCAATTGAATATGCATATGGTCCACAATGTTTGTACTTTACCATACATACACACATAGCAAACACAACCAAATTATTTACCTAAATATAGCAAACATTTTCAAATTGGTTGATTCCAAGAAAACTTGTTATTACTACAAAACATGCTTCTGCATTGGTCGGACAAACCAATATACACACAAGTGGTCCATAGGAAGATTCCACTTGTTTCACATTGGTTGATTCCAAGAAAACTGTTTTCAGAATTTGGGACAAAATCCAGGTTTGTACCAACAAAGACCAATATACCCATACCCATAACACCAACTCACTTTTGGGGTTTTCAATGTTTACCAACAACGATGATACCCATTAATATATATATACTTGTTGTTTATTATTTACATGAGAAAATTACAACATTGTTATCACCCATAACTACATCAGTCTTACCATTGTTATCACCCATAACTACATAAGGCTGCAAATGTTTACAAAAAATTTGCTTCATCAGTCTTACCATCCCCCCCATAAAAAACACACAAAAAAAACCCTGCAAATGGTTGGAATTATATATCATCAACCATCAAAAACCCACAAAATACCTCCAATAACCAACCCACCTTCCCTTCCCTACACCCACCCTTCAACTCATCAAACGAACCACCATTATCAACAACAAACTGAAAAACATGACCTTCCAAACACCCAATCGATCCTTCATCTTCTTCAGTTCTTTCTCATGTTCCACGGTCGCTTCAGCAATCTGGTCCTTTAGGTCACTTATGACGTTTTCAAGATGTATAACATTCTGCCTGTGACTCTCTATCTGGTGCCTCTCGATTCTTGCATCCAACCTCACTTTCGTGTCGAACAAGAGGTCCTTATAGTACCCATCCTGTTGTTCATCGTCCTTCCAGTCAAAAAACTTGCAGCTCCTCTTGCTAGTCTGAGAAAACTTACACCAATCAGTTGTTGATTTCGAAATCCAAATAATTAACGTTTTATAAAGCTCAAAAAAATAACAAGACGAACAGAACATCGATCTTTACATATCTAACACTTTTGATTTTTCTTTTAAACAACAGATCGAGCAACTAATCAGCTGCAGATTTCGAAATCGAAATCATACAACTTTTGGACCCCTTCTTTCCTCATTTTCTGTACAATAAATGACACCACACTTAACCCTTTAACACATCGAAGCTTACCAGTGAGTTTTGGCAGTTGTAGAATCTCCTTCCAGGGTTTTTCGGGCTCCACGATGTTCTCTCTATCACAGGCAATGGAGGGTCGCAGTCACATTTGTCGTTACGACCATCTCCTCCATCTCTAGCTCCACCTCCACGATTTCCAGACGTACAAGACATCAGTGCGAGAAGAGTTCACCAGGTCACTGTTAGGGTTTCTTGGTTTCCGAATAAAGGAAAAGAACTTTTCGTTATGTTTCGATTGAATCAACAAACTCTTTATACATATACGAGCCTTAATGGCCATGTTGTAGTCGTCTCTTCCACGTAAGCTCATCATCGACTGACCAATCCACGTGTCTTGCCACATCAGCGAGTCAACCGGATTAACCTTTTAAATTGGAACTCAATGGTATATTTGACACGTTAATGTATAGTTGAAGGACTAATTGCTCAAAAAAAAATAGTTTAGGGACTAAATCGGGTGAAATTCAAAAGTTGAATGTGCTACAGTAACAATAACCCAAAAAATAACGATGAAGTTTGTCTAATCGACAAAGCATAAAAACATTTATCTGATTGTTGCCTTCTTGCTAGGAGGCTGTAAGGCTACATCACAACCCCTAATCATGTGTTGTGTACAATATTTTTCATACCAATCTTCTTAATGCTTAATTTCTTTACTTCTACACAAGCGATTAATTAAGAAGTGAGCTTGGTATAGACTATAGCGTGATATTGTACCGATTAATGCTAATATTAATTGCAATGTGCGAAAACATAACTTAGATGGTTCCATCCGTCAATACAAAGCCTGCTTAGTTACCAAGGAGTCTTTGCATACCATTTAGGTTGATTGTTTTGAGACGTCTGGTTTAGTAGTGAACCCTCCTATCATCTTTCTTGAAGTTATTTGTCAAATTATGTTGATAATGCTTTCTTGAATGGTGATTTGGTTGAAATAGTTTATATGAATTATCCACCCTGCTTGATTGATGTTGTCTCCATGTATCATGTTTTCCATTTATTAATTATTTTTTTGATTTTTCGCTTAAGCTCTTAAGAATCTTGGTTGTTGCGGTTATCTAGACATTTTCTACTGATTCAGGATTACATTATAAAGTTTAAGGATAATAGCAACGATAATGGTCATTGTTAATACTATCATTTGTCGCCGCAATTAGCATAAGAGTAATATATGCCACATCTTATATGACATGCCGGACTTACTATAATAAGTCTTTGATTTCAGTGGATAGGATTTTGTCTTATGGGAGTTTTCGGTCAGTTTGATTTAGTTGCATGGATTTGCTTTAAATGGTGTGTTTCGGTATAACAAAAAAATTCCGAACTAAAAAGATGATAATATTAAATATATTGGCATATATTAAAGACAAATTTATCCGCATGCGTTAATTAGTTTTTGGTCAACAAGGAAAATTCTTACAAGTAAGAGCATTGTATCCGTTGACTAATTCAACAGGTTAATTTTATAATAAAATGACATGCATGAATACTTTACGAAAACGGGGTATTATTATTATTTTTTTTTTTGAAAGTCGTTGAAGAAAAAATTATATAAGTTTTTAGTAAGCACTAAAATTTATGACATACTTAAACGAAAATATCTATTAATTACATGCATAGAGTTATTTACTAAAAAATAATGATTTGGAAGGTAACAAGCTTCTAAAGTTGTTTACATTTGATCATTAAACTTATTTTTGTGCTTGATTTACTCATTAACTTTTTAAAATTATTTACATTATACCTTCATGACCGGTGATAGAATGTTTATGTTGATTTGACATCTTACATGACATCCTAAAAGACTTGGAAGGATAACAAACTTTTAAAATTATTCACATATGGTCACTGAACTAATTTTTGTGATTGATTTACCTATTAACTTTTTTAAATTGTTCACATTATGCTATTATAACTGCTGATAGAAGGTTATATTGATTTGACATCCTACGTGGCATCGGAAAGCTAAAACATAAATAAGCGTCATTGGTACTCAATTGGGATTTGTTTTGTGTCCTAATATATAATACAAGGAACCATAACTTAATCTTGCAAGTTCTTCCTCTTTTTCAGCATTCTCTCAAGTTCGCATGTCTTGTACTATGGATTACCATAATCATTGTGATTGTGGTTTTCCTTCACGCATTCGAACATTAACCATAGAAAAGAACCTAGGTAGGTGATTATTGGTGTGCGAGAACTCACAGGTAATTCTAGAACCAATAGACTTACCTATGAGTTATTGCACACCAGTTCTCTTGCGAAGGGTTTGTACTAAAGAAGAGATTTGCGACCTTGAAAAGAAATTCCTTTAAGCTAAAAAAGGAGAAGATGACTGTGTCACAGAGTACAACACAAAATTTCGAAAACTATTGAGCTTCGCAAGGAGGTTGGCACCTGATGAAGCCACCAAGGTGGATCAATACGTGGGTGGACATCCTTGGAATTTCTGAATTAACTTTGGGGAACCGGACGACATTGCCATGAGGAAGGCAAGGAAACGTCTACACGTTCATTAAGTAGTAGACTCTTTTCTGAGTCCCTTCGGTTGTTATCTTCAACACATGTGTTCGTTTCGAATATATAACCGGGCATCATATCTGGTAGTGGTTCACCATGATAAAATTTAGGATGATTTGGGCCGACTTAATAAAACGGGTTAAGATTAAAACAACAATAAGTATTATTCTTTTCCCAATGACATATATCATCTTCAGACGATGTTGAAACTTGCTTAGCTGAAGTCATGTTCATTTGAAAGTGAAGGGTCATGACAGGCATACCCATCTTTTATTGACCAAAATTCGCAATGACATTACTTTAGTGGTCATCATCTGCCAGTGTGCAGTTGTGGTCGTTATGAAAATAATGGTGCTCGAAGGACTCAAGAGATGTGATACTCATTCGCGATGCGTGCAATTATTGTTAGTACTTAAAACAATAGAATGACAAAAATTGGAACCAATTTATACTCAGGGGTTATGTTGTCAAGTAAAATACATTCTCGCTAATTCGCCATATTTATGATCTTTTTATGATAATTGCAAATTCTAGTCGATAACTCCTGCATAATATCCACCTATAATTAATCATCTTCGTCCAACTTAACTAAATTAACAAACATAAATAGTTAACTTGAGACATGACTCATGAGACCATAGAAGATAATTTAAATAAAAGAACGTGAACTGATACTGATTAGTGATCCAGTGAGAAGATATAATTCTAAAATTTATAATAATATAACGTAATTGATATGATTTTAAAATCATTGATACGATTATAAAATCAATAAAGTTTCATTTAGATATGTAACTATATAATACCAAAGTGGATTTACGTTTGTACCATTTTATCTAATTTAGTTGATATTCTATAAACTATAATCACCATGCTTCAGAAAATATGAATATGAGATCGGTATCTGTATCCTAGATTTAATTTAAAAAAAAACCCAACTTTCCATAATTTTTTAGAACAACCCCACGTTATAAAGATGCAATTTGCGCTTTGCATAGTTGCATGGCCGATGAAAGTTCATGGCAATTCACATAAATCATTATTTATAACTATAAAGCATTTTCACTCAAAATGCTTCACGTATATATACATATATCTTATATCTATCTCCCCATCAACCTATCATTTCAACGATAATTCCCATTAAAATCACGAGCGAAATTCCAAACCTCACCATCAACAATTTACTTTAAAAATCACAAAAAATGTATCAAGAACCATTCATGTCGGAATCTGATCTCTCTTTTCTTGATTCAATCCAACACCATCTTCTCTACGATTCCCAAATCTCCAACCTCTTTCCGGAGACGAGCAGTGGATCATCCGGCAGCGGTGCAACATGTGACGTGGTGGTCTCCGGTGGGTTCGAGCCGCCGGTTGTGAAGCTCGAGAAACCAGAAGAAGTGGAAAAGCAAGAACTTTACGCTGGAAATGAGATTCACGCGCCTGAGGTAGGACATGGTATTCACGCGCCACAGGAGTTCAGGAAGTTTCGGGGTGTCAGGCGGCGGCCATGGGGAAAGTATGCGGCGGAGATAAGAGACCCTTCGAAACGTGGTGCGAGGGTGTGGCTTGGGACTTATGAAACGCCGGAGGATGCGGCGGTAGCTTATGATCAAGCAGCTTATAAGATTCGTGGGTCTCGCGCTTTGTTAAATTTCCCGCACCTTATCGGAACAAACATGGCAGAGCCGGTGAGGGTGACTCAACGACGAAAGTCGGTGATGGAGGCTGGGTCGCCGCCATCATCTTCGTCAGAAGACGGCGCTGTTAAGAGACCAAGGAAAAGTAGTACAGTGGTGGATGATTACTATATGCCCTACTAAGATAAATTTCTTGATAAATTCATGTGATTATTTCGATTCTTTTCCGTTCCATACAAGATTATTTCCATTCTTTTAATTTTGAAACTGAATTTGACTCCTCTTTCCAATTTTCTTATTCTATTTGCATTTTGATAACACAATGTAATTACATTTTAGCTTTTATTTGTACAAAAAACATAGACGTTAAAATTCGAAAACATAATAAGTGAACATTCATTAGCTTTGTGACTTGCTTGATTCCGCAGCAACTATATTACTTGAATCGAAATATATATTGATAAAGTTATTTAATGAGTAGTTGAATATGTGTTCAATAAATATAAAATAACAAAATCGTGAACCTCTCTTATCGACTAAATCATGATAGAAGAATGATGACAGTCGTAATATTGTTTCTCATTAACCTCTCTTATCAGATTGTGATGATATTAGGTTGTTTGAGTTATTACCTAAAGTGATCGTAACAAATGCTTGAGATCAGGGGAGGAAAAGGGAGAAATGATAATCAAAGTTCCTTGAAAATCTTGAGGGTTTTGTATAGTTCACTATTCTTTATCGATGTTTGATCATATGTATAGGTATGGCAAACTTCGAGGCATGATGGTTCACAATATGGCATATCAAGTTCTTATAAAATTGAAGCGGTACATATGCTAAAATAGTATATATGGAATGTTCAAAGTCGCAGGAGCCTAAAACTATGGTATGTCATTAGTATACAAACTCACATCACCCGTAAAATTGATAACTTGATATATAATTAAGCACGTGAAGTGGCATTTTTTGTGAAGTTACAAACAGTTATGATCGAACTGGTCAAATTTGATCTTTTAATTTCCAGAATGTGTCCTACATTCTGAAAAGTTCAGAAGGTCAGAAGGGCATCCTAACTTAAGAATTTATTAGATCAGAATGCAAATGTACTTCAGAAGTTCAGAAGGCAAACCAACTTCAGTTACATTTGAAGGGCGGGGAAGCTCATAAATAAGGTCAACTTAGCTAGACAGATTTTTTTTCTTAGCCAAATTTTATCCACTTATACAGATTTGCTGCTAATTTTGATTTAATTTGGGATATGTTTTTCCATTATACTTTTGTACTAATAGGTTTGTTCGCCTTCTTTGAAGCAACCAGCACATGTCACTTGGTCGGGTGGACCTTGGTCAGGTGCAAGCCATATTTGAGATTACATCGTTATAATGCATTTAATACATTTTCTAAAAAAGCTACATTCAATGTTTTTTTTAGAATGATAAATCTATCCTACTACTCATGATTCCATCTATGTCTTTTCCGAGACTTGAACCCTCTACCTCAAAGAGAAATGGCGACGCCTTTACCACTTGATCAAGAGGCCATTAACACATTCAATACTCTTAAACCCCATTATCAACAGCTCCACTCTTTTAAAATTGCTATTGGCCTGCCTCCTTACACGATTGCCTTTTACTGCTTGGATTTACAGTGTATAAGATATTTTCGTCATTATTGCTAAATTCCAATTACAAATTCAGATCACGACTACTGGATCAAATTCTTAAGTTGTTGCCAACATGGAGCCTATCCCGTTAAAAGTAGGTTTTTTGAAACAAATATATTACGGTTAATGTTGTTGAAGTCGTTCATTATATATAGGATTCTAGTGTGCAAGAAACAATAAATTTATTTTACTAGGCAAACTACACTCAAAAAACATTAAAATGGTATGAGGTAAATAATAAATTTAAAGAACCCCACGTGTTATAAAGATACAATTTGCACTTTGCATAGTTGCATGGCTGCTGAAATTTCATGGCAACTCACATAAATTATTACTTATAAATATAAAATAATTTTACTCAATATTCTTCGCATATATATATACATACATCTTATATCCATCTCTTCATCGACCTACCAATTATTTCAACGATAATTCCCATCAAAATCACAAGAAGCGAAATTCAAAATCTCGCAAAAATTACTTTGAAAATCACAACATATGTATCAAGAACTATTCATGTCGGAATCTGATCTCTCTTTTCTTGATTCAATCCATCACCACCTTCTCTACGATTCCCAAATCTCCAGCCTTTTTCCAGAGACGAGCAGTGAATCAACCGTCAGCAGTGCAACCTTAGGGGACTTGGTGGTTTCCGGTGAGTGCGAGCAGCCGGTGGTGAAGCTCGAGACATCAGAAGAAGTGGAAAAGCAAAAACTTGAGGCGGGACGTGGGACTCACGCGCCACAGGAGTTCAGGAAGTTTCGGGGTGTCAGGCGGCGGCCATGGGGAAAGTATGCGGCGGAGATAAGAGACCCTGCAAAACGTGGTGCGAGGGTGTGGCTTGGGACTTATGAAACGCCGGAGGATGCGGCGGTAGCTTATGACCAAGCAGCTTATAAGATTCGTGGGTCTCGCGCTTTGTTAAATTTCCCGCACCTTATCGGAACAAACATGGCAGAGCCGGTGAGGGTGACTCAACGACGAAAGTCAGTGATGGAGGCTGGGTCGCCGCCATCATCTTCGTCGGAAGACGGCGGTATTAAGAGACCAAGGAAAAATAGTACAGTGGATGATTACTATATGCCCTACTAATTAAGATCAATTTCTTGATAAATTCATTGATTATTTCGATTCTTTTCCGTTTCGTAAAAAGGTTATTTCCTTTTTTTTAATTTAGATACTGAATTTGACTCTTCTTTCCAATTTTATTAGTTTATTTACATTCTTTGTATTTGTACAAAAAAATAAAAGACGTTCAAATTTACAACTACATAAGTGAACATTCATTAGCTTTGTTGCTTGCTCAATTCCGCAACAACTATACCATACTTAATCCGAGATATCATGTGAGGAAAACATTTAATTAGTAGTTGAATACAAAATATGTTTTCAATAAATATAAAATAACATAATCATAAACCTCTCTCTTATCGACTAAATTAATCACGATAGAGGAATGATGACATTGAAATTGTTTCTCAATATCATATTGTGACGATATTAAGTTTGAGTTGTTACCTAAAACGATGGTAACAAATGCTAGAAACCGGGGGAGGTAAAAGACAAATTGGTGGTAATTTGACCATATATGTCTAGATATTACAAACTTCCATGCTGGATAATCACAAGATAGCATATCGAGTCCTTGGTCACAAAAACTGAAGCAAGATACTAATATAGTATAAAGAATGTTCAAATTCGTAGGAGCACAAAAATATGATATATCATGAGAATGTATACTCACACAACACTCATAAAATGGATAAGGATGACCAAGTTACTATTTTTTTAAGTTACAAAAAGGAGTCACACAGATAGGATCAAACTGGTCAAATTCCATCTTTTCCAAAAGGAGTCCTACATTCTGACAAGTTCTGAAGGTGCTCCGACTTGAGAAGGTCAGAAGGCATCCTAACTTAAAATTTTCAAAAGGCAAACCTTTGTTAGGTTTTTGAGATGACAAACACTACTGTTGAAAATGTAACGAAAAATAAACAACACACAAGATTTACATAGTTAACGTGATTAAGGTAATCGTAAGACACGATCTAAGAAATCAAACATTTGATATGCTTCCCCTCGCTATCTAAAGCTCCACTCTTTTGAAATTGCTAGTGGCCACCTTACGTCAATTGTCTTTTACTGCTTGAATTTACGGTATATAAAGATATTGTCATCACTTTTGCAATGCACAAATTCAGATAGCCATGATTACTAGGAAATGACGTGGATTTACAGGTCATGAAACTCTTGGGTTGTTGCTAACATGGAGCCTATCCCACTTGGGAGTCACTGAAGGTGCATTAAGGTTCCTGGCTAAATTTTCACTTTTACAGAGACATTGATCGGAATTCGGACACCGTGGATTTCCTGGCTAAACTTTTCACTTTTACTTTTTGATTAAAAAATGTCGAATCAATTTTACATGATTAGGCTATTGGAACTATTTTGGTTAAGCCCCTCAACTATATGTTAGCAGATAAGTGATAACCCCTCTACCATGGGGTGGTTGTCCTCTTCCTTTTTGCCTTTTCTTTTGTCTATCAGTCTATATATTAATTTTTTGTATTTTACGTGTTGTTTTATTTAACCACTAAAACACTCAACTAATTTTTTTAAATAACTTTACGTACTTTAGTTTATTATATTCAGGTATAGTTGTCACAAACTAACAAAATATGTGTCAATTGCAAATATTATCTTTTTTATATTATTAGTGTTCATATTTGAAGACTTCTAGAAATACTCCTAACAAGATATATATGAAATCATATCTACGCTCATTTACTTTCGATGGCTAGATGTTTGGATTTTTTTTTTTTTTTTTTTTTTTTTTTATCTTTTACCATACGTTACGAAACATTTATAGAAAGTTCTAAATCCACACTATTTTACCAACATATTTCAACAAATCACTATATGAACATACTACACTTGTATTTCATGTTAAAAATAGGGATTTGATCAACAATATAAAGACTTGGATAATCCGTGGATCGTATAGAAACGCTTTCTAAAATCAGTATTTCGACAATATATCTAGGGTTACGCAAATTCAAATTGTGGGATAATCCAAGAAAAATGATTCGGAATTACCGGCATAATCCAAATCTCAAACACACAATATCATTGTTGTGTTTCGTGTTCTTCAGAGACAAAATCGGTAGGGTAACGATGCAGTTTTTCGTTATAGTATCTTATATAATTATGACTGCAGTCAAAATTCTCCAATTTATATGCAATTTATATGAAGAAGATCACGATTACGAAGAGAAACGACGTGACTTTCAGAAATGGACACAACCACTTGGGTTTTCGCGAGAAAAATAACCTGTATCCATTTTCTCTATATGGATTCTGCTTTGAGACCGCCACAGGGGCTCTGCCCCTTGGAACCCGCTAAAGGCGTTGCCCCTAGTCCCCCGTGTTCCTGAGTTCCTATTAGCTACTTGAGTATGCACTCCGCACCTCAAGTCTCGAAAACTGGTCAAACTGAACACAGCTTGTGTCAAACTAATCGTAAGTATACTAAGGGAATGTTTGTTTTTCCTCAAAAGTCTTTGCCCCTAAAACATCTGCAGACGGGTAGACGTTTTTTAAAAATACATTAGTTTTCTGAAAGACAAAGGATTTAAAAAAGACTTAATTTTTAGATTTTTGACATCTGGAACATTTCACCACACACACCCGCCCACACACCCACCCCAACATTCGTACTCATTTATTAGACCAAATCACCACTAACCTATCATAAATGAAACATGAACACCTAGATGCGTAATAACTGTCTTCACAAAACCCAAATTTTCCACCATAAAAAACTGTCTTCACAAAACTTACTCTCATTGACGATCCAAATAACTTTAATTCTTAGTGCCATACTAAAACCCAACTTTCTAAGATTTATCTCTTGCTCATTCATGCATTTAATTTATGATTTAAGTATTTAAAATTCATGCTCAAAACCTTATAACAGATATTACTTACTAATATCAATACAAACAAGACAAGGTTTCATTACTAGCTCGGCCCGTCCTGATGTTCATTATACTCACTTGTACACTTTGTGTGCTTATGATCTGTGTGTATTTGAGCTTCTCTGTGAAGTCGATGTTTATAAAAGCACTTGTAACTTTGATACGAACATGAAAACCCTGAAAAAAAGTATTTGATATTCATTAGATTCTGATCATAAGTTTCACGTAAAATCCACATCAGAAAAGATATTTGTTAGATGAATAAGAAACTTACTTGAAGGAGAAAAAGAAAGTCAACCACCAATATGTATCATTGGTCTATTTGGTGTCTTTGCGATGTCAAACATTCCAGCATGAGAGGCTTTCTTTCTCTTCACCTGAATATGTATCATTGGTATATTTTGTCAGAAAGTGCCAAAAAGATAATAGCAATGTACTTTCATTGATTTGTTTACTATAGCATTCTACTTTCATTTATTCTTATTACAACACGGTACTTTGAAAATTCTACCCAATTATACAAATGTCGTCCAAAGGAAAGTAGGATGCTATAATACACAAATAAATGAAAGTAAGTTGCTAATTTTAGCACTTAACTAAAAAATAATTATTTTATAGATTGTGCATCAGAGATGATAAAACATACCGCAGCCCCAATAATTTGTCTCAATTCATTATCATCAGCTCCATTACGGATAGGATCCCTTAAGCTGACCTGTAGATGCGTTTTGAAAAAAAAAAATGCAAGAATTAGCAACATACTTTGAATTGTTTGTGTATTATCGCATCCTACTTCTATTTATTTCTATTACAGCTTTGTACTTTCAATTGTTTTGTTATTATTTGAAAAAAAAAATGTTGTAATAGAAAGAAATGAAAGTAGAATGCTATAATAAGTATGTTGCCATTTCTTGCACATGAGTCCAATGTAGTACTATACCTCTGAGGGGCCAAATAGGCATACTTTTAGGTTCCCATCAGCTAAAAGTCTCAATCTATTACAACCCGCACAAAAATGATCAGTCATTGAAGTAATAAAAGAAACCGTGCCCTGATGCCCATCAACTGTAAAATTCTTGGCAGTCTCTGTTGGGTGATCTTGAATTCTTTTAAGCCCTGTATAACGTTTTCCCTGTTTTGATAATAACCAGTTACAAAAACTGTATAAACAAAAAATAATAATAACAATAATAAAATTATGGGATCATATGCCAGAGTTGTACCTTACCACTATGTCCAGCATCTCAGCATACGATACAAGTTTCTTCACATTCCACACATTACCATCAAAAGGCATGAACTCAATAAAACGTACATTAATCGGTTTCTCTTTTGTTAATTCTACAAAATCACAAATTTCATCATCATTGAATCCACGCATCACCACACAGTTCACCTGATCAGAATAAAAATAAATAAAAATTATTCGACAAATCAATAACAGACCCACACTGTGTACTTGATTTACATCTGACATGATGCTTTTGGGACAGAGCAGTGTGGGCCAGCTCAGGTGTTGGTGGAAGAATAACTTTTACATACCTTAACAGGGTTGTAGCCTAGGTCAACTGCGGTGTAAATTGACTCCATTACCCTTTCATGTCCTTTACGTCTTGTCATGAATTCAAATTTTGCTGGAACAAGTGTGTCTAAGCTGATATTGAGCAAATTAAGGCCACTTTCTTTCAACTTTGGAAGCTTTCTTGCAAGAGTGAGTCCATTTGTAGTCATGGCAAGAGTTTTTAGTCCTTTTAAGTTAGAAAGTTGTGAACAGATCTCTTCGATGTCCTTCCGAATGCTGGGCTCGCCACCTGTCAACCGGATTTTATTGACTCCAGAATGTACAAACAAACTTGCTAACCGTACAATCTCGTTCTGTGACATAACCATGGGAGTGGGTGTTAGCTCTACACCTTCTGCTGGCATACAATATTGGCAACGTAGATTGCAGCGTTCTGTTAATGATATTCTTAAATAAGTGTGCAGTCTTCCAAATGAATCAACCAACATGTTGGAAATGAGATCATCTTTTACTGCATCTTCTTGGATCTTTTCTGGCATAGTTGCATACATTCTTGACCAAGAACTTTCCGTATGATTAGTAGTAAGAAGCTGGCCATGATCAGATCCTGATTGGAAGCAGGATTTTATTCTAGATTTGGCCTGTTTATCAAAGGTAAATGGGTTAATTGCGCTTTCTTGTAATTCGTAGTATTTCTATTACTATAACAAGGTAAAGATTATCATAGGAAATGTTCAATTGTTCTTTGTTGTTTACTTGATTGGGGATTACTTAGTTTAATAGAAGCGAGAAGAGGAATAAGATGGGACATTCGAACAGATAATAAATTCCTATTGATCTTCACCAATGCATACCCTTTATTGAAGGAATAAAACTAATAGAGAAGCCTGATTTCGAATTGTCTCAAAACTTAAAGATCTAGCACATATACACTTCCAAATTTGTTGTGGAATTCTCAATTGACTACCACAACTGCGTGTAAATTCGCGTACTCGTCTGATTCCCGTTTCTAATCCGGAAAGGGTATAAAATTATTAACCTTTGGGGAATGATCTATGCCATTGATAAACAATCCTCACTGACGCTACCACTTCGTTATAATCAACTCAATCACAAGTAATTTAAGACAAGAAACATAAAATCAGAAGTGAACTAACAATCCGTAGAGATAAGAAGAGAGGGATAGAGTAAGAGAATGAAACAAACTGAATTAAATCCTCTGAAACCGAGGTGCCAGCCAGAACCGCCGGATATATAGAACCGCATGCTCTCCTAAGCCGGATTGATGATGAAAGCTAAACTTTAATTCTGAACCCTAATTTTTTTGTGAACGCATAAATATCCAGAAATTTGGAATCTGCCAAAGAAACAACTAGAATATGGCGTTTTTTGTTTGCTGATTGCATCAATCTGCAGCTGTGAATCCAATTTTAGTATAAAAAAATAGTAAGGGGGCTTGCTAGTGCCCGAAAGGACACCTGGCTAACATGGAGTAAGATTTGACTTGTGTTGTGTCATTTCGCTTACGTCTAGGGACGAAAGGTGGGCGTTTTTTCATGGCCGCAAGTTTGACACTGTATACTTTTGGTTAACGCAATTTCTACGAAGTATCTTAGTGAATTTGTTATTTACACAGGTTGACTTTACTTTAGTCGTTTTAGGTGTCCGGCAAACTTCAATTTTTTAACAAGTATCTTTGCATACTTTTCTACTACAATGAGATTCAAAGAATACAATATCTATATGGAAAGATCTAAGTGCCATGTCAGAATAAAAAGCATTGACAAATCTTAAATCGGTTCAAGACATATGACTTCAACTTTTGACTCATAACAAGTATGTGGATCTTCTGACTTCTGCCTTGAAGTCCATCTCTTATGACATGTGTACTAAATCTGATATCAAGTATGCTAAGACACAAGTGATTATATATCAATAGAATCATCGTACATGCCATTGGATTAAAACGGTGAATACACTTCATACTTAGGAAGAATTGAAGACATATTCTTAGTTTATGAACACATTGATGGTGAGATCGATATTGCAGTCGTGCAAACTTCCAAAATATTTCAGATGATCCTCAAATTAACCGGTTGGACTATGTTTTTCATGATATATGAAATGCGATTAATTAGAACTGCTCATAGTATAGCATTATTGTGCAATCTACAAAAGAAGTCTAAATATATTTCCATATCTATGCACTTTGATAGACAAATTTGATATTGACTAACTCAAGTAAGGTGAAGCTATATGAAATGAGAAGTTCATTGCTTCACTCTATGTAACCACCTTTGAAATCCTTTAATGATATATCATGACAATGCTTGTATTACGATACTTGCATATAGAAACGTGTGAACCCTGACTTTTAGGAGTAGTCAAACTTTTATTTAAAATAAAATAATTGAATTGAAATCTAGTAATTAATATCAATTTAATAAAACTATTTAATTATACGTAATATTTGAGTCAATGTTGGAAGAGTTACTTGTGAAGTTACAAAAATGGAAATGAAGGTATGAATTTGACTTAACTTGTTTAACCATAAAATGGACTAAGTTTGTTAACTTATAAACAAACTAGGATTAATTTTGATATTACAATATTAATAGGATAGTTGGGAGTTATCGAGGGAGCAAAATAAAAAATTTAAAAGTTTATAGACTTATTTTGCCAAGTGACCAAACATTTGAGTTTAAACTCCTAAAATCTCATTTCTTCCCAAAAAAAAACCCTGTGAAAGGTGACTTTTGGTAGCATATCAAACTGCAAGCAATAATGAAGTGTTTTGTGCGAATCTAGGCCAAAATTCTTTTAAAGGAAACTTGGAATGTAGCAATTTAACTTCTCTATTGCAACTCTTACAATATTAATAGGATAGTTGGGAGTTATCGAGGGAGCAAAATCAAAAATTTAAAAGTTTATAGACTTATTTTGCCAAGTGACCAAACATTTGAGTTTAAACTCCTAAAATCTCATTTCTTCCCAAAAAAAACATGTGAAAGGTGACTTTTGGTAGCATATCAAACTGCAAGCAATAGTGAAGTGTTTTGTACGAATCTAGGCCAAAACTATTTTAAAGGAAACTTGGAATGTAGCAATTTAACTTCTCTATTGCAATTTAAGCTTCTAGGTTTAGAATTTCTCCCCAATTTTGATTTTTAATGGTGCCTTATGGATTAGGTCAAAGATTAGTATAGAATTGCATATTTCTACACTAATTTGGAAGCATAACTCAATTTCAAAGTTGAAATGGAGTTTTTTAGATCTATTGGAACATTAACCCTAGATTTGGTGATTATGGATTTAGCTATTAGAAAATTAATTCGTGTAATTCTTTTGGTTTATAATCATGATTTGGAATCATAGTTGAAGTTGCAAAATCTCAAATCATGATGCTAATACCTTCAATTAGGTTAAATGGAGATTTAATAAGCTTAAATTGAGTTTTTGAAGTTGAAATTGAATAAATGTCCATATAGCGAGCTAACCATTAATTGAATGTTGTTAAATAGACTGAGTTACAAACAGAAGTTAGATACATGCTCTTTAATTGCAAGTCAATAGTGAAATCTAATCCTAAAGGTCAACTTGAAGGAATGAAAAAGCAAACTTCAAATTTAAGACTTGATATCTTCGATTTGTCATATAATTAGGTTAATGATGTTATTATATTGATTATTTATGTTTTAGTAAAGTTTTGGGTTTATTAGCCATTAGAATTGCTTAATAGAGGACCAAAATTGGATTACTAAAGTGTATTGCCTAATTTGAATGAAAAATCAAGGTTTGGCTGACCTAATGCAAAAGCATGATCGTGTTTTTGGCAAGGCCTTTAAAACACTACCTGTGTTTTGCCATGTTAAAAACACCAAGTTTTCGACTTTCTCAATTTTTATTAGTTTGACCTCCAATTACATTCATCAGTCTTTTAAGGATCTAAGGTGTATCTAGAGGATAAAATGAGTTACTCAAGTTTTAAATATCATTTTTAGTATTAAGATCTTATTAGTGGCTAATTGCTTTACTAAGTTTGGTATTTAGTTGACATATAAACACTCAATCATCATTAGAAACGAAATAGAGGATCTACAACTACTAATATGAATTCATTACTTAGAGAACACATGTCCCTTATCACTATTCTTGTCATTTTAAACCTGATTTATTTTCGTACATGCATGAATTGTGTTAAATATTATATATAATATATGTTTCATTCATGAAATAATTTTCACAATAAGTTTTGAAATAAGAACAAACCTTTTGTTTTAATTTGAACTTTAACCGGCTAAAAAAGACAACCGGTTATTTAACTTATTTAAAAACTGACGTGTAATGATTTCTCATATGTTCTGTTTAAATTGTTCAACACCACCTTTTGTGTTTTTCCCTATCGGTTCCCAATATTCCATCCACTTCATTACCATTATTTCATCTCTTCCCATTTTCTCGAATCTCGACCTTTCACAAATTGAAGGTACGCTCTTCGTCGAATTCAAGTGCTCCACTTTTACATGTTAACGATTTTCTATATAGATCTATATTTTCCTCCCTTTGACGAAATTATATGTGCACATTATGAAGTTGCGTTTGATCCTTAACAGTTAACATTTAACAATGGTGCTATACAGGAGTGCTTCGTTGCTTCCCAAGCTAAGAACTCGTGCTAGTAGTACTCATTATTAATTAACCATGGATGTATATATTTGCAAAGCCACTATGTTTGATTAAAATAAGTTAATGTTTGATGTCACATAAATATTGTTAGATACAAAAGTGATTTAGGCTTTTGTAGTTACTTTCCAGGTCATGTAATACTTTTGATGGAAATTAATGTAGTTATCACAATCTCTTTTCTCAAAACGTCACAAGTCATTGCATTTTTGAATCAGAAGACAGCCTATTTGGTTTTACGAAGTTAAATTATAGATCTTATTAAAAAGTGGTAATGAGATAAAGTGAATCACTAATTGGATTTCTCTTTATTTTTGAGATCTATTTCAACCCTAAATTTGTTGTTTTTATATGTTCAACAGTCAAGTCTATGCAATTCAATCAGGTTACTTCAAATCTAACCTCCTCTACCTTGTGAGTTTTCATAATCCACTTCAAATTAAATACTAATATGAATGTATATTTACATTTAATGCCATGAACTTTGATATTAATGGTAACATTTAAATTTAACTAGGCCGTCTTTTTCAGTTTCTTAAATTAAACATATAAAAGGTAACTTTTTATTTGTTGGTAAATTCTGTTTATTGTTGTAGATCATGTGTTTAAAGCCATCAATGCGTTACCTATAACACTCATCCAATGACTCAACTTATAGGTGGTGTTATGGTTCTCCAGGTTAGTTTTTTCATGTGATTTTTTGCTTTAAGAAAATGAACAAAGGTAACAGCAACGTACTTTACACTCGCTACCAATATTGGCAATGTACTTATTTTTTATCCCATAATAGCAACGTACTTACATGGCTTTGACAATGATGGCAATGCACTTTGTTTTTTACCCATAACAGTAACATACTTGTAACTTTTCTATTCATAATACAAGCGTACTTACATGTCGCTACCGATATAGACAATGTACTTTACTTGTTACATATTACTATTATATGTAAAGAAATATAAATGCTTGGTATTATGAGAAAAAAATTGTAAGTATGTTGCTATTATGTGTAAAGAAATGCAAGTACGTGTAAAGAAATATAAGTACATTGCTATTATTGGTTAAAAAAGTAAATAGCCTATATCTGTAAAAAGTGTAAAGTATGTTACCTTTTCGAACAATTTTCCCTAAGAAAAAGCACAAAACTGACCCATCATTTTTTACCTATATAAAATTATGTTAATAAGTTTAAGTAATATATAAGCAAAAGCACACATATAACTTTTTAATGTACTCCACTATTTAACAACTCCACTCTTTTTTCAGGTACAAAAAGTGAATTTGCAAAGCATATGAGAATGGAATCCGTAAATCCAAGTGGATTTCTTCTGAGTTTTTTTATATTTATTGGTCAAAATTTCAATTTATGGCATGCTAAAAATTTAACCATTTATGTTTTGATGATCTATCCAAATCACCATTGGCAAGGCAAAATAATACATAGTTATGTTTTGATGATCTTTCTAAAGAACTCGTCAAGATGTATGGAAACAAAAATAAAGATAAAAATGAATAAAGATATAAACAAACAATTGTAATACGTTTAGCCATGAATTACCAACTTTCTAGATACGCGAAATCAGTCTCTATCGTTGATAATGCATGATCACATGCTAGGAAGTTGTTTATCTGAAAATCATGACAATTTGATTATTCGTGATTCTGGCAATGGAAGTTTAGTGTTGTTCAGTTGTGAAAAACTTCATACTTGTTCTTTAAATGTAATGAGCCGAGAAAAAAAATCCTAATAAAAAACTATTACTTTATCGACTAGAGATGGATAATGGATTATTGGTTGGACCTTTTTTTTCATTGTTAAATTTAAAATAAAACAAATCTCTTTCTTTCCGACTACAAAAAGAATCTTGCCAATAGAAATGTTATTTGGATAGTACAAATTTTTTTATTGAATAAATATAATAAATACTCATTTTTGTGCATAATTTTGACCCTAATGACTTGGGATATTTAATTAGTGTCCAAGGCTTTGTTCTAACACTAAGTTATAACACGATTAACATTATTTAGATCTATAATCCACCAATTAAAGAATGATCTTCGTCCTCTTCCAAGTATAACTTCAACCCTTAATATATGACTAATAGATTGAAATTTCTCTAATGATTTGAACTTAGAATAATAGAATCTAATTGCAAATCATTAGAGAACAATGGATCCATGGTTAAATTTGAATTTTGATAAATCAGGTATGAGCCAACATTGTTAGATCTTATAAAATTCATCAAATCTTCATAAAATAAAATTTGACCTTATTGGAGATTTAACATATGATTTGGACTTAGAATCATCAAAATTACATCTAAAACACAATACATAGTTTATGCACCGCTAATGTAGCGGCTTGTCGAGCATTTGACAAACTCACACCATCCATTTCAAATGGGATTTGTCCTGTGGACACACGAGCAATCCAATCTGTAGGATTTCCTTTTCCTCGAAAAGGCCAAGTGTTCTCTTGGTTTCCCAACCTGTTGCTTCTAAAGACTGCCTTCTCTCGGTTGGAAAATGAATGTCGGGCTCTTTCTTTCACAGCTAACCCCATTTTAAACCTAATCCATACTTAGAAATTGAATTACATTGGATCCCTGGATGAATTAATGAAGCTAGGGTTTCAAATTCCACCATATGTTACATTATGGTTGCTCTATGTTTGATTTTTTTTATAATATATACAAGGTAAATAAGTGTCGGGAGGGTGGGGGTGGGGGGAGGAGGAGAAGGCCATATTCAAGTGATGTTTCCCTATCCCAACTCCAAAAACTAAATGAGGGTAAAACCGTCCTAACACGAGAATGATGTAAATTCGAAAAACTGAAATAGGCCACAAAACAAAAAACAATAACAAGAAGAATGACCAAAAAAATTTCCCAGTATTGTTTCATTAAAATTTAAAAGGTACTTCCTAGGTATAAAAATCTAATAGTAATAAGAGTGATTAGCCTAATCTAAAATTTTGAATTTCTTTAGGAAAATATTATACAAAATAAAAGTTATCGCTAACTAAAGACATTCATACATATATTGAATAATACTAGGAAAAATTAGTAAACGTTAGTTTCGACCCTTTAATGATCACAAATGGCCAAGAACGAGTGCAACTAAATTATCAAAGTGGTGATTTGGGATGACTCATTAGTCATTAGCCCCAAATTTACATTAAAAAACATTGTAAAATGAAAGGCTTAAAGGTACTAATTAGTTAGAAGAAAAGTATCCAAAAATGGCCTCACAACATTTAGATGGCCCATGTCGAACTCGTCAAAGAACCTATCAGGTGGAAAGTAAGGTGATGTTTGTTTTTGAAGAGGTAAAATGTCTTTTGTCTTTTTCCATGTCTACGGAAAAAGATGTGGACCAAAAGTCTTTTTCCATGTTTTTGCTCTTCATAAAAAAAGTTGTTTGTTTTTAATGTCTTTTCGGAATTATTCATTCTAACATCAAATTTTAGTTAAAATAAACCCGGGTGAGATGGGAGTGGGTAGATAGTGGTGGGTGGGGGTGGTAGGTGGGGGTTGGTGGTATGAGTAAGGGGTGGGGTGGGGGTAGGGGTGGGTGGGCGGGCGTGGGGGTAGGGGTAGGGGTGTGTAGGGTGGGGTGGGGTGGGGTTAGGATGGAATGAGGTAAAGTGTAGTTGAAAAGAGGTTCAAAAAGAGGTTCAAAAAGCTAAAAAATATGTCTTTTTGAAAAAGAGATGAAAAAGTCTTTTTTAGATCTTTTGTCTTCTAAAAACAAACGGTGTTTTTGAAAAACATCTACCCTCCCGCAAATGTTTTAGAGGAAAAAGACTTTTGGAGAAAAAACAAGGGCTTTTGCCATAAAAGTCCCTAAGTTTGTTAAGTTTTGTCGGATATGTCCCTCCATCGAATTTAGGTTCGTTTATGCCTAATATTTGGGGAAAAAATAACGTTTATGCCTAATAAGAGGTAACATCCCGGTTACCCGGTATCACTGCACCCACCCCACTTTCTCATCCCTTCCATTTGGTAACATCGCGCATACGAACACAATTGATCGTCTCCTCTATTTGAATATGTCAAGCTCTTCCAAATCAGTATTCACACGTGGTTCAAGTAGCAAAATCAAAGAGGTGATCAAATGTGATTATGGTGAAGTATGTCGAATGTCAGTTTCAAAAACAGCAAAAAATCCCGGTAAAAGATTTTGGGGATGCCCTAATTATAAGGTATGTCGAATGTCGAATGCCCTAATTTTACAAATCAGTCTTCACATTGTTGTTTCTTTTCTATTTTTTAGGATCCTTCACGTAATTGTGGATATTTCGAATGGGTATTGGACACGCCAAGTTGTGATGTAGACGAAGATGGGAAAAAAATCAAGCAACAAGATCAAGGGCAAGATCAACTGGTGGATATGTTAAAGATAATTGTAGCATTGTTAACCTGTATTGTAGTGTTGCTTGTAGTAGTTCTTATGAAGATGTAGGTAGTTTGCAAGAAATGGTTAATGTAATGGTATCATTTTGTAGAAATGTTTTCAGTTGCAATGGCTAATGTAATGGTGTGATTTTCACATGTTAGAAGTCGTCCATAAATTCTTATTTATTTGACAAAACCATCAAAACAATCAAGCATTCAAAGTAGGTTGCTATAAGTGATCATCAAAGTAAAGTTTGATGCTAAACAGGTTGCTATAAACATGGTCAAACACGGTCAATGAAAGTAGGATGCTATAAGTGATCATCAAAGTAAAGTTTGATGCTAAACAGGTTGCTGTAATTCATGATTAAACATGGTTCAAGTTATCATTAAACATGGTCAAACACGATCAATGAAAGTAGGATGCTATAAGTGATCATCAAAGTATAGTTTGATTCTAAACAGGTTGCTGTAATTCAAAGTACATGAATAAAGTAAAGTTTCATGCTAAAACTTTCATATCATTAGAAGGGGTGAGTTTAATTACATAGTGTCGATTGCAGCAATAATCCAATTGTGCCAAAAAGCCTAATAACATACGTGGCAACAAATGACAATTGGATGATGCTGCAAACAGTGGGATATCAAAAATTATGAACAAAAATAGGGCAAACAAATCCCCATGTTAAACATCCCATCAGTTTGTACAAGTTAACCTAATATTCTAATAATATAACCCCTTCCTCCTTTTCTTATCAAACTACTCCAAAATGACAGGAGTGGTACTATTGGAACCACCACCATCTGCATCATACACAACCTTCTTCAACTTCATTTTCAGTATCCTCTCAGAAGCTTTCCTCTTCATCTTGGGCAAGTTCTTAACTCCTTCATTATCTGGATCTGCTTCCTTATCTGGATGTTCGTCACCATCTTCTTCCTGGTTAAAATCTTCATCTGGATGCCCCTCACCATCATCTAGATCCTGTAAGTAAAAAAACAAAATAAGAAATATAATTAGAAAATAAAAATTTTTATGAGGTATAAAATGTAGATAAATATCAATTACCATCTCAACAGCTGGCATGTCATCCAATGGCATCTGAAGTCCTCTACTAGCTTCAAGTTCAGCCATGGTGTATCCTGCTTCTAGTAAGAATGCTAAGTCTTCTTCAATAACTTGGAATTTGTCAGGTAAAACATCATATGGATCACCTTCATGGAACTCAACTTGGCTATCATCATTCACCATACTCTGAACATCAACTTGGACACCTTCAACAACAGGTTCTTCAATCACAAGATCTTCAACAACAGGTTCTTCAACAACAGGTTGTTCAAGTACAGGTTCTTCAACAACATGTTCTTCATCTACCAGATGCCTGGATGTAGTCCTACTAGCAGATGCCTGCTTTGGTTGTCTCCTAACACACAACTTTTTCCTTTTGAATGTGGTCCTACTACCAAATGCCTGATTTGGCTCAGTAGAAGCAGATGCCTGATTTGTAGTCCTACTACCAGATGCCTGATTTGGCTCAGTAGAAGCAGATGCCTGATTTGTAGTCTTACTACCAGATGCCTGATTTGGCCCAGACGCATTTGGGAATTTTCTTGGCCTACCCATATTCTTTGGTGCAGTTCCAACTCTTTGTCTTGTTTCATTTGTGCAACTCTTTTTGTTATGTCCATATTCTAAGCAGTTACCACACTTGACAATTCTTGACACTTGTACTTTTGAAGTTGAAAAGTTGGTATCTTTTTCACTTGGATGCCTTCTCCTCTTGGTGGCTGGTCGACCTAGCATTCTCCTTCCAACTGGTGGCAATGGCTTCAAGTATGGAGTTTCTACCCATAAGTTGCTCCCATTGACAGGGCTTATGTTTTTTTCCTAGCATCCAAAATGATAGCGTTGAAGCATTCTGAGATTCCATTCTCAACAGCTTCACATGCAAACCCTGTACGAAAGTAAGCTCGACACCATGTTTTTGGCTCTTTCGACTTCAAATACTCAAATGCAGTAGGGCTTATCTTCTTAATTTCATTCATATGTCTGTTGAAATCACCTTCTACACAACTCATGGCTGCAGCCCAGAAAAGTCTTTTAAATTCCAAGCATGTGTATGTCTTTCTGAAGTTTGCATAAATGTGTCGAGCACATTGCCTGTGCTCAACATGTGGCAAAATGTCCTTCACAGCTTCAAGCAAGCCCTGTAACACAAGTTGAATTAAACATTAAAGTCAAATTAAGCACATACTAAAAATATGATGCACAAAGGGTACCTTATGTTGGTCTGATATGATAACCAACCCTCTACCACCATCCAGGGTTAGATCATCATTTAATAGCTCTAAAAACCATGTCCAATTTGGTTTATTTTCTACATTCACCACAGCCCAAGCTATAGGATAGACTTGGTTGTTTGCATCCCTTCCAATTGTTGTTAACAATTCACCTTTAACCTCCTCCTTTAAGAAGCATCCATCTAGCCCGATCACTCTTCTACACCCTCTTTTCCAACCATTGCTTAAAGCCTTGAAACAAATATAAAATTTGTGGAAATAATTCTTTCCATCAGGATTGCAGGTTACACCAACTTGGCAAGTAGACCCGGGGTTTGATCTCAAATGCTCATTGGAATAGTCCCATATCCTTGCATAATGCTCAGCTAGCTTACCTTCAATCAAATCTTTGGCCCATTTTTTTGCCCTCCTACATTGCCCAATAGACACTTGGCATCTGAACTTCTGCTTGATATCAGTTATCATCTCCCTGAGTTTAATCTTTGGTTTATTTGCAATCTCAGTCATATAATGTCTCCCAATCCATTCAGGGGACACAATTGAACCAAACTTGAATGACCTAGAACATTTATGTAAAGGATTCATAGTTTTGATCTGTAATGACCTTTCTTTGTACATCCAAGCAGCATGCAATCTAAAAGGGCACGAATTCTCTTCATTCCTTTTTCCACATTTAGCAACAATTCTTACGCTATCACACTTCTTAAAATATATCTGATACCCATAGGCGACAGCATAATTTGCGACACAGAATTTTAATTGAGCGGGGGATTCAAAAATATCACCTAGTTTTGGTTCCATTTTGTCCCATCTGATATTAGGATCATGAACCCTGTAGTTCGATTTTAGTAATTCCTCATGCTCTTCATCACTTTGCCAGTCATTAGAATGGTAGATGTGTGCTCTCATTTCATCAGACATACTTGCATTTCGTAAGTTAGCATCATTTAGTAATACATTCAGGAAAATGTCCTTACACTTGTCAAGAGACCTAACGAACTCATTCTGCGGTTCATGATCCATGTAGATTCCGTGAAGTTCAAAATTCATCTCGTTCAACCCAGCAAATGCGTCGTTCACAGTAGCAAATGGGTCGTTCAAGTCTTCATCTGACGAAGCCATTGTTTACCACCTACATCAATTCAACCCTTCACAATGTGTTTACCGTATGTCGATCGAAGAGAAGGATAAACCCTAGCTTTTTGTCTGGAGTGAATTCGATTAGGGGATGAGGATTTAAGTCGCAAATGCATTCGTGAAGTAGATTAAGGGTGGGGTGGGTGCAGTGATACCGGGTAACCGGGATGTTACCTCTTATTAGGCATAAACGTTATTTTTTCCCCAAATATTAGGCATAAACGAACCTAAATTCGATGGAGGAACATATCCGACAAAACTTAACAAACTTAGGGACTTTTATGGCAAAAGCCCAAAAAACAAACACCACCTAAGTCGCGAAGCACTAGCGGTATATTAAACATGCAAAGTTTGAACTTGAACATCCCAAGTGAAATTCCCACCTCAACCTTTTAGACTTTCATGATATTATAGAAAAGTATCCAATATTTTATTGTTAACTTATAATGTCTCATCAATTAGAGTTTCTTTTAATATATATATATATATATATATATATATATATATATATATATATATATATATATATATATATATATATATATATATATATATATATATATATTAGTTATGGTATAATTTAATTATTTTGTTTTTTTTGTAATTTTATAACTATTTATTAATTGTTTTTATTTAATATAAATACTTATTTTGGTATTTATAATTTAAATTTTATTCTAACTTTTTGACGTTTAATTCGAATACGTTTTCTAATGTGTTTTTTTAACGTTTTGTTCGTTGGTATTTAACGTTGCAATTTAGTATTTTTTTTGTTCTACTTTTTGGCGTTTTGTTTGAATACATTGTAATTAGTATTTTTTTTTCTAATTTAGGTTTCTTTTAACTTTTATATATATATATATATATATATATATATATATATATATATATATATATATATATATATATATATATATATATATATATATATATATATATATATATATATAATTTGAAGTACACTTTGTTTTACAAGCTTCTCCAGTTAATCGGTTTAGGTTTATTCGATTTGGTTAATCGGTCTCGGTCAAAATTTTTTGGCTTGTTCTTTGAGAATTGTGGTTGTCAAGTGCGCACTTGTTATAGGTTACTATATGCACACGAACAAGCAAACTATTCAAAGAATGGGCCAATTTATTCCACTGAATTCAGTTGATATATTTTGGAGAAAACTTGAAATATCGTTGTGTATTCCTATCATAGATGAAGATAATTATTGTGAAGACGAACTCCAAGAGAGACAAAAAGCAGTCAAAACATGGTAAGCATGCCCTATTATAGGTAAAGGAGTTTTTTGCACCGTCAAAAACTCTAGTTTCTGAACCCGCTGTTCACAAGTCTACTCACGAACGTCCCTCTTTGAAGGATAAATGGTTCAATAAAACTACCGTTGATCCACCTCCCCAACAACCCGTTAGACGAAGTTGTTCAAACGTGTTTAATTCAATTGATTCAAGGGGTTTTGGTTATAAAGAACCAGCAATGCATAGTTCCTACGTCGAGAATATATCAAATTGTTCAATGCCCTTCATCAATGAATTGCTAAAGTTATTTCATCCTTACGTCAGTCAAATACAAGATGTGAAACCTGATGGAAATTGTGGAAATTGTGGTTTCCACCGATATAAAACGTCAATAATTAGAAAATTAGAAAATTAATACATCAAAAATTATAAAAATTAGAAAATATATTCAAATAAAACGTAAAAAATTAGAAACAAACAAAACATATAAACGATATAAATGAACAAACCATATAAAATGTCTTTAAACAAAACGTCAAAAAGTAGAAAATGCAAACTCCTAAGTTTAATCAACATTATTTAATAACTTTCCACCGATATAAACGAACAAAACATATAACAATGTATTCAAACAAAACATAAAAAATTAGAACAAAAACAATACTAAATTACAACGTTAAATGATACCAACGGACAAAACATTAAAAAACACATTAGAAAACATATTCGAACTAAACGTCAAAAAGTTAGAATAAAATTTAGATTATAAATACCAAAATAAGTATTTATATTAAATAAAACAATGAATTATAGTTATAAAATTAAAACAAACAAAATAATTAAAAAATATCATTATATATATATATATATATATATATATATATATATATATATATATATATATATATATATATATATATATATATATATATATAAAGAAACCCACATTGATGAGACATTATAAGTTAATGATGAGGGGTTTTTTTTACGATGACCCTTTCAAAAATTCTCACCCTTTGAAATTTGGATTACACCAAATAGAATCCTAATACCAATTCCAATCCACCTCTATTTGTTATTATGTTTTTGGAGTAAAAAATTGTATAAAGAATGATCCATTTTCAACCCAACTTCATTTTTAACATCATTTTTCCTCGAAATGTATATTCCTAGTATATATATTTTTTTCTTTCATTTACATAAACTGTCAAAATCATTCATTTTATTTATTATCTTTTAACAAACAAACATTCTATCTTTGTATTGTAATAACATTCTAAATTATGTTATCACAAACTTATAACAATAAATATTATTCGTATATACGTTACCGTGCTTTAAATTTTTTTAAATATACGTAAACTTTTATATGAATCGGTACAAAAATATCAAAAATTATAATTAGAATTACTTATTATCATTTAATATAACAAGATATTGTAAATTTTATTATTAAAAAATAGAGTGAGTTATAAAATGGGGTAAAAATATATTTAAAAATGAAGTAAAACCTAATTTTGAAGGTGGGTTGTAGATGTTTTAACACAATTCTCAAAATGTAGTTGGAATATTATACATCTACTATAGAAACTAATGCTTCTATTTTAGTTATGTGGCAATTAAATATGTTTTTATTGTTGTTTTTATATTTAAAACGTTTTTCTTGATGAAAACAAAAATAACCGCTTTATCAATGGGGACCAATGTTAGTACTACCTTGTCTATGCTATAGGTAAGTCTAATCAGAATGGTGTAATTAAGTGAATTAGTTTTCTATTAGATCTCTATCTCTATCTTAGTATCTTCTAATAAACAGCTACTTATGAGGCCACGTGGCCCTTTCTTATACATCCTGGATATAGTTTTCTCGCTCAAAGACATTGTTACTATGGAGCGTTTTTTTCATCTGTAATTTTGGTCTATCGTTTTAATTGAGATGCTCTAATTCTGGAAACTACCCAATCTTGCCATTTATTCTACATGATTTCATCAATTACAAGATTACTGTATCGCTCTCTTAGTAATTTAAATTACAAAGCTTATGTGGAATAGCAATTACCTTTTCTAGGAACTAATGAAATTACAGTTTCTATCATAATGGTAACAATTTTCTAGAATTGCAATTATATTTCTAAAAATTAAAAAAGCCATGTAATATTTTTAGTTCCACATAGGATATCTAACAAATTTACTTGGTTATCTAGTTGTAAATCATTAATTTAATCAAAAATAACATAATGGTTTTCTAAGCATCACATGATAATATATTGAGTTTTTCTGGTGGTTGCCCTTTTATTTTATATTTACACAAATATTAAGTAAATGCTTAAAATGATAAAAAAAAAACATATGCTAAAAAATGAAAAAGAAATATCAAAGTGGTAAATATTATTTTTACATTAGAGATAGACCAAAACCAGAATGAAACTAGTAAGGATGTTCTTTTTTCCATAAGATATTTCAGGGATCTATTAGAGATAGACCAAAACCAAAATGAAACTAGTAAGGATGTTCTTTTTGCAATAAAATATTTCAAGGATCTAATCCAAATAAAATAACATGTCACATCAACCATTTATGCAACTTACTCTAAAAGAACAAGTAAGCAAATATTAACTGCAAATTAATACCTTTTGTTGAGAGAGAAAAATGAGTTTTCTGGTAACAAAAACCCAATGAATTAAATCATGCAAATGGTTGATATACAAATTTGTAGAAAATTGTAGATAGTATTTAGAGTAGGAATGTCAACATGACCAAACGAGGGTAGGGTAAACCTACCACCACCCCCGGATCTACCATTTGCTTCGCTCCTAAAATCCCCTGTACCCCCTTACCTCCACCGTCTTAACCCAAATTTCACAAAAACCTCCCATGAAATCCATAATTGACCACTATTAACAATGTTTACCTTATTTAACCCTCTCTTGTTATGTTCTATATTATATATTACATTAATTGTTCAAATAACACGCATATATATTACATTATAGTTACTGTATGTTGGATATTTATTTTCCATAAATAAAAGATGATAAATATAAAGTAAATATACGAGGGGCCTCCCCCTTAGAACTAAAATGGGGATAAAACCTGCCACCAAACCCAAAAATGATGCATGGCCGACAAACTTAAAAAGGCTGCACAACAAAAACATGAAAAACGACTATTTGGTTTCATTAAAAACGCCAGAGATACTTCTGAGGAATAATTTCCTACAAACTTAATAACTAAGATTGGAGAAATGGAAGAAATTCAATTTCGACATCCTCTTTACGATCCTACATGCATAGTTTGAACTTGAAATCCTATGTGAAGTTTCGTTCCTAAATCGTTAAGACTCTCATCACGAGGTTGAAAAGTACCACTATTTTGTTGCTTTATGGTTTTTGAAAGTTTTTATCCTTTGTAGTTTAGAATACATCCGTTGTGTTGGTTTTCGAAAATTTTTATCCTTTGTAGTTTAGAATACACCAAATAGAATCTTAACACAAATCTAAAATTGAGTTGGAATATTACATATCTACTTTAGAAAATATCAAAATATTACTTATATAAAATTTAAAATTTAACTACATTTGTATTGTTATTTCTATATTTAAAACGTTTTTCTTGATGAAAACAAATAGCCACTTTATGAATTGGGACCAAAATTAGTACTACCTTGTCTATGCTATTGATTAGAAAAGATAAGTTTAAGTTAAATTGTTGTTCTTAAGTGAATTAGTTTCCTATTAAATGCATTTATATATAAATTGCAATTAACGTTACCAAAATAATAAAATTATGTCATAGGTTAATAAAATATTTAGTAACGATTGTCAATAAATTAATAAATAATTTGATTGTTTTATATTTAAGTCAAAAGAGTAATGGGGACATCAAAACGTGGAAATCCTACTCACACCAGCCAAACCAATCCCGATCAAATTTCAGACACAATAATTGAGCTGTGTCAACCGAGAAATGGGGAAGAAGGCGGTGTTGATCGGATGTAACTACGCCGGAACCAAGGCGGAGCTCAGGGGATGCATCAATGACGTCAAGAGAATGTACCGTTGTCTGGTTGACCGTTACGGATTCTCCGAGGACGATATCAAAGTCCTTATCGATGCAGACGACTCCTATACCCAACCTACAGGCCGTAACATCCGCCAAGCGCTCGCCGAACTCGTCCAATCGGCGGAGCCTGGTGACTACCTCGTCGTCCATTACAGCGGCCACGGCACTCGCCTCCCCGCCGAGACTGGTGACGATGACGATACCGGATATGATGAGTGTATCGTTCCCTGCGACTTCAACCTAATTAACGGTTTGATACTTGCTTCGATTATTAACGTTCTTGCGTTTGATTAAAACCCGATCTTTCTTTTAGCAAATTATATCTCCAATTTACTGAATTCAGGAATATTTAGAGTGATTTAGCAGTTTGACTTCAAGTTCTAACAAATGGTTAAAAGTTCTTGCCGATTATCTAGCGACGGGTCTAAATATTAGGCATTCTAATTTCTTTTGCCTCAATCGTGATCCTCAAATGCATTATCTGGATTAAAATATTTGAAAACTATCTTCGAATTTCTATGAGTATGAAACATTACCATGACGAGGTCATTTGTCCCCGGAACTGCGGGATCTAACGCGATTCTACTGCTATAACCTGTAGATCATGCATAAAAATGTATCTTGTTCTGTATTACGGTCATTTTTGCAGTTACCTTTAGAGAGATTTTCACCTAACAAATCAGATCTGTATAATTTCACTTAAAGATGGAAGGATTCTAGTAACCACTTTTTGTGTAATGACGTTGGTATTGTATTTTTGTGCGTAATTACAGATGACGACTTCAGGGACCTTGTTGATCAAGTGCCTCATGGTTGCAGAATAACCATCATTTCAGATTCATGCCACAGTGGTGGACTGATCGACGAGGCTAAAGAACAGATTGGCGAGAGCTACAAAAATGATCCAGATGAACAAGAAGGAAGCGGATCAGGTTTTAAACTAAGTAGTTTCTTGCATAAGACCGCAGAAAGTGCACTAGAATCCCGGGGGATTAAGATGCCTTCTGCATTCCGCCATAAGCATCGCGAGGAAGAAGAAGAAGAAGAAACAGAAGCAGCTTATGAAGGCGATGATGATGTCAAGAGCAAATCGTTGCCTCTTTCAACCCTAATCGAAATCCTCCAGCAAAAAACCGGGAAAGATGATATCGACGTCGGGAAAGTAAGGCCGACACTGTTTGATATATTCGGTGAAGATTCCAGTCCAAAGGTGAAGAAGTTCATGAAAGTTATCTTAGACAAGTTCCAAGGCGGCAGCGGCGGCGACGGGAGCAGCGGCGGTGGGTTTTTTGGAATGGTCGGAAGTCTGGCTCAGGAATTCATAAAGCAAAAGCTGGAAAACGATTCAGAGTACGCAAAACCCGCCATGGAAACAGGAGTTGAGAGGAAGGAGGAGGCCTACGCCGGATCTAAGAAAAAGGATATGCCGGAAAATGGGATTCTGATCAGTGGGTGCCAGACCCATGAGACGTCGGCGGATGCCACACCGTCTGGAAATAAGGATCAAGCTTACGGAGCTCTTAGCAATGCGATTCAAACTATTATTGAAGAATCTGATGGTAGGGTTAGTAATTACGATTTGGTGACGCAGGCGAGGAAGTTGTTGAAGAAACAGGGGTTCACTCAACACCCCGGTCTTTATTGCGATGATAACCACGTTAAGGCTTCTTTTTTGTGCTAAGCGGTGGTGGTATCGGTGTTTGATTTATTATGATATTTGTGAGGGTTATGGGTAAAACTTTTGGTTTATTTTTACTTTTGAGTGATGGCTTTGGAAAATAAGTATGGGTCAAGTTTGTGGATTTGAGTTTTATTGTTTACGTGTATGTTTTCTGTCTTTTCTTTTTATCACGTGGACTTATGTTTGACAAGAGTGTTTTGTTAAATTCTTTTGTGTGATCCATATAAGAAGTGAGTATTTGGAAAAAGCAGGTCTAAGATCATTTATTGTTGGTGGTCTTGATGACGAACTCTTTTATGGTTCAACCGTAAGGGTTCGTGGTTCAAGGAAAGGGTGATCCTGTATGTACACAAGTTTACTTGTTATTGTACACGGGCACCATGCTAGTGGCTGCAAGACATGGTGGAGTTCAAGAAGTTGCAAGACTTATTGGTGCTAAATACAAAAAGAAAGACTTGGGATTGAATCAAATGGTATGGTGTATAAAGATCACGAGGGATTGCGTTATTGGGAAGAGTGATATTAACTGGACCTATGGATGAGACATGTATGTGTGAGGGGTTCATTGCTATGTGAATGAAATGTTCATTTTAGACTACCCCATAGGAAATTTTTTCTCAAAAGAACTACATCGAGAAGGTTATCTCTCAGTTTGGAATGCCATCTATATATATACCAACTATGGGAGAAAAAGGCAACATATAAGGAAAGTTGCACTATAGAAAATGCACCACCATGCATATAAAGGTTGTAATAGCTTCAACAAAATAATGCTATGCAAAATAGGATTTAGTAGCGTTATCAACAAACTCCACTTTGAGACTAAACCATTATTCAAAAACATAAACATTCAACTTCCATTGGGAAGCGAAAAAATAACTAAAACCCAAAGTCTTTAAGAACTGAACTCACTCGAACAACATAGAGGAAAAACATGGTGATAGATCAAATTACCCAAAGGCTACTGCATACAAACATTCAAACCAAACGTAAGTACCTTAAAAATACCTATAAAATATTATAAATGCATCAAAAAAGAAATTATAACAATGCCAAACTGCTCATGCCAAATTGGTCTTATACCATAGCATATAACATGTCCCTGAATGCACTTGCAAACTAAACCAGTATCATTTTCAAATAATCTCTATCCAAATTAAAGGTGAAATTATGAAAAAAAAAAAAATTTAAACCAAATGTCATGCGACATAAAGGTCTCTTGACCAAATATTTCCTAAAGGCCGAAATAGCCTAAATACCTTATGATATCATAATACTTGAACAAGCTGAACCATTTTCAAATTAATTTTCTTCAAAGAATGAGCGATAGGATCCCAATACCCCAATACTTCCAAAGAAAAAGGCTTCTAAAATTCCACAATAGAAAGTATAATATCTGAAACTCCAAAATGAGTTCAATCAATAATGAATTATCATGGATCCTGAACGATTCTAAACATCTCTCTCATCTAAAATTCCAATGTATCAATAAAATCAACTTGAGCAATAAGATCTATTATATTCACTTGCCAATGGGAAAACATTTTGGCACGGTCCAAAAGCGAAAGTTCCTATTTGACTAGCCATGTAAAAATCGATTTTAAATAACCTATAAAGACGGCTAATGGAAAATCGATAAACATGGGTTAAAAAACCAATTTTATAAGAGATGATGATTGATTAAAGTGTATAAAAAAATAGTTTACAGTAACTAGAATATTGATTTTGAAAAAGATGATTAGAACTAGGAATATTGGATTAGAAAAATCTATAAAAGGGGCTTAAATAGTAGCATGAAAAAAATGATTTATAGCTTTACAGGCTTGTATATATGGGCTAAAATATGGGTCTGTTTTATGGTCCAAGAAAAAATAATTAATGGTGCTCCTATAATGGAAAAGAAAAAACAATCAAAGGGGATTATAATAGAACGATTGAGATGGCTGGTTTAAAGCTTTCGTAAAGACAATGAGGAAGCTTCTAATTGGCTCAAAAAATGAAAAAAAAAAAAAAAAAAAATACATACCACATATAGTGGTCTGCAACTGATTTATATCGACTAAGATTATGGTTCGGAAGAATTCTGTAAAAATCTAAACACCGGTACGAGAACAATTGGACAAGAAAAAAACCACTAGAAATCTATGTTGGTTTGATGTTTAGTCGATTTATCGGTGTCTGTTTGAAGGAGATTGTAAAGATTGGCAAAGAAAAGAACCGACATAAAACCCACCAATTGTCAAACAACATTCTCCTCCATTAGTCGTCGTCAAACAACATTCACGGACTACATCAGCTCGTGCCTTCACTGATTCTAAGAAACAGAAAGAGATACAGAACCTTGCTATTTGATTTTGAGTTTTTGGGGTTTTGGGTTTTCCTAACAAAGACATGAAAGAACTTTGTAATCTTGAAGATCAATAATTTTTGTGGATTTTGCTTTTGAATGGAAAACTTTGTAATCGTGAAGTCAATAATTTTTTCTCAAAAATTTTTTGTTTGCAATTTCTTTCGTTTGCTCACTAATTTGTAATCTTGAACTTTATTATAGGAGCTACTATAGGTACCATTACTAATTGTATCCCTCCTAATATAAAAAATGTATCCCTCCTAAAATCAAAAAGGGTTTTGTCGAATCAATCTCTTTACTTATTGTATCCATTTTAATTACTTATTATACCCGTAATTTGTCTTTTTCTTAAATTTTGGTCTTTGTTGTTTTTTCTTTCTAATTTATTATTATTATTATTTGTATATTTATTATCAATGTTAATTTTTCCAATAATTTTTTTTGTGTTGTACGAAGAGTTGTTCAAATTTATTAAGTCGTTTGAATTTATATAGTAATTCTAATTTGTGTTTTACAAAGAGTCGTTCAAATAATATTTTCATTTGTAAAATTCTAATAACTTCAGGGACCATTTATGTAAATTAGTTACAAAATAATTGGCATCTCATTATTTGTACAATCATATAAACTTTAGGGACCATTTATATAAATTAGTTAATAATGTCTTTATTTTTATAATTGACTAGGCATGATTGAAACAAAAACACATCCTTGATTCATGAGAAGCAAAATCTTGCTTCTATAATTGACATGGCATCTACATAATGCAAAAGCAAAAAACATATACTTATAAAATGAATCAAATGCCCAATGCAAATTTCATCATTCAGTAAACTGCGAGAAGAAGACTTTCATCAAATTAAAGACTTTCAACATTCTATGCATGTTAGTTGATCAAATGTCCAAATACCTATATAGAGAATTGATAGTTTTCACACTGACCCCATATTATTTTTTGTGGATAGCTTTAATATATTTTTTGGACGTTATATGTTCGTAAGTCTTACCAAATTTTATACTTGGATTTTTTTATTCGTTAGGTGTTTAGAAATCGTGAAAATTTAACGGACTGAGGCAAAATGTGGCACGGTCTCTTGTGTATATTTTTGTTATTAAAACAACAAAGACAAGCAAGTGACTATGTGTCAAAAATTATTTTAATGTATGATCGGGATAGTGTGCTTAGAGGTACACAGATGTCCAACAGAAATAAAGGAAAAATAAAAACAAACTATCCATTCGAATTTTTTGCTTGTTACTATAAGGCTCCTAATGTTTGGAGGTTGAAGGCTAAGTACGATCTACACAATCATGAACCCGTAATGTATATGGATGGTCATCCATTTGCAATGCGGTTGACCCAGAATGAATCAAAATTGGTTGTAAAACTGGGAATAAACAATGCCCCCACGAGATATTTTATCTATATTGAAGAGTCAAAATGAGAATAACTTGTATCTACAATAAAAACAATGTATTACGAGGATAACAAAGTTCGAAGCCTGAGCATACATAATGAAGTCAAATGCATGTTGTATTCGGAATTTTGCATTCAAAAGTTTATGTATATGAGTCTTGTACAAATGATACAACCAATATGTTGTTGAAAGATCTATTTTTTGTTCACCCAACATCATTGAAGATATGACATGTATTTCCACAGGTTATGAAGATGGATGCTACCTAAAAGACTAACAAGTATGTTTTTTTTTTCTTCACTAAATGTGGCTATAAATTTGTTATACTAATTGTTTTTCTTTTATTAAAAGATATAACATGCCTTTTTTAGAGATTTTCGGTGTCACTTCGACAAATATGACACTTTCCATTGGTTTCAGGTTCATGGATCAAGAAAATGAATCTAATTACATTTGGGCTTTAACTTGTCTTAAGATCATACTCGACGGATATGATAGCTCATGTGTGATCGCTACTGATAGAGAGTCAGCCTTAATGAATGCATGTGCAAAAGTATTCACGTCAGCCATCCAGATACTTTATAGATGGCACATATTTTAAAGTATGTTGAACCATTGCAAACAATGCTATAAGACAAATACAGAGTGAGTATCCTTTATGAGAGATTGGGATACTTTAGTTAATTTATCAACATGGACAACATATTTGAAAAAAATATATACGCACACCTTGAATTAAGATTGACATATCATCCGGGTACGTATAAATTCACCCATCTATAATATTAGGGACACATAAAAATATGAAATTAGAGATGACAATCCATTTCATTTGTCTGCTTCCTATTTTTTATTATAGTAATCTTGAAGTCAATATTTTATTAAAAAAACTAGTTGTGAGACTCGTGTATTACACGGGTTGATTAAAAGAAAATGTTAAATAAGAACATCTAAACATCAAACATTATACTAACTTAAAGTAAACAATATACTATCTTAAAAATAAACAAAAGCACACAAAATTGAGAATATAGAAATGTAATAGAAATATATAGAAGTAGAATGCTATAATACACAAATAAATTGAAGTACATTGCTATATCTTGCAATTAGTGCTTAAAAAATCTCGATTTACCATTGGGAAAATACAAACATACCTAACATATATTCGCAATTGCAATTTGATTTTTGAAATCGTAAGACGAAATTTGGGGTTAAACATTTAATTGATAGTTCGTATTAATAAAAGCATGATTAGAGAGATAGAATTGTAATGACAAATTGTAACCGATCATTAAAGTGTAGTAATGAACAAAGTATTTTAATTTTTTAAGAAATTCAAAATCATGAGAAAATGACATGTAGCCAAATGAATGTGGTGGTGACATGTGGCTTTGAGTTACTTATTTATTATGATAGGATATGAAATAGGGGTGACACCAATAGGGGCGACATCTGGCAATAGGGACGGCATCAATAGGGTGTGTCAATAGCGACTGTTAATACGTTTCTGTAATGTAGTGTAGGTATTTTATATACTTTGTATAGTATAGGGTCTTATATGTAATTATCATAAACTGATGTATTATATATATTGTGGGAATTCAATGCAAACCCTAACGGGGTCATTCACGCCAACAGCGACGATGCCAAAGCATTAGCGACAAATTATTAGAGACGACTCAATAGCGGTGACAATTTGCGGGTAAAGGCATCAAGGGAGACTAGGGTAGTGCTTGAATTCCCTTCGGAAAGGGCTAGCAACAATTCTCAAGCCAACAACAAATTATGCTCTTTGTTCAATTAGACCTTATTCTTTGGACACATTGTGGAGAGATAAAAATTTGTATAAGATTCTGCTTGTGAAGTCTGATTGCATGAACTTACTGAACAATGTGTCATGATTGTTCTAGAGGGTATAAAACATGTGGTTCTAGTAAAGGAGGTTAATGGGTGGATGCTTTGCTTTAAAGAAGAAGTAAACTCGGATCGTAATGAACCGAAAACACATCATATCTTTGATGAATCTTTTAATGTGTGTCATGAAAATAGTGGGGAATACATAAGATTTCACTGAATTGATCAGATATTGAATTTGGGTCTTGGAAATTATATTATGTTTATTACGTGAAAGAGAATTGAGAGAAGGAAAAGTTCTCATTGTTTTCATGACCGTAAGTGAAATTACAGACACAGTTATATACAAGTATCAAAACTAACTAACAGCTAATCAACATCTAATTAATTTGATCTAACAAACTCTACACTGAAAAAGACTAAAATGCCCCTTGACCAATCTAGCTTAAATACAACATGTAACTCTCTCTAATATTCCCCCTCAAGATGTATCTGAAGAATATATGTTCTTAAGATGCATCTTGGATATGAAAGGTTCAATTTTGGTGGATGGTAAAGGCTTGGTGAACATGTCTGCCAATTGAAATGCAGAACGAATAGGCATGAGTTTGATGGAGTGGTCAACAACCTTTTCACGCACAAAATGACAGTCAATTTCTATGTGTTTAGTTCTCTCATGAAATGTTGGGTTGTTTGCTATTTTAACTGCAGCATCATTGTCACAAAACATCAAAACTGGTTTTTCATGGTGTATTCCAAAATCCTGCAACAATTGTCTTAACCATGTAATTTCACAAGCTGCAGAAGCCATTGCCCTGTACTCTGCCTCAGCAGATGACCTGGCAACAGTGGGTTGTTTCTTTGATCGCCAAGAGATTAAAGAATCTCCCAAAAATACACAAAATCCAGAAATAGATCTTCTTGTGTCCAAACATCGTCCCCAATCAGAAGCACTGAAGGCTTTTAATTGAAAATTGGAGCTAGATGGGAAGAACACACCTTGACCAGGACTTTGCTTTAAGTATCTTAACAAATGTTTAGCAGCCACCATGTGAGGGACACGTGGACCGGACATAAACTGAGATAATTGTTGAACTGCAAAAGCCAAATCTGGTCTGGTGATGTTGAGATATAGAAGTCTACCAACAAGACGTCTATATTGAGTAGGATCTTGCAATAAATCTCCAATAAACTCATTCAAAACATGTCTTGGATCCATTGGGGTGTTAACAGATTTAGCTCCCAATAAACCAGCATCTTCAATAACTTGTAATGCATAATTCCTTTGAGACAGAAAAATACCTTCTTTTGACCTTGCAACTTCCAAACCCAAAAAATAACCCAAACTTCCTAAATCTTTCAATTTAAAAGCATTACTTAATTGCAATTTTATCTTTGCAATTTCAGAGTTGGATGCTCCTGTGATGATGATATCATCAACATACACAAGTAAAGCCACATAATTCTCATTTTTGCCCTTATGGAATAAAGAATAATCAGACTTTGACTGTTTGAAACCCATATGAATCATAAATTTTGAGAATTTATCAAACCATTGCCTGGAAGCCTGTTTTAAACCATAAATGGATTTGTTTAATTTGCATACCATTTTCTGTTCCCCCTCAATATGAACACCAGGTGGCACATCCATGTAAACTTCTTCATTCAAGGTTCCATTTAGAAAAGCATTATTGACATCTAATTGTACCAAATCCCATGATTTTGCAGCAGCAACAGCTAACAACATTTTCACAGTAACAAGTTTAGCAACTGGAGAATAAGTGTCAAAATAATCAATCCCTTCTTGTTGTGTAAAACCCTTGGCCACTAAACGTGCCTTGTGCCTTTCTATACTCCCATTTGAACCATACTTGATCTTATAAACCCAACGACATCCAACTGTATTCTTTCCAGGTGGAAGGGGTAAAATAGTCCAAGTGTTATTACTCTCCATAGCTTCCAGTTCAGCAGACATAGCATCTTGCCATTCTTGAAATTGTTTCGCTTGTTCATAATTCTTTGGTTCAAAATTAGCAGAAACTGCCATGACAAAGGCTTTATGTTGACAAGACACTTTATCATATGAAATGTAATCTTCTAAAGGATAAGAACAAGTAGCCACAGAAGAAGATTGAGCTGAATAACAGTGAAAATCTCTTAGATAAGAAGGAGGTTTATGTGGTCTGGAAGGTTTATTATATGGAGGGATTTGTGCATTATTTTGAGCTATAGGTTCAGGATTAATAGGTGAATTTGAATTAGGAGGTGTGGGAGGAGGTGAATCTGAATTATCAGGAATAGGAATTGGGACAGGAAACTGTGGAAGGGTAGAATGGTCATCTTGAAATGACAAAGGAATAGCAATGTGTGAAAAAGGATCATCAATTGGTAAAGAACCAATTTTCTGTTGTTGAAAAGGGAAGATACTTTCATGAAAAATAACATCCCTTGATTGAAAAATCTTGTTTGAAGTTAAATCAAGAAATTTGTAAGCCTTCATTTCTGGTGGATAACCTAGGAAAACACAAGCAGTGGCTCTTGGACTAAACTTATCCCTGTTAGCACTCAAAGTAGATACATATGCCAAACATCCAAAGGTTCTTAAATGAGCATAATCAGGATCTTTGCCATATAGCCTAAAGTATGGAGTTTCATTGTGAAGAAGATCAGATGGAACACGGTTGATAAGGTATGTTGCAGTGAGGACACATTCATTCCAGAATTTGGTGGGAATAGATGACTGAAACATTAAGGCTCTTGCAACATTAAGAAGGTGCTGGTGCTTCCTTTCCACTACTGAATTCTGTTCCGACCTAGCAACACATGACTTCTGATGTAAAATGCCCTTTTCATGAAAGAAATTAGTAAATTCTAATTCTTTGGCATTATCAGACCTAAATCTTTTAATTGTCTTGTTGAATTGATTTAAGACCATGTTGTAAAACCGTGGGATTATCAACTGAACATCTGACTTATTCTTGATCAAGAATATCCATGTAAATCTACTCCAATCATCAACAACAGTTACAAAATATCTAAAACCTTGAATGCTTGAAACATGAAATGGTCCCCAAATGTCACAATGAATCAAATCAAATGGTTCATTACACATATTGTTGTGAGAAACAAATGACAACTTCTTTTGTTTTGCAGCAGGACATACAGAACAATGAAAAGATGAAGACTCTTTAGAACTGAAAGACCCTAGTTGATCTTTAACAGTCATAATCTTCTTATTTGATGGGTGACCAAGTCTCTTATGCCAAATATCTAAAGAAACAGCATGAACATGATGATTGACATATACTCCCTTTGGGTTGAGTACATACAGATCACGTCTCTTATCAGCCCTGCCAATCGTCTTCTTGAGGAGAGTATCCTGGATAAACGCATGATCACAAGTGAATTGAATCATCAATTTTTGTGCCTTCGTTAAAGAACTCACTGAAATGAGATTGAGATCAAAGTTGGGAACATATAAAACTCCTTCTAGAGTAAATATGTGATCAATTTTCACATCTCCCACTATGTGAACCGGTAGCACCATCTTATTAGGTAAGGTAACTGTATGATTATGTACTTTTCTTTTGTTGAAAAACATATCAATATCATGACAAATGTGTTGTGTAGCCCCTGAGTCTATAATCCATAAGTGAGAAAGACCACCATTATGCACAGATAAGGAATAGTATTTACCTGTTGATGTTTCTTCATTAGGATTCACTGAAATCATATGACTAGACAGTGCAGACATCAAATGCTGGCATTGAGCTGGAGTGAAGTCTTGAAAAACATCATTGAGAGGACTGGTTTCATGATGAACAGCAGCAACAGTATTGTTAATCTTTGCCTTTGACTTGTATCCAGGTGGATAGCCGTGCAGTTTGTAACACTTCTCAATTGTGTGTCCTTGAAGTTTGCAGTGTGAACAGAAAGGACGATCACGACGCTGAGAATTGAAACCGGATTTGACATTGGATGACTTTCGATTGTTGTAATTGGAATTAGAGCTTGATTTAGCAAGAAATGCCATGGATGAATTTAAATTGTCATTGTAAATAGATTTTTGTTTCTCTTCTTGAGCAACAAGAGAGAAAACACGATTGATAGCAGGCAATGGATCCATAAGGAGAATTTGACTTCGTGTTGAAGAAAATGATTCATTAAGTCCCATTAGAAAATTCATCACATGCTCTGTCTGAAAGAATTGTTCAATTTCTTTGACTCCATTGCATTCACATTTGTTACAGGAGCATCGAGGACGAAAATTAGATAATTCTTCAGATAGAGATTTGAGTTTGGTGAAGTAAATACTTATCGAGTCTTGATTCTGAGTCAATTTGTAACGCCAAGATACTCTTTTTATAAATATAATAAAAAGGGTAAAATGGTCATTTTACCTTGGAAGGGTAAATTGGTCTTTTGGACAGAAAAGTATTTGGGTTGAAATAATATTTTGAGTTTTGAACTTAAAATGTTATAAAAATTGATTTTTGGTCGTTTTACCGTAAAAGGGTAATTTGGTCATTTGACCATGTGAAAGACCAAATATGAAAAATATTGTTGGTTGTGGCAAAAATGTAAGAAATGAAAGTTTTATTGTAATAAAACTTGGTTATTGTGGTTAAAGTTCAAGAAAATGAACTTAAGGACCAAAATTGTAAAGTTTTGGGGTATAAATGAGAGAGTTGACTCTCTTTGACTGGCCATTTGGTGCAGCTACGGGAATGAGTTTTGAGAGCTAAAACCTGGAAATTCTTGAAGCTTGAAGCATGGAATTGGATTCATAGCATGGAATTGATGATTCCTAGGCTTGAAAGGTTAGTAATTTGATTTCTAGCCAAGTTCTTGTGTGTTCTTGATGGGTCTTCATGGAGTGGACGAAAATCTGTATTTTCAGCCATAATCCATGATGTTCATATGATTTCTGGGCTTAAACATGTTCAAGTAGTAAGAACATATGTTAAAAATGGAAGTAGATTGCTATTAGTGATGAATTTGAAGTTTGGGGTTGTTAGAACTAAGAACCCTAATTCTTCATTTTGATTGATTTGGTTGTTTTGGATGGTTGAAAACCTTGTTAAAGTATAAGGTTTTAGCCTAGAAACAAACCCCAATCGATTAAGGACTGGATTAAGGACTTAATGGTCCAAAACTGCTTGCTACAGTGCATAAATCGCGACTGCCCAGGAGCTCTGCACAGGCGCAGGGCGCAGTGCGCCCAGGATCAGGGCGGGGTGCGCCCAGGCGCAGTGCGCCTGATTCCTGGCGCAGTGCGCCTCCAGACAGGGGACTTCCGACTCGCTAACTTTCGTTTGGCTTGTCCGTTTTAGCTCAAATTTGGACCATAGGCTCGTTATGGTCTGAAAAGTTTGGGAAAATTATTAAATTGAATTTTCGACCCCTCGGGGGCACTGTAGATCAATTCGAATGCCTCGGTGAATAGTAAAAATTCAATAAAAGTTAGTAAACGGAAAGTTTATTAACTGGGCATTGTTTGTAATGATATTTTATTGAACTCTATTGTATTAGAGTTAATTGGAATGATTGTTAACCTATTATCATTTGGTATATAAATGAATATATAGGTTTGGGACAAAATGGTTGTGGTGCACACAAAGGCAAGAAACAACCGGAATGTAAATGCAGCTAGCATCCAGGTGAGTAATCTCACTGATATCATATGTGATATATGATGATTGATTTGTTACAGGTTGAAATGGCTTCGAGGGACGAAAATGACATGTGTAAAAATATATGTAAACGACAATACCAGATAAGCCGTGAGTCATTGCGATGACAAGAACGGAGCTGTGAGTCAATACATATATATATACACTATGAAACGACAATACCAGATAAGCCGTGAGTCATTGCGATGACAAGAACGGAGCTGTGAGTCAATACATATATATATACACAATGAAACGACAATACCAGATAAGCCGTGAGTCATTGCGATGACAAGAACGGAGCTGTGAGTCAATACATATATATATACACTATGAAACGACAATACCAGATAAGCCGTGAGTCATTGCGATGACAAGAACGGAGCTGTGAGTCAATACATATATATATACACTATGATACGACAATACCAGATAAGCCGTGAGTCTGATAAAGACAAGAACGGAGCTGTGAGTCAATGATATGACAATACCAGATAAGCCGTGAGTCTATTATAGACAAGAACGGAGCTGTGAGTCAGTCGATATAAATGGTGCGACAATACCAGATAAGCCGTGAGTCTATAATAGACAAGAACGGAGCTGTGAGTCAAACCTTTATTGACAAGACCGGGACCAGCCGTGAGTCAATAAAATATAGACAATACCGGAACCAGCCGTGAGTCTAGGCAACAGCGGGATCTTCCTGTGAGCCATATATTTACTTTTATAGACAATACCGGAACCAGCCGTGAGTCTAGGCAACAGCGGGATCTTCCCGTGAGCCATATTTGATCGTGAAGAAACTGTTAATAGATGGTGCGGCCTTGTTGGCTATGACTCCAGTGCAGCCTTTGGGCTATGTCTCCGATGCAGCCTTCGGGCTATGATTTTGTTACAGGTACACGGTACGGCCTTTTTGTTATGATATCGGGTATTAAACCCTGTTAGTGCGGCCTGCGGGCTATGATTCATATGCAAGGAATGATTTGGTACGGCTTGTACAGCCACGACAAATGATATGACTTATATAGTCATGATTTATGGTATAGTCAGGTATGACTAAGAAAGATGGGACAGAAATGATACAGAATGGATTGGAAGGGTATGCAAATAACAGACTGGATATGACAAGTGTACAATGTTCGGATGTGATTCGAAAATCACATGATGTTACGATTCGGCCGGTAAGGCTAGGCGGTAGGATACGAAATCCTCAGATACATACGGTTAGCCAGTAAGGCTAGTAGTCTGGATTCGATATCCAGACAATTATATGATTGTATTTGTATTGTACACGTTATTTGCAGATATGATTACTCACTGAGCTTTATAGCTCACGATATTTGTTACTGTCCTTGCAGGTTAGCATGATACTGATAGGGGACAAGATAGAGTCCGTGACTTTGAAGTGGGACTCGTAGATGCTGTCAGTAGCAGCCCGGCTTTAAAGGAGACATGGTATTTTATACTCTCCTTGATACACTTGTACCCGTTTTTATTAAAATATACCCCTATGTTATGGTTTTATGTATTGAAACCATTGTTTAAAATGAAAAAAATTTTCAGGGGTGTTTTTGTTTAAAAGTCGGGTGTTACAAGTTGGTATCAGAGCCGTGGTTTAAGTGAACTAGGTGTCTATAGAGTAGATTCCTGGACTTAAACCCATGAGATAGTAGACACGATGCATAGTTAGGTGTATATAGTTGTTATTATACATATATAACCTATCTGTTGCCGACTTCTGACGTATAAGAAGTATGAATTGTAAAACTCCTTGGGAGACATTTAGGGCGCGAAGCTCTAGGAAATGGACCAACCCTTCTCAAGACTCCGTTGTTCGTGGAGCAAAAAGGGGACGAAAAGCAGAAAAATCCACTTGACAAGCAGTAGTAGCTGTAGTGGTCAGAAAAAAAAAGAAATCGGTTGCTCACCTTGGTTGATATTCAAGGTGAAAGAATAGTAGTTGAGACTACAAGAAAAGCAGAAATGTTAGTGGACTTCTCAGAAGAAGTTAACACGATTTGGGTCTAACCTTAAAGGGAAGGGACCAGAATGAAAAGATGATTTGTAAAAGAAGTGCAGGAAAAGCACTCAAAACATTTTAGAGTTGAGACTCTATCGTTGACACGCTGAAATTGCAGATGATAGGAGCAGATTGCTCGAGCTTGTTGTATGGGACGGAAGTGGTTCCAGCGAGTAACTATAGATCACTTCCTTATGACATACTCACATGCTAAATGTGGAGTAACGGGTGATGAACCCAGGAAAGAGTAAAGAAAGGAATGGTTAAAAAGAACCAGCGGTACCTTGAGCATTCCAGCAGATTTTGGAATGAGCCTGTGAGGAGACAGATATGATCTCCGCTGTAATTGTTTTGAATATAACTCGTGTATGTTATATTAGATCCATGAAGCTATGCTTGGGATCGATGACTTGATGTCTTGTTGGAATATTGCATCAACAATTTTGGATGAAATCTTGGAAATAGCTATAGTAGATAGCAAGAATGTTCTAGATATTGAACACCGGAAAAGTAGTCTGCCTAGGATTTACGGGACCATTTTCCCTATAAATCTGAAGCCGATGACTACCAGCAAAGCAGAAGCACTTGTGCTTATGAATTGGTTAGCAAAGAATTATGCTAACATGAATTGTAGAAATAAGAACAGTATGGTTCTTAAAACAGAAATGAAATGGATGGAAATCCATGGTAAATGATCGTTGTTGAGAATACCAGTTATTTTCTTTGCTTAAACTCGGAAAAGAGTTAGTAAAGTAATGATGTGGTAGTTGGCATACGTGGTATTGACCAAGTTAAATAAAGCAATGATAGTAGTGTATTACTTTAAATAGATTCTCGGATGTTTCTTTTGAAAAGAACTTCCAGGATTTTTGCCTGATTGGCGAGAAGAGTTTATGATAAAGCTGATTTTGGGAGCCGTTTTGGTATACGGGCTCTGTATTGATTTGCATCTGTAGAGATGGCAAGGTTGGAAAACAACTGGAAGAAATTTTTTTTGAATTGGGGTATTTTATGACTGTGTGTGTCATCGTATGGAACCCTATCTTGTGGAAAAGAAGAAAGACAAGTTGATGCATATGTGCATTGACTAATGAGAATCTGATATTCTCGAACCCAGATCGTATATGAGGTACGTTTGTACCAGACATTGGAGATTACTTCACTGAGTTAAGTGATGTGTAAAATTCTCCAAGTATGGAAATTTGGCTAAAAGAAGATATACATTCTTTGGGCATGTTAATAATGCCAGAGATGATAAAGTAGATACAGTGGAAATACTAATGTGATAAGACAGAAACCGCCTTGGAATCTGACTGAATTAGTAGTAGTTTCCTTGGATTGGCGGGTTGCTATGGGAGAGTTGTAGTAAGCTGCTCCTTGATTGATGTTCAGTTGACTAAGGTTGACTAATAAAAGTATAAAGTTTGAGTGGTAGAAAGACCACAGATATCTTGTAAAGGTTTGGGATAAACCTTATGTGAAATTCTGATGTTAGCTTTGATGCTAAGCGGATAAATTGGATTATAGAAATGCATCCAGATTCGATTGTAGATGCATGATGCATGATGTTGCAGTAGCAACTATGATTTTGGTATTAAGCTTTGGAGACACTATGTATATGGTGTAAAGCTTGCTGTTTATATGGATCATTAGAGTTTGAAATACTTTATTGATCAGAAAAGAAGCTAAATATGAGATAGCAAAGATAGATGGGTTACTTAAAGATTTCGGTTATGGAATCTTGTACCATCTCAGAAAGAAAGATGTGGCTATAGATGCCTTGAATTGAAAAGAGTAACCTTTGAAGGTTACATCTACCTGTATGAGTGTAGCAAATTGATTACCTGAGTTGATTTGGGTAGCACAGGGAGAAGTATGCAAGATTGAAAACGTGAAAAATGGATGAATTACTGGATATTAGCAGGAGCTAATTAGAAAATCACAGTGATTTAAAACCCTTGGTGGTTGTGAATGTGGATTCCAAAGTAATTGGAACATGAAAAATCATCTTGAAAAGATGTATTTTGTACTATATATGCAGTATACCCGGGGCAATACCAGACTGGATAGGTCGATAAAACCTATGTGTTGGTGGCCGGGACAGAAGAAAGACATTGAAAGACACATGAAAAGTATTTGACTTGTACGTGAAGTAAAGTCAAACCGGTAGAAACGTGCGAAGAAATTGAACCGTAGTTGGCCCCAGAGAAGAAATGGGACAACATTGTTATAGACTTTGCGATAAAGTCTCTGCAAGTACCGTATGTTGATGAACAAGATGATCTGATGATTCAGACTTTAGAAGATGCGATAAAGCCGTGGGCTAGATCCTTGTTGGTTGCACAAACTGAAGAAAAGACTTGATGAGTACGATCGAAATCGAAGAATGGTCAAGAAAATATAAAGTGGTGTGTGAATCGCTGAGTATAAGCCTTTGGAATTCCAAGTAAAGGAATATGGTAATACGAAAAGAAACCCTTTGGAAAGGTGAAAAATTGTTTGGGAACGAGAAGTTATGTAAGGATTTCCCAACAAACCCCTCATGATGAAATGAATGATGAAGAAGATGAATAGATAAGGTACCCGGGACAACCGGAGGAATGATATGCGGATTGTGATCTAACCACAAGATAAGAAGACTAGTATGGTTAAGTGCTTAGGCAATACCATATAGTTTCCGACATGATGTGGAAGACCGAAAGTGGAACGAGGGAGATATACCCTCAACTCCTTGTATGATTTCGGGGACGAAATCTTTTGAAGGAGGGGAGAATTTGTAACGCCAAGATACTCTTTTTATAAATATAATAAAAAGGGTAAAATGGTCATTTTACCTTGGAAGGGTAAATTGGTCTTTTGGACAGAAAAGTATTTGGGTTGAAATAATATTTTGAGTTTTGAACTTAAAATGTTATAAAAATTGATTTTTGGTCGTTTTACCGTAAAAGGGTAATTTGGTCATTTGACCATGTGAAAGACCAAATATGAAAAATATTGTTGGTTGTGGCAAAAATGTAAGAAATGAAAGTTTTATTGTAATAAAACTTGGTTATTGTGGTTAAAGTTCAAGAAAATGAACTTAAGGACCAAAATTGTAAAGTTTTGGGGTATAAATGAGAGAGTTGACTCTCTTTGACTGGCCATTTGGTGCAGCTACGGGAATGAGTTTTGAGAGCTAAAACCTGGAAATTCTTGAAGCTTGAAGCATGGAATTGGATTCATAGCATGGAATTGATGATTCCTAGGCTTGAAAGGTTAGTAATTTGATTTCTAGCCAAGTTCTTGTGTGTTCTTGATGGGTCTTCATGGAGTGGACGAAAATCTGTATTTTCAGCCATAATCCATGATGTTTATATGATTTCTGGGCTTAAACATGTTCAAGTAGTAAGAACATATGTTAAAAATGGAAGTAGATTGCTATTAGTGATGAATTTGAAGTTTGGGGTTGTTAGAACTAAGAACCCTAATTCTTCATTTTGATTGATTTGGTTGTTTTGGATGGTTGAAAACCTTGTTAAAGTATAAGGTTTTAGCCTAGAAACAAACCCCAATCGATTAAGGACTGGATTAAGGACTTAATGGTCCAAAACTGCTTGCTACAGTGCATAAATCGCGACTGCCCAGGAGCTCTGCACAGGCGCAGGGCGCAGTGCGCCCAGGATCAGGGCGGGGTGCGCCTGATTCCTGGCGCAGTGCGCCTCCAGACAGGGGACTTCCGACTCGCTAACTTTCGTTTGGCTTGTCCGTTTTAGCTCAAATTTGGACCATAGGCTCGTTATGGTCTGAAAAGTTTGGGAAAATTATTAAATTGAATTTTCGACCCCTCGGGGGCACTGTAGATCAATTCGAATGCCTCGGTGAATAGTAAAAATTCAATAAAAGTTAGTAAACGGAAAGTTTATTAACTGGGCATTGTTTGTAATGATATTTTATTGAACTCTATTGTATTAGAGTTAATTGGAATGATTGTTAACCTATTATCATTTGGTATATAAATGAATATATAGGTTTGGGACAAAATGGTTGTGGTGCACACAAAGGCAAGAAACAACCGGAATGTAAATGCAGCTAGCATCCAGGTGAGTAATCTCACTGATATCATATGTGATATATGATGATTGATTTGTTACAGGTTGAAATGGCTTCGAGGGACGAAAATGACATGTGTAAAAATATATGTAAACGACAATACCAGATAAGCCGTGAGTCATTGCGATGACAAGAACGGAGCTGTGAGTCAATACATATATATATACACTATGAAACGACAATACCAGATAAGCCGTGAGTCATTGCGATGACAAGAACGGAGCTGTGAGTCAATACATATATATATACACAATGAAACGACAATACCAGATAAGCCGTGAGTCATTGCGATGACAAGAACGGAGCTGTGACCTGTGAGTCAATACATATATATATACACTATGAAACGACAATACCAGATAAGCCGTGAGTCATTGCGATGACAAGAACGGAGCTGTGAGTCAATACATATATATATACACTATGATACGACAATACCAGATAAGCCGTGAGTCTGATAAAGACAAGAACGGAGCTGTGAGTCAATGACATGACAATACCAGATAAGCCGTGAGTCTATTATAGACAAGAACGGAGCTGTGAGTCAGTCGATATAAATGGTGCGACAATACCAGATAAGCCGTGAGTCTATAATAGACAAGAACGGAGCTGTGAGTCAAACCTTTATTGACAAGACCGGGACCAGCCGTGAGTCAATAAAATATAGACAATACCGGAACCAGCCGTGAGTCTAGGCAACAGCGGGATCTTCCTGTGAGCCATATATTTACTTTTATAGACAATACCGGAACCAGCCGTGAGTCTAGGCAACAGCGGGATCTTCCCGTGAGCCATATTTGATCGTGAAGAAACTGTTAATAGATGGTGCGGCCTTGTTGGCTATGACTCCAGTGCAGCCTTTGGGCTATGTCTCCGATGCAGCCTTCGACTACTGTGATTCCTGATTTCTTAGGCACTGTTTGAGTTGGACTTACCCAATCACTGTCAGATATTGGGTAAATAATGCCGGCGTCCAACCATTTGAGTACCTCTTTCTTGACTACCTCTCTGAGATTCGGGTTCAAACGTCTTTGTGTTTCTCGAGCTGGTTTCGTTCCTTCTTCTGTAATGATTCGGTGCATACACGTAGCTGGACTTATTCCCTTCAGATCTGCTATTGTCCACCCAATAGCTTCCTTGTATTTTACCAACAATTCTAACAATATCTCTTCTTGAGCACCTGTTAAATCAGCAGAAATTATCACAGGTAGAGTTTTGTTAGGTCCCAAGAATGAATATTTCAAATGCTTTGGTAATGTTTTCAATTCTAACACCGGTGGTACTTCAAAAGAGGATTTTAGTGGTGCTGCAAAGTTTGTGGGTAATTTTTCCACTTGGGGGATCCATGGTGTTTTCCATTGCTGTGTTTGAAAAACTTCTTCTATCATGTGTACTTCTTTCGTATCCCTGTCCTCAATCCTGGTATTGTTAAGGAAACTTTCCAATTCGTCAGATCTTAAGATGGTTGGTGTAGTTTGATGCACTAAGTCATCAACTACATCAACTTGATAACATTCATGTTCCGTTGATGAGTTATTAAATGTATTAAAGACATTTAATCTGAGTTTTCTATTTCCAAAGGCGATATCCATTGCTCCTGTTCTACAATTAATTTGGGCGTTTGTTGTTGCTAAAAATGGACGTCCCAAAATAATTGAGGCTTGACTTTCCTTGTAAGTATGTTCAGTATCAAGCACCAAGAAGTCAACTGGATAGTAAAATTCATCCACCTTGATTATAACATCGGTCAACATTCCTCGTGGGATTTTTGTGGATTTGTCAGCTAGTTGTAAAATGATATCAGTATGTTCTAGCTTGCCTAGTTCATACTGATCAAACAAATTCCCTGGAAGAATGTTGACACTTGCTCCAAGGTCTAAAAGTGCCTTTTTTATGTTGATGTTTCCTATGGTCACAGAGATTAAGGGTGCTCCTGGGTCCTTGAGTTTAGGAGGAAGAGAGTTGGAGACTATAGAACTTGCGTGTTCTGTTAAGTCAACTTTCTTTGGGAGACGCGATTTTAACTTTCTTTTCTGAATACATAAGTCTTTCAGAAATTTCGCGTATGAGGGGACTTCTCTAATTAGTTTGACTAAAGGAATGTTGATTTTGACTTGGGAAAAGACTTCCCACATGTCTTCCGATTTAGTCCGTTTTGTGTCCTTAGAAGTTGACGGTTCAAGGGCTGAAGGATATGGTGCGATGTTGTTTTGTTCGATTTCTATTTCTTTTTCTTTTAAAATTTTTTCTAGTTCCTCTTTTTCATTGTATATTTCTTCGGTGTCACTTTCTTCTTCTAAAGTTGGGTTAGGAAGAGAGCTTACCTGATTGTCGACTTTCTTCCCGCTTCGTAAAGAGATGACTTGGTTGACTTGGTGTTCTTTTCCCGGTCGTTGACTGTGAGACGGATTCACAGTTGTGTTGCTTGGGAATTTCCCTTCTTCTCTTTTCCCCAGTTGTTCGGCTAATTGTGCTATTTGCTTCTCCATTGCTGCGATCGTTTTGGTGTTGGTGTCGGTCTTCTGGTATGTTTGGGTGATGAATTCCATAATCTTGTCTAGTTTGGTTCCTTCATTTTCTGGTTCCTTTCTGCTTGTACTTCCTTCTCTTCCGTTGTAGTTGGGTTGAAATGTTCGTTGTTGGTTTTGATGTTGGTTTTGATATTGGCCTCTCTGATTGTTATTATTAAAATTCCCTTGATTATTGTTATGGTAGTTTCCCTGATTGTTGTTGTTAAAATTACCCTGATTGCTGGGTCTGAAAGATCATTGTGGATTATGGTGTTGGCCATATCCATTTAAATGATTGAGTTCCTCCCGAGTCTTTGTGCAATTATGTGCAACGTGTCCAGTATTTCCACAGTTTCCACACGATTTCTGCCCCTGCAAAACATTAACACCCTTCTCTTTCCCAAGGCTTGTAAGTAATAAATCAACTTTTTTACTTAAAGCTATAATGTCAGATTTTACTCCAGTTTTCCATGTTTTATCGAGTGCAATTGTTGCAACGGTTTGATTTGGAATTTCTTGTTTTCTTGTGGAATAATTGGCTTTTGAGCCATTACTTAATTGTTCCAAAAATTTCCATGCATTCTCACTGTCTTGCAACATAAATGTACCACTTGAGGCAGCGTTTATCATGGATTGGTTCGTGCTATTCCAATTATTGGTGTTATCTCCTTGATAACCACCATTGCCATTGTTGCGGTATTGTGGAGGATTTGGTGGATGTGCTTGTGGTATGGGATTTTGCGGCCCCATTTGTGGAGGTTGTATGTGTGATTCATCGGGAACATCTTCTACCAATACTTCGTCCAAATTCATTGTTCTAAATAAGCGTCTTGCAATTCGATTGTTTCTAAAAGATCTTTCGGGTTCCGGATTGAACAAGAGTGGTGAATTATTGCTACTATGCCTTGTATGCATAAACAAGTGAGTTTGCACAAGAAAGATAATAAAAACAAAAGTAAAAATTGAACTTTAAACAACTCTTTAGAACTTAAGCGCACATAATCCCCGGCAACGGCGCCATTTTGACAACGCTATCGTCACACGCGTCAAAAACAATTTATAACCCACTTTTTACTATGTAGATAGGGCAAGCGGGGTCGAGTCCAAGGATTTAGTGGTTAAATTTTAATGAGTTGTAAAGTAAATTTTACGGTGATGGTAAAAATATTGAGATTGTAACTTGAGATTAAAGAAAGAATTACTTCCGGTTTAGTTATCAACAATTAGTTTCACATGTATTATTACAATGATTCCGATATAATTACTTTAACATAATTACAGTTTACTGACAATTACTATTACATAGGTAAATACATAACATGTTGGATCAATTATTTGTCTTTGTCTAACAATTAGGTAGATTAGGCACAAACAATGGTATAGCAATATTATGTTTTATCTAGATGATAGTAACGTTACAACTTCTTAGCATATTAAGTGAGCACAAAGTATATTAACTGATTATCCGTCTTAGCTCGTTATTTAGGTGAGATAGGCACGAATAATATGTTGGTAATACTATGTCTTGAGAATATGATAGTAAGTAGAGGTAAACACAAATGATTCACTAGTTGTATTCAAAGAGATAGGAATTTAAGAATTACAATAGTAAAACACTTGTCGGAATCAAAGTAAAAACATGCTATACTAAGAGTTGGATAACATTACCGGAAGTAATCTGAAGAGATTAGCCTTCCATTCGTGTGATGATCGTAGAGATGGTCTTGGTGTTCCTTGACATGTGACTTGATGCGGTTATCTTCCAAATTATCTTGAATTACAACAAGAATTACCACCGAGAGGGATGATATTTAGATTCTAAACAACTAGCTAAGAGATGTTTCAAGCTATTCTAACTGATAGAGAGTGTTTGAGTATCCTTATTACAAATAGAGTGAATTGGTGTCTAAATCCGTGCATAGAAGGTCTCTATTTATACTAGCTGAGCACAGTGGTCGCGTCGCGACCAAGGGTCCCGTCGCGACGCGAAGGTGCGTCGGTCGTTGCTTTTGGTCGGCCACTGGTCTGGCTAGTGCGGTTGTTGGTAGTCTCGCGTTCATGGAGTTGGTAGTCCCGCGTCCAAGGTCTTCGCGTCCAAGGTCTTCGCGTCGCGACCAGGGTATCCGTCGCGGCGCGATTGCTGTAGCATTTTGGTCGTCTGCCTTGATTTTCTTCACGTCGCGACACAGGTGATGTCAAGTCGCGATTGCTGTATTTTTATGTGTATTTCGCCTTTTTACTCTTTGGTTTTGAGCATCACTTCCTCGGGTTTGTTCTTTTATAGTTCTTGGGTCTTGTTCCTGAAAATAAACCATAAATGTTAACACACAAATCCCTCTTATTGTCCTCACACCAGCAGCTCCGGAGAACTCTGTTCAAGTTAAACATGAATCGTAATTCATGTTCAGCCACCTGTTAATATAAGCCTGTTTTGATGTTGAGCTTATCAGGATTTCCTATGGTAAAACCATAGTTCTGGCAGATTTGCATCTGCAACACAGCAGTGGGCTGTGATGTGCAGTGTATGAAAAATGAGATATTCTCTCGTTAGCTTGCAAATTTGTGAGGATGTCTGGGGACGGTAGACAAATTAATCATAATTCTATTTGAGAAAATTAATGACATCATAATAGGATTTCCCCGTGATTTGTGAGATGTTTTCTGTGTGAAAACAAATGGCTGGCTTGGGTTAGTAATGACCCGACAGTAGATCTATTATCACCGCCAGACTGTTGGGAGTCTGTGGTGTGCATCAGGAGCTGCCGTTGGAATGTGAGCTTTTGCCTTTTTGTTGTGAAAACATGCATTCTTATAAAATGTGATTGTTTGGTTTTAACAGATGAGGTAGGTTAGACGGGTCTGTCTGAACCATATCTGTTATGAAGAAGCATTTTGCATGTTTTAAGGCGGTTTCTAGATTCTTTTATTTTGCACAGAAATATAGTTTTTGCGTGCCTCTGAGCATATTTATGCGATAAAATAGTCTTTAAATGATAGTGTTTTATTGTAAAAATAAAACACTATCAGTATGCAAATAACAGACTGGATATGACAAGTGTACAATGTTCGGATGTGATTCGAAAATCACATGATGTTACGATTCGGCCGGTAAGGCTAGGCGGTAGGATACGAAATCCTCAGATACATACGGTTAGCCAGTAAGGCTAGTAGTCTGGATTCGATATCCAGACAATTATATGATTGTATTTGTATTGTACACGTTATTTGCAGATATGATTACTCACTGAGCTTTATAGCTCACGATATTTGTTACTGTCCTTGCAGGTTAGCATGATACTGATAGGGGACAAGATAGAGTCCGTGACTTTGAAGTGGGACTCGTAGATGCTGTCAGTAGCAGCCCGGCTTTAAAGGAGACATGGTATTTTATACTCTCCTTGATACACTTGTACCCGTTTTTATTAAAATATACCCCTATGTTATGGTTTTATGTATTGAAACCATTGTTTAAAATGAAAAAAATTTTCAGGGGTGTTTTTGTTTAAAAGCCGGGTGTTACACAAATGAGTGATTTCTCTCCGAATTTGAAAAATTATGGGTCCATTGCTCTGACGGAATTGATCCTTGAGGTCATTCCATATCTCGTGAGCTGTGTCAGCAAACATGATGCTAGCAGAAATCTCCTTTGATACGGAATTGAGGATCCATGAGATAACGAGCTTGTTGTTGCGCATCCATGAGTTGTACAAATTCGCTTCATTCTGACTCGGTTTCTCTAAGCTTCCATCAATGAAACCGGTTTTATTCTTCACAGAAATTGCAATCATCATCGCTTGACTCCATGAAGGATAATTTTCACCGGTGAGCAATTGAGAAACAAGAACACATCCAGGATTATCTGAATGGTGAAGATAATATGGATGAAGACGATCATCAATCGGCAAAATTGTAGATCCAGAAGTTTGCGAAGAAGAACCAGAATTGGTTCCAGACATGGTTTCAAGACCTAGAAAAGGAAATCAGATCTTGAAAAGGAAATCAGATCTCGAAGGAAATCAAGATCTAAAAAAAATTGCGAGGATGAATCAGTGAAAACAAGATCTAGAAAAGGAAATTAGATCTCGAGTGACTGATTGAAGATAAAAACAGATGAATCAGATTTGCGGAAGAACGAGCAATTGCTCTGATACCATATTACGTGAAAGAGAATTGAGAGAAGGAAAAGTTCTCATTGTTTTCATGACCGTAAGTGAAATTACAGACACAGTTATATACAAGTATCAAAACTAACTAACAGCTAATCAACATCTAATTAATTTGATCTAACAAACTCTACACTGAAAAAGACTAAAATGCCCCTTGACCAATCTAGCTTAAATACAACATGTAACTCTCTCTAATAATGTTAAAGCAGTACTTTATACAATTAATATCATAATGAATATTTGGAATGTATACTTTGTTTATGAACCCATCACACAAACAAACATTAACACAGTAACAGTAACCCATAAAAAAGCGCATCAAGAAAAGAGAAATTTAAGATAGACAAGGAATATAGATTCTAAAAAGACTTCTCCAGGTTGCTGCTATAGTTCCACGGCAATGTCACTATGCCAAGCTTGCCAGGCTAGCACCCATACTAGCGATCATCTGGGCCTGCTGTCGAGCCATTTGCATCTGCAACTGAAGCCTCTGGAGCTGCATTTGTGTATCAAGAACACTATCGGCAACACATTCTTCACAATCCACACAACCTAAGTGCGTACCATAATCACAGGAGTCACAGTAGTAAGTCCAACGATCCTTTTGGACAGCCACATGACAAACATCACAGATGAACGTGTACTCTTCATCTTTGACTGGACACGAGTAATATAGTTTAAGCATGTGCTCGTGATCACTCCGTTCCACTGTTTCAGGTAGGTTCACACACTGGATGTGTAGATCAAATTTACAAATAGAACAGTGATAGGTAAAACCTGTACCATCACTAAAACATGCATTGCAAGTAAATTCACCATTTTCATTGTTGTAAGGTGCTAATGGGAGGAGAGTTAGAGGGTGTTCTGGGTGTGACTTGTGTTGGATCTGTTGTTTCAAATGAAAGCACGATTCATGTAGATGAAAGTCACAATTTGGTTCAACACATGAATAGCCCTTTCCATCTACAGTTTCTTCGCATGCTGAACAATCAACCTCATCTTCTTCATCTTTTAAGTTGGCCATATATAAACTATGGGGATGACTGAAATGCTTGATTCCTTTAGTATGGTTTGATTGTTTTGGACCAGATTCAACATGATTATCTGGTTGATAATCAGTAGAAGCATTAGGAACAGAACCCAAAGAAATGTTTTGAGTCATATTAATTTTTTCGTCACTCACTTTGGGATTTAGATTATTGGTAGGAATGGAAACAGAAGAGACATCCAAGGGAGGATATTGGGGAGTAGGTACCGGATTCTGAGAACTAGTGGGAATGTAAACAGAAGAGACATCCAAGGGAGGATTTTGGGGAATAGGCACTGGATTCTGAAAACTAGTGGGAATGGAAACAGAAGGTCCATTTTGAGGCGTTGACTGATATCCTGTGCTATTAACCAGATTTGGAGGACTAGCGGGAATAGAAACAGGAGGTCTAGGTTGAATAACAGAAGGATATGGAGTACCTGTGACAGAATCCTGAGAATAATTAGTGGGAATGGAAACGGAAGGTCCACTCTGAGCCATGGGAGGATACTGAGCACTAGTAACAGGATACGGAGAAGTTGTCGACATGGAAACTGAATGTCCGTTATGGGCCGTGGAGAAATTTTGGGCTGTAGTACTCAAATTCTGTAGACCAGGTTGAATGGGAACATAAGTTAGATCTTGAACCGTGGAATGATACATTCCATTAGTAACCGAATTGGGGACGGAAACAGAATGCGCATTGGGATCCATGTAAGGATACTGAGAAGCAGTGAGTGGATGTTGAAGATGATCAGGAACAGAAACAAAAGGGACATTCTGAGCCATGCTAGAATTCTGTCCATTCCAACTTGGTTGAACACGATCTTGGTCAGAATTGTAATGATTCGTCGGGTACTGTTGAGCTTTCTGGAAACTGGCGGCGCTGGAGATGGAATACGCGCATTGGACATGAAGGTCAAATTCACAGTGAGCACAAGAATAAGAGAAGCCAGTTCCGATGATTTCACAGGAATTGCAGTAGAAGGAATTAGAGGGATAAGTTGGGTAAGGAACCAAGGTGAGGGAATGAGGAGGGTGTGATGGGTGTTTCAATGACCGTGTTGCCCGGTAACATTGCTCGTGTAAGAAGAAGTTGCATTGCCAGCAAATGAATACAGTGCCGTTGCCGGAAGAGTTGCAACCTGAGCACGAGACGTCGACACCTTCAGGCAGTTGGTGCAGGATCAGGTTGTGCGAGTGGCTGAAATGCTTGTACCCCTGCTCCATGTTTCTTCTTCCCTGAACGTCCTTGTGTGTGCAAATGCAATGGAGAAGAAACTATATAAAGATAGTTTAATAGAAGTTGTGGTGCAAGTTGAGATGGAATTAGTCATATTGTGCCAGCTTTTCTCGTTGAGATTCTTCTTGTCTAAAGTTGACTTTACAATGTTATAAATTATTCTTTGGTTAGCGACGACCGATACTATGGACGTAAACTGGTCAAACAAAGGGTAAGTCGATCTGGTTGACTGGTTAAACATTCTCATCTCTTGTATCCTCGATGATGTGAATTTTTAGTCAACGTTGACTAGATCACGTAAATGCTGTACTACCAATAGAAAGCAACGGATATACATTTCGTTAATCTACATAAAAAACACAGCTTAGGTTAGCCCATCCCCGATGACAACTTAATTATAGATCGTTACTTTTTGAAATAAGCTTTTAAAAAGCTTATTACGCACCATTCGACTGTAACATTTTTATTTTTATTTTTGAAATTTGACGTCAATTATTTTTTTTTTTTTTAGAAAATTGCAAAATTGGTCCATGTGGTTTGCCAAAATGGCCAGGTTTGGTCCAAAATGGGTTTGACTAGCACCAAAGGTCCAAAAAAAATGTTTTTGTTGCGAGTTTGGTCCAACTTCTTAATAAAATACATAGAATGACTATTTTGCCTTTATTATTTTCTTTTTTTTCTTTTAATTTATTTTATGACATTTGATTTAAAAAAAATAAAAAACCCATCCCCACCCCCACATGTCGGAAAACCCCCTCCACCCTCTCTCCTCTCATCTCTCCCTACCCTCTTTCCTCTCATTGCCGGAAAACACCACCACCGTCGTTGCCGAAAAAAACATTGACGTTGTTTGCAGATCTCTCTGTCTTCCTTTATCCCCTCTCACGCTATCTGCAACTCTCCCCATTACAAAATTGATTATCTCGTACATTCCAAAGACACACACACACACACACATCGATCAATTCATCAAGCACAAACCCATCATGACTAATAATAAATTGATCTCCTTTCCTCTTCCTAGTTCCACATTCTCCTTGTCCCCCACCTGCCCCTCTTTTTCCTCTTCTCAATCTCTATCTCTTTCCTGGGACTTCCGATGCTTTCTGTAGATGAACAAACCCACCATGACCAAACCCACCAGGCATGAAATAGCTATGATGAACAAACCCACCAGCTTCTTCTTCACGAATCAAAGCATTAGAACAATGAGTACACATAGGGGGCGACGGTCTTCATCGGGAACGATAATAAATTGATCTTCATCTACAAGTCTGCAACACATCCCCTCTCTCCCCAAACCATACAAGTTCTAGGGTTTCTGCAACAGACACGAAAGGTTTTCAGGTTGACAAGCTAGGGTTTTTCAACAGAAATCAATGTTCAACCTGCTCCAGATATTCCATCAAGCCAAACCGACGACCACATCGATTTGACCCATAGAATCCATCAATTGAATGTCGCATCTGCCAGGTTTTACACCATCAATTCGCCGACTCTCATCAACCGTACACCCCTCTTTCTCCTTGTTATCTTCACAAGGCAGTGAAGCCATGGTGGTGAAATGCCATTGAAGCCATGGTGGTGTTCTAACTTTTTTCCGGCAGATGAGTAGAGAGAGATGGAAACGCCATTAAAGAGGAACCCCTACCCTTCTTTAGATCCACCGCCTCCACTATAGCTTGACAATTCGCTAAAAGTTCTAGTAAATCGAGTGATGATACGTTGCAGATGTGAGGATGGATTCAGATGGAAAAAAAGGTTCTTGGGAGAACAGTTTCTGAAGATGGAGAGAGAGAGAGAGAGAGAGAGAGAGAGAGAGAGAGAAAGAGGAGAGAGAGATGAAGGGGGACGGTTGGTGTATGGTGGGGTTTTTTATTTCTTTTTTATTTTCTTTAAATCAAATGTCATAAATTAAATTAAAAAGAAAAGGAAAAAAGAAAATAATAAGGGCAAAAGAGTCATTGTATGTATTTTTTATTAAAGTTGGACCAAACTCGCAACAAATAAAACTTTTTTGGACCTTTGGTGCTAGTCAAACCCATTTTGGACCAAACCTGGCCATTTAGGCAAACCACAGGGACCAATTTTGCAATTTTCTCTTTTTTTCTCTGTATCTTAATCTTCTAACATGTTATCCCTCATCAGTCGTCTCTATATCATTTTCATTTTGACCTTCTAAATCATAATTTAAAATCTAAAACTTTGTTATGTTTGTTTTAGACCAAAAACAGAATTACATAAAAGGAACAACTTTCACACTCAACTATTAGGGTGGGGAGAGTAATGTTTTTTGAACCCACTCATCCTACTTGTCACATCAGCTTTTTCTATCTCCTCTCACTTCCATCTTTTCTCATCTCACTCCATCCCATACCCATGGAAGCAGTTCTCACCGAACCCACTGAACTCGCGATGTCATATCATATTTTTTATTAAAAATTAATTATTTAATTACACAAATTAATTTAACATTAAATTTAATATTCAAATTAATATTAAAATGAAATAAAAGGTTAAAAAAGTCAAATAACATTAAATTTAAAAGCACACGGTTACAATTGGTTGGGACTTTGTTGGAACTGGGGATAATTAGGTTGGACTTGGGGATAATTAGGTTGGAATGGGCCGAAATCAAGTTGGAAGTGAGTATAAGCTTGGAATTTGGGAAATTAGTTAACGTTATAATAATTTGGGGATGGGGTCGGAGGGACATCCTCCCGGTTTTTATTTTTGGAGGAATCACGTTTTTTGGAGTTGCCTCGGCTAGAACTCATTTTGTAAAAAAAATAGGGGTTTTTTTTTAAAATAATAGGAAAGGGTTTAGAGAGATGTTGAGAGAAAGAAAAACCGATGAAGGTATGAATTTTTAATGAGTATGGAGGTGGTATTTATAGGAAAATGAGAAGAGTGATTTTCAAATGATTAAAAAAATTTTATATAAAAGCTTGGTTTCGGATAGATGGGGAAGCCACACCAAACTGATGTCACACAAACCCAATCAACACGGTGCAAGGAGCATGGTGGTACCATGACGGTACCGTCGGTACCGAGCCTCATAATGCTTGAACTCGCTCGAACCCAATAGCTATTCCGTGCACCCTTACAAAAAAACAACTCCTCTTTCTAGCACTTGCACTCTAGTGTTTCTTTCTAAATTTCTTTGTTTTGGGATGTGTTCAATTTGATTTACAACTGATGTTAAAGCGTGTATTTATAGTCAAACCAGCTACCATTTCAGCACCCCCATTAAACGAGTTCAACTCCTCTTTCTAACACTTACACTTTATGTGTTTCTATCTAAATCATTGTGTTTTCGGATGCGTTTGAAAGTAGTTCAAATAAGAACTCCTAAAGGTTAAGAAGCATGGTAACCTCTTTATGTACAGTTTAATAATATTTTTTTTTAATTTTAACAACTTGTTTACTATAAAAAAATACAAAAGATACAAAAGTTCATATTTTTATTATTTACGGCTAAATGTTGATATTAATATAAATATATTATGACGATAAAAAATATGTTACTGCATTCACGGTTTAACAAGCACAATTTTTCATTCAAGTATAAATATTGTGAAAAATATTAAAAAATAAAATAATTTTTTCTATGATTGATGTACATTAAAATAATAAAAAGGTGTAAAAATTAAAATCACGAAAAAATAAACTTATTCAATGAGTAAAATTGATTCCTAAAGTGGTAAAATGGCAAATTCTAATTGTCAGTTTGGTGACTTACTTTTCAAAAGTATGGTCCAAAGTGGTAAAATGGCCAATTCTAATGGTCATTTTAGGGTACGGTCCAAAGTGGTAAAATGGCCAATTCTAATGGTCACTAGCCGTTAGAAATCTAGAAAGTTGAAAAAATCCGTTTTCCCTATTCTTTAACAATCGAGATAATGAGCAGGCCGTATTTTGGTCTGATTTTTTGGGATACAGTCTGTGATCCGGGATCAAATCCGGTGAGACCGATAAATGGGCAATCTGATTGTGGCTTGGCGGACGGGATCAGTCTGAATTCCGGATTTTGTGTTAATCTGGTTTTCGGATCAGATAGGATCTAGGGCCCTTATTCGTTTTTGTGTGCACCTCGAGGTACATGCGTAGAACTGGTTTTTTATTTTCAAATTAGTTAATATCTAAATTAGTGGTGAAACTCAGTTCTAAGCGGGGTCCATGCAGCCCTCATGATTCCATTTGATTCCGCATTGTTAGAGATTTACATGTACCTAAAGTGCTTTGTTTATCGTAGAGGTTTTATAGAAAATTCAAGAAAGTTACAAAAGATGTAATTTTACCAAGAGAGTGTTACATTTTGATAAACGTTGCCCTCATAACACCAACACACAACATATAAATACACAAACCCTAATACACCTAAACCCTAATAGCCATTGGGCCAAGCCCAAACCTAATACACTAACAGAGAGCATCAAAAATAATAACTACAAGCATTTGTCAGTAGATTACCGCAACAACAAATGAACAACATCGATCCAAATAAATGTAACCAAATAATTAGGGCCCGTACTTAATTAGAGAAAACAGTACAAACGGGAAGTGAAGAAACATTAAGCCATGAAATGAATAACAAGCCTAAGCCACATGTTGACAACATAAAAGAGAAAGGCTGTGAATTTATGAAATATATGGTAACAATATATAGAGATATATGTGGCACAAACAGCATTTGTAGAAATCAGAATTCAGGAACCCATGGTATACAACTATATGCTGTCTAAGGCGTATTGGCGTCCCAGAGCAGCTATTCTATACTCCTCCCTAGCAATCTCGAGCCTTTGCTCGTTGTTTTTGATACGTTCACGATCAGAAGCAGATTCTTCCTCAGGCATATTAGGAGCCATGGAAGAATATTGATGATTCGTAATTGGGTTATGAGCACTAGTAGGAGCGTACACATTTTGAGCATGGTAAGAATTCTGGCCACTTTGCGGAACCATTTTTTGACCATGATTTTGATTAGAAAGAACCATTGAGGGTGCTTGATGAGTACTGGCGGCATTGGCAATAGAGAGAGCACAATGGACATGAAGGTCAAATTCGCAATCAGAACAGGAATAGGATAATCCTTTTCCCGTGAGTTTACAGGAATCGCAGTAAAAGGAATTGGATGGATAAGTTGGGTAAGGAACTAAAGTTAGAGGATGGGAAGGGTGCGATGGATGTTCTAGGGACCGGGTTGCACGAAAGCATTGTTCATGTAACATGAAATTGCATTGCCAGCAAACGTATGTGGTTCCCATCACCAAAGAGTCGCAGGCGGAGCATGAGATCTTGGCAGCTTCATGTGTGTGGTGGATGACGAGATTGTGCGCATGGCTCCAATGCTTGAACCCAGTATCCATTGCTTTCTTTTTTGTTTGGTGGTTGTGTTGAATGCGATAAAATGGATGTAAATAGGACTATGTGTGCCAAGTTGCAAAGCTTCAGCGATATTTTAATGCATCAATGAGTAATGGAATCGTAGTGGGAATGGGTTTAGTCGACTAATAAAAAGTCAATGTCACCTCTTCCCTGTGGAAATACTTAAAGGATTCGGGATTCCAAATGGTTTCGGACCTGGTCAACCAAAAATTGCGAGATTGTCAACTCTTTATAAGTCTTTCCATCTAAAGATAATTATGTGCAGAGGCTCAAGTTAAAAATATAATAAACAAAAACGAGACATGATAAGATTCTTCAATCATGATATGTTGAGTTTCATTTTGGTTATTAGTTAATCCACCGGTTATTCTTTACTTAATGTTGGGCAGCCAAACAGCCAGAAAAGTCCCGAAACCGAGTGTTTGGGATGGTTACCGTTCAAAAAAAATTAAGAAAAAAGATAGACTGGATTGTTTCCGACGTCCTGTCTACTGTTATTTTAACTGGAATTACTGATGTTGCTATTAGAGATCAGAGGCATTCTTTAATTTACCTTATGTTAATTAGGTTCTGTGAGTTTGTTTTTCGTTAGTTAGTTAGTTGGTTATGAGCTTACATAAGTATTCAGGAGCCTTTCTAGTATGTTACAAGAAACAGACCCTATAGGGACGCACACATGTCGTCACTACAAGTGAAAAAGTATTTTCCTGTAACTGATTTCGCATTGCTGTTCACCAAAAAAAAAAAAGTGATTTCTGATTAAATGGAGGAATAAATATAAAGTACAAAAACAGGACGATAAAATAAAAGAAAATGGGCCTATACAAATATAAATTGGTTCGTATCATAACATCAAGAAGAACAATATAATCATATCCATACTAGGCTTGTATGCGGACAATAATATATTCCAAAGCAAAATTCATTCACACAAATATTATGCATGAAAATCATACATTGTCTAACATGTTTGCACGACCAATAGCAGCTATCCTAGAAATTTCGACTACTTCCTCAAGCTTCTGCAGGTCATTTCTTCCATCAACAACAGGATCCCCACTCGTGTCATCACATTCTTCACGATCTACACAATCCAAATGAGTACCAAAATCACACGCTTTGCAGTAATACGTCCAGTGATCCGGAGGCACAACCCGGTTACACACATCGCAGTAGAACGTGTAATCTTCTCCCATCAATGGGCATTCATAAAACAGCTTAAGTGCGTGCTCATGATCATTACGCTTCACTGTATCCTTCAATGTTGCACACTTAACATGTAAATCATGTTGGCAGATTGAACAGTGATAGACAAAGCCAGTACCATCTTTAAAGCATGCATTACAAGTAAACGTGCCGTTTTCCTTATTGTATGGCGATGAGGAGAGAAGTGCAAGAGGGTGAGCTGGATGAGATTCGTGTAAAATCTCTCTCTTCAGATTGAAGCAAGATTCATGAAGTTGAAAACGACAGTTTCCTTCAACACATGAATAACCTTTGCCAACAAGAGTTTCTTGACATCCTGAACAAGCTATCTGCTTTTTTCCATGTTTAAGATTTACCGAAACCAAACCATGTGGGTGGCTAAAGTGGTTGATCAATTGATTTTTCGTCCTGTTTTGACCACCTTCCACACGGTAAGATGACTGGTCTATCGGAGAACTAGCTGGGACAGAAGTAAAAGCTATATTTTGAGGTATCGATGAATTCTGGGAAATTGTGGGCACGCTCGTAAAATTTTGAGATATATACGCATTTTGGGCACTAGTAATTGAATTTTGAGCACCGCTAAGAACAGGAAACGGGGAGACATTTTGAGCCATGTAATTAGCGTCTTGCGTGAGACTTGTTGAATATTGAGCATGAACTGGAATGGGAGTGGGAATATGAGTCGGAATCGGGATTGAAACGGAGACGACATTAGGGACCATGGAAGAATTTTGGCCATGAAAAAGTGGTGGCACTATTTCCTGGTTTAGATAAAAAAGATTGTGTGGGTGAGAACTAGTTACCTGATGTGGTTGATGAAAATTTGCAGCAGTAGCTATGGAATAAGCACACTGGACATGAAGATCGAAATCACAATCTGGACAGGAATAGGAGAAACCAGTTCCAATGATTTTGCAGGAATTGCAATAGAAAGAATTGGAAGGGTAAGTAGGGTAAGGAACCAAGGTGAGAGTGTGAGAAGGGTGTGATGGATGTTTTCGCGACCTGGATGCGTGAAAACATTGCTCATGTAGGAAGAACTTGCATTCCCAGCAAACATATACAGTGTTGCTGGCTGAAGACTTGCAGCCGGAGCAAGAAACCTCGGCACCTTGAGGCATATCGTGCATCATCAGGTTGTGCGAGTGACTGAAATGCTTGTTCCCAGACTCCATTGGTTTTTCGTTTTCTGGGGAGAATTACTTTGTTCAAAGGCAGAAAGTGATGCATATACATAAACTCTAGAATGACAGTCGGAATAGGAATACGATGGCGGACTTAGTCATGAACGGCCACTATTACCTGTTGTATTTTTAGTTGACTTGATTATATTGAAGTCTACTCTTAGTAGGTATGCTGACTTTTTGGGCAATTATTTGTGTGAAGTCAGCTGAGAGACATGTTAAGTTGTTAACTATACAAAGAATTTTTTGTAAAAAACAAAATTGTTAAAAAAATAGTAACGTCGATTTTGATTTTTTATAATATTATTCTTTTATTTATTTAGGGGTGAGCAAGAACCGAACCACAACAAAAAATAGTCGAAAAAACCGCAAAAACCGAAACCGAAGCGAAAACCGATAGTGTAGTTTATACTTTTACAAAAACCGCAAAATTGCGGTGCGGTGCGGTTTTTACTTTCGGAAAAACCGCAAATAACCGAACCGCACCGATTACCATATATTATATATATATATATATATATATATATATATATATATATATATATATATATATATATAATTTATTTATTATTAAGTTTAAATATGACATTAGAGATTAAATAAAAGAGTGAGTTTGAACGACAATTTCATTTTGTATTTTGATAGTGGCAATTCCATTTGTCATTTTCACCAATTGTAAATTATAAATTTTAGTTGTTTCATGATTTACTATACTGAGTATAAATAAACAAATGAGTTTTATTTTGTATTTTGATAGCGGCAATATACTAAATATATATTCAAAATATTAACTTTTTATAAAAAATGTGTCAATTTTGAACTTCTGCGGTTTTACAACCGCACCATAGAAAAAAAATGCACACCACTATATTATGCGGTTAATAACCGAAACCGCACGCATTAGAAATTGCAAATTGCGGTTTTAGGTTTTCAAAAACCGCTTAATGCGGTTTGCGATTTGGTTTTGACCAAAAATCGTATCAAACCGCACCATGATCACCCCTACTTTATTATAAGATTGCATTTTCAAGAGATTTTGACTTATTGATTTGAATTAGAGTAAATTACAGTTTTAGTATCTGTGGTTTACTTTTTTTTCAGTTTTGGTCCAAATTTTTTATTTTCATATGCATGGTCTCTATGATTGTAAAAAGATTGCACTATTGGTCTCCGGTTCATGTAAAAAGACTAAAATACCCTTTTTAATTCAGAGTATACCTAAAAATTTTCCATATTTACAACATATGTAATACAACAAGGGTGAGCCTGTGTGGCTCGAGACTGTAGGGGAGACCCACTAGGGTCAAGGAGGAGATGGATCTGGGATCGGAGAATGGTATGGGGTACCATGATCTGATCAGAGGACGGTATTGGGTACCGTGAGTCGGTGGTGAGTGGTGAGATTGGAGAATGATACGGGGTACCGCGATCTGACTGGAGGACGATACGTGGTACCGTGTACTGGTATTGTGTAACGATTGGTATAGGGGTATCGGGTTGTGACAATGAGTGGTGGTTGGTACAAAGGTATCGTGCGGTGTATGGTACAGGGGTACCGTGTGGTGAAGTTGAGTGATAATACAATGTTGTACCTGTGTGTGGATGGGTATACACTGAGTGGTGATGCGAGTGTAGAGAATGTGTTGTATCTATGTACGAGTATATTGGTACCATGTTATGGTGCTGAGTAGAGATTCTGGTGTGTGTAAGTGTATTGTATAGATATTTTGAGTGACTATATTGTATGGTGCCTGTGAGTGAATGGGCATGTACAATGTAAAGAAGTAGGTTGATTATATGGGCTGAGTTGTGGGTGTGACCATGTGTGTGGAGGTACATACTGTGAGGTGGTGCTGAGTGATTAACCTATGAGGTATAAGTATAGGGATTTATGTGTGTATCGTGTGGAGATATTGTGCCGAGTTTGAGTATGAGCTGTGTGATTTGTGTATTCCAGTGGTTTCATATGCTGAGCTGTAGATTGATTACTCACTAGCTTTATAGTTTATGTGTGTTTATATGTGTGCAAGTTTGCATATCATAGTGTCCGACTGGGATCGTGTAGTGATTCTTGGTGATAACTTCTTGTGGTGTCCAGAGCACATGAGTACCTTGTTGTATTACAAATGTTGTAATATGGAAAATTTTTGGGTATACTCTATGCTGAAAAACTGAGCATTACAGTTTAATTTAAAGAGCTTGTTCTGGTTAAATAACTTGATGAACGGAAAGTACTAGAGCTTGTTAGTACTTCCAAATACCAACTTAGATTGAACTTGGCATAACGTCATTTCTTAGTTGAATCACATATTACTTGTGTGCAAAAAAAAAAAAAAAAAAGAATCGAAAGTGCTTTGCTATTTATAATCGGATAACCCCCCCCCCCCCCCCCTTTTTATTTGTTGGGTGTGACGTCTCAACACCGCATGTTGTTTAATGTAATAGAAAATAAAGAGACGGATAAAGAAGTTCTATATTGTTGACTAAAGATATGCCACTCGGCTCATATTGGCATAGTTACTATAAAGGAACCTTTGTTTGTAAAATTAATTACTGCGTAAAGCTACAAATCCTAGCGTCTAAACAGAAAAGATGATGATAACCATTCTCGTTCATCATTCATTCCATTACTTTAAGAAAACTTTGCTATAAACCTTATATCGTTTCAACATAAAACACAACATTCCAAAGTATAAACTGAAGTCCAAAGGAACTTATGTTTAAATGAAGGTTTCAAAAGGAGAACGTCTCGAGCTTCTTTGCTTTGTGTTGAGAAATGTAGTTAAATCAAAGATAAGCAATCTCAACTTTTATTAGCATTTATATTAATTGTTTTGTTATTGTTTAATAATAGTAATTGTAATTGCAACTGTTAATGTGTTAGTCTTGCTGATGGGTTACTGGACTTGGGCTAGCTGCTGTATGTGGGCGGTTATAAAATAGATGGGCTGGACAAGTGGCAAATGGTCTGGACTCTGGAGCTTGGAGTGTTGCTGAACTTATTAATAGATGAGGGGGCTGCTAATAGATGAGGGGGCTGCTGTGTCATCTTGTTGAACCTGAGGACTAGTCCAATTACTTATAGAATACATTGATACAAATACGTGAATCAAGTGACTGAATTTATCGAGCTCGTTGAATTTACCATTTCGTATATTGTAATTTCTTTATATAGTTAATTTGATTGGATAAATATCATATCATTTCCTAATTCTTCACCAATATCTGTAACATGATAATTAACAATCATCACATGCGGACACTTTATATGTATATAGGTATGGGAATAGCACTAGCAAATGGTTTGGCTTGGTATAAATAGACATAAACCCTAACCCATAGGTCGCGCAAGCTTGTTTTGGGCCCTTTTCTTTAATTTGATTGCCCGCAATTTCTAGATTAGTTCGGTAAGTCACAAATAAATTAAGCTTCTATTTGACACGTTACTTTTAATTTCTAGATTAATTTATCAATAAATTATGTTAAAATAATTTATCAAAAATTTAGTTCTTATTTAATATAAAAAGATTTAAATATAAAATTAAAGAACATATAATAAATAAAATCGAAAAACTTATAAAAACTAATAAAAATGGTAGAAATAACTATTTTAATATAAGGGCAGGCGGAATAGTTGAAAGATAAAGACCGGGTTCGTCGCGGGACCATCGGTACCGCCATGAAGCACGGGTTCGAGAAAGATGGTCAAATCGGGTTAGCATGCGGGTTTATGAACCCGTGCGTATTGCTTCCATATTAAAAAAATTAATCTAAATAAACTTTATCTCTCACCCCTGTAAATACCCTCTATTCCCCTTTTTAAAATCACACATTTCTTTCTCAACTCTATAAATTTTAAAACTATCCACAAAATTATATAAAATGGTTGGATTAGGAAATACTCGCTGAGAATGGACTCCAAATGAAGATGTTGCTTTGGCAACCGCCTTCGTTGACATCAATGAAGATGTGGATTTGGCAAGCAGCCGTCAATTCTAAAAACGTATGACGGAATTGTTTCACACAATATTGGGCAAAGAATATTATCGGACTAAACATCATCTACAACAGCATCAAAGACTTTACGTACATTGAATCGTGGAATGTTGTGAAAAATTCGACTAGGGTTGTATGCTCATTTTTAGGTTTTAATTATTGTATTTAGGTTTTAATTTAATGTTATTTGTCTTTTTTATTTTAGTTTATTACTTTTTAATATTAATTTAAATATTAAATTAAATATTATTGATTTTTTAATTTAATTAATTAATTTTAATATAAAAAATATGATATATCATTTGAAAAAGTTAGAAAAAATCTAATTCCTTAAATTAAAAATAATAAATAAAAAAAAATTAATATAGCTTGTGGATTGGAAAAATCCGCTCTCCCACCCTAACACATAATTTACCATGGCGAAATATATATTTTTCTTGCTTTGTGAATGTCCTTTTGCCACCTAGAGAAAAATTATATATATGTATTTAAAAAAAAAAAGTAGGTTTTATTCACTTGAAGCTCATGATACTTGCACGTGTACGGTTCGTTTTAAGAACCATAAGACGCCGTCGGATGGACCTTGTTCCGTGTCGCAAATAGCATTGTTTACTTCTACTAGTGCCGCTCCAGAAGCGCCCCAGGCATGTGCTTTATCCTCTCTAATCGGTGGATCGCCGCCGTGGTCACCGTTGCTCCACACGGACCTTCCACCCTCAACATCAAACTCAATACTTTCCTCTCAGCTTGAGTCTTTAATACCAATAGATCTGTGTGGTTGGTATGTTATCAAACACAATTAAAGGAAGGTTAGAATTCGAGATGAAACTTCTCTCGATCAGGTCAGATTTTACGAATTCGATAAATTCTTTGATATACCTTTCGTTTTATGAAAATTTACTTGTTTTGTTTTAATCTGATGTTAATTTCTTTTGATTTTCGCCTTAATTTGTGTTGTAGGTGAAAGATATTCTGAATTCAAAATTTAGGGATCTATAAAATTAGATGGCTGATAACATGAACGATGATATGGTTATGGATCTTGATTTGAACCAAGAGCCATTAGTGGACCCGCCACCACCTCCATCCTTTGGTTACGGCCCTTTGTTAAACGAACTAGAGACCGCACACGGTAGGATCGAGGATCGGATTAGGCAACTTGAAGCAGTTACCGCTAGGGCTAGACAACGCCAACGTTGGAGACAGGCTAGGAACAATCCAGAATTGAGTTACATGACGGTAATCGAACCAGATGTTGGTGCAGGAAACCAGAATCAAGATGACAATCATGTTGTAAATGTCGATGGAATTGTAAACACTCCTGGTGGTATCGATGAAAGGGCTAATGGAGAGAGAGGAAGGAACAGCAAAAGAGATATCAGCCAGTTAGCAAAAGCTTTGGAGATGGATTTAGATTCCCAGAAGACGGATAACAATGGAGGTGGCGATGATGAGAGTGGGGGATTCTTCGATTGTAACATATGCTTGGAAATGGCAAGAGATCCTATCTTGACTTGCTGCGGTCACTTATTTTGTTGGAGTTGCTTCTATCAGTTATCATATGTAGATTCAAGTGCAAAAGAATGTCCAGTTTGCAAGGGTGAAGTAACAGATTCAAGTATTACACCGATTTATGGAAACGGAAAGAATCAACCAGTCTTGAAGTTGGAATCCGGGGTGAAAATACCTCCAAGACCTCGAGCTCGCAGAGTAGAGAGTATACGCCAGCAAAGGGTAATTCGGGGAATCTCACATATTCCTGTAGCAGAAGCACTTAGAAGAATCAGAATCGGAATCGGTTCAATTGGGGAAAACCCTCTTCTTCAAGGTCTCAACAGTGTAGGCCCCACTTCTGAAACTAATCCTTCATTGTTACATGAAGCCGGGGGTAGTCGCAGACAACGTTCCCGCCAATTCTCAAGGGTAATATCGGAAAGCGCTGCTTCTCTTTCTTCCATTTCGTCCGCCCTAAACAACGCAGAGAGATTGGTTGAGGATCTCGAGACATACATCAATGATCGTCTTTTAAGAAGAACAGATGCACAGATTCTTCCAGGTAATCAAGAACGTAACACTTTTCTTCCAAATGGCGCTGATATTCAACTGGAGCCTCAAAACGCAGAGATGAATCTGAATCCGAATCCAAATCCAAATCCAAACCCTAATCCTGCCGTGACTGTTTCTTCTACTTCATCTCAAAGAGCAATTGCTACTACTGTTGTGCACTTGGATAATCTGTCGACTGATAGTGCTGTAGAGATTGATCTGACTATTTCACATCCTTCTTCATCTTCTGCTAGGAGAGCTGCTGTTTCACGGGCTTTGAGTTTAGAAGGTGGGACTTCAAGGGAGCTAAGGAGGAGACGGTTGAGGTAATGTTTTTTTTTTTTTTTTTTTTTAGAAATGGAATTTTCGTTTTTAATGGATATGAAGTGAACTAAGATTTACAATTAGTCATGTTTTCGTTATTACATTGATTTTTCCATAGTGAAAATGTTTTAGGTGTCGAGAGTGCTGTTTTTCTTTTTGATAGTTTGTGTCATTCAATATATCATATGTTTTACCGTGCTCAAGATGTGGAGAATGTAATACCTGATTTGTTGTTTATATATTTGTTAAGAAAGCTCTACGTATGATTAAAACATACGTGTGATTAAAACGTATGTTTGCTAAATGCTTTAGAGCAAGTATGCTTATATAGTTACATAGTTTGCTAAATGCTTTAGAGCAAGTAAGATAAGGGTTTCATAACACATACGTATGATTAAAACGTAAATTGGTCTAAATATAATTATCAGGTGAGCAACATAAATACTAAATTTGCGTAGTCCATTAAAAATCACATATGGTTCACAAAAGATTTCACATAATCGAGTAATCAAGCATCAAAATCCATAAATGTGAAATATAATATTCAAATTGGACAAAAAAACCAACAGAAGTTGGTCAAAAAAGCAAGATGGTCAAAAAAGTAGCAAATGATAGGCCGATGGCGTGCATGAAATTGGATGTGAATAATGTCTTGATTTTGACAAGGACATCTACATGGAGCCACCTCCTACTTCCTAATCCCTAATGGAGTTTCTGCACTTTGCATAGTACATAAATCTTGTTTATGTAGTTTCTAGGATATAGACATGTACTCCAAACATAATAATTCCTTTTCTTTTTGGTACAATTACATATACATTATCTAGTAATTCATTTTAACGTGCGTACAAACACGGAAAATTAAAATACCCATACGACTGTTACCCTTTAACTTTATGATTCAAATGTAGTTGAAATTATCTCCTAAACTTTTCATCTTTAACAACATAATGATATTTTATGTTAATTTTGCTAGTTTAAATTTGTTATTCCAATTGTCTTACCATTTCACAAACTAATCCCCAATCATCTGTTTTCAAATCTATCGTATTCTCTATTACATTTACCTTTCACTAAACAAAGTTTACCATACACTACTCTCACAACTTACCAAAATTTCAACAATTTTCTCATCGCCACCATAAAAATCAAAATCTTAAGTAGTACGAAGCTCCATAGCTCCATGTGCAAAATGACACCTCTCTCCAAAACTACACTCCCCCTTAGCAAAATTCTCACACATCTTCGTCTTAAAATTATTTCCTCCCCTACCACCACCACCACTTCCTTTCCTCACCGGCGGCCCACCACCACCACCACCACCAAGGTTCAAAAGTACATCACGAACCATGGCACTTGCGTGTTTTATCTGATCAAAACTCCCTTGAAGCTCCACAGTCTTTTGATTTTGGTCGCTATCATGATCACTGATAGTTAACTTCACCCCAGTAAGCCCACATATATGCTTCGAGTTCACTCCACCTTTACCTATCACAGCTCCAACCAACGATGCATCTATACTAATCTTGGCAGTAGCCGATTCACCAAAGTTACCGCCTAACCCAGCCGGGGTTGGGCAGTAGCCACCACCATAGCTCATCGGTCCTGGCGGTGCACGGTGGTTTTCATACGATCTACTGCCGATCTCAGCCTCACTATGGGCAAAACGACACTTGTCCCCAAACGTACACCCTTCTGGGGTATTGATTTTGTTGCAGAGCTTGGTTTTCACCGGAGGCGCGGGACTGTCGGTGAAGGGTGGTGGCGGCATCATCGGAGGTTTTCTGCCGCCCTGATAGGCGGCATTATATCCGCCAGGAACGTAATGCAAGAAGTGACATCCTTCGCCAAATTGGCACCCGGAAGTACTGCGTAATTGACATTAGTTGAAATATTAGTATTAATTTTAATAAATTACTTTACCAGATAGTGGACTTTGATGTTTATGGTGATTGAAATAATAGAAACCTTGGTTTTGTATAAGTTAAGATTTTAACCTGAAAAACTTCATGCATGGCTTTGATTTACTTCCTGGTGTAAAGGACTCCGTTTCTGTTGCAGAAAATTAATTACTTTGTTTCAGTTCACATTTGAACAACTTCTTTATTCAATTACACGTCTTTCAAGTAACATTAAACTTAGTTTATTAGTTAGAACTATATCATTATAATTAATAACCATGTAATTGATGATAAGCAGCAATTATATTATAAAATCAGTATACCTTCTTCACTTTTAAGTCAAGCCATTGACTCAAAAACAAGATTGAATATGAATACATTTGCTTTTGTCCCCCAAAATTTAGTAGCTTCAATATGCATTAGAACATATGATAATGTCATAATGATAAAAAATTTAGCCGCCGGGTGTTGTTGAATTTGTCTGTTATCCATTTTACACAACTAATAAATCCTAATTTTGTTTCTCAACATGTAATTCAATACGATAAAACAGTTTTCTTGCCCAACATATGGAATCAAAACTTGCTAAGAAACTGTAGTTTGCAGGTAAAATCCTTCGTTAGAATAAAAGTGAATAAATTACCTAGATAAACAAGAAATGAATCTACGAGCGTGGTAAGAGCATAAAAGCAGAAATAATTTGGCGAAAAAGCATGAAAGAATCAGATACTAACCTTCTCTAGGTCTCTTGGGAGCTCCATTTCGACCACCATCTTGTCTGCCCCTCTTAAAGCTCCTGACGTCCATACGAATATCAGTATTAAGCAAAAACTTAACCCTCTGAAACAAAAGCCTTAACACTTCCTTGTCGATTTCGTTCCTGTGCGCACAAACTTGTCGAGAGATAGACCTTCAGATCGAAAAAATAATGAAGACGACAGAAAAACCCTAGGGTTTGCAAAGGGGAGAGAAGAGGTTTGGCGGAGCTGAAATTTTTGGAAAGTTCACTGTGATTGTTTTTGGAAACGAGCCCGCGTTGGTCTCGTTTATCGAGTCGGCTAGTCTGCCTAGACATCTCCTTGTCGAGCATTTTGGCTTCAACGTTGTCGAAAAAAAATTCAATAACATTATGGACATTTGTAGTAGTTTGAAAAATAACATTTATCGAAAAAAAAAAACACTTGCATTACATGTTCGGATATTTAGAATTATTTTTTATTGGTTTTGATCCAAACGAAATTATTATTGTGTATTTAAATTGGTTTTGGTTATTCGAACGAGAAACATATAGTTTAAAGAGAAAATGACTAAAATAACATAATCTCATAAGTGATTTTCTCAAAACAGCACAAATGAAGGGGTATTCCTCAAAATAGTCAAGGAAAACGCAGATGGCTCACATTAGGGGTGTCAAAAAAGCCTGAACTCGATTAACCCAAACCCGAATAAGCTAATTAGGGTCGGGTTTAATAGGGTCATAAATCCTTAATCGGGTTATTCGGGTTAACTCGACAAACCCGAATTATTATTAGAGTCGGTTTAGGGTTGTTTTAAAAAAATTAATCGGGTTTCGGGTTAACCCAAATAACCCGATTAAGGATTTCTATGCCTTACGTATTCCTCAGTGGTTTACTATTCTCTTGGGTTTTAGGTTAATAGAACCTGTAGCATAGTGTCATCTTGTTTTTATGTATTGTACGATGACCACAAATACATTCGATTTCAATTTCTTTAACTTCATTTGATTATTTAATTTCGAAAGACTTGGGTTTTATAAATAGTTTCTAACTATTATATACTATTACTCATGCGACTCTTATCTGTTAATGTCTACAAAGTGAATTATGATTAAAGGAATGAAAACACAACTCACTAGAAAAGAGAAATAAAATAAAATTTGAAGATGCCGTTAACAAGTTTGCATAAGAAATTGAAAATATATTTATTTTATATGCTAACACGACTAACCTGAAACCCGATTAGCCTAAACCCGACTAACCCGAAACCTGATTAACCGGAACCCGACTAACACATACCTTAATAGGGTCGGGTTTTGGGTGAAATTATTATTTTCGAAAACCCGATTAACCCGACCCGTTTAACCCGAAACCCGATCGGGTTGACCCGATTAACAGCCATAGCTCCCATGGCCTGCATTTTCCTCCCAAGCCCTGTGAAATGCTCCCTGAAACCATGGTCTGTGAAATGCTCTCATGGCCTGCGTTTTCCTCTTCATTACCTGCGAAATGCTCCAAGAGTTTTTGAGGTTCTTGGTGGTTCATGGGTTTAGTTGAAATTTTTGTCCAACTTTGAACACTCGTCATTTGTTCATACGATCTCGGATTGAGTTGAAAATTTTTTTTAACGTGAAGTGTATCAGTAGATGTGTTCACAAACATGATTAACAAAAATTTATGATGTCGGAAAGTGTTACTTTTGAACCTCTAAACAAGGTTGTCGGTAAAGTTTATTTATTTTTTGTCCAACTTTGAACGCTCGTAGTTTGTTCATACGAACTCCGATTTAGTTGGAATTTATTTTAACGTGAAGTGTATTACTAGATTTGTTCAAAAACATGATTAACAAATTATTTGATGTCGGGAAGATTTACTTTTGAAGCTCTAAACAAGGTTGTCGGTAACGTTTATTTATTTTTTTCCAACTTTGAACGGTCGTAGTTTCTTCATACGAACTCGGATTTAGTTGAATTTTTTAAGGTGAAGTGTATTACTAGATGTGTTCACAAACATGATTAAACTAATATTTTGATTGTGACACCCCGTTTCTACTGTTTGCAAATACTATGGTTTTTCGTATAAATACTTGAATACAAAAATACGGTTTAACAAAAACCGATTATTTACATATTTAAAATTGTGGGTGTTACAAATCCATACCAACTAACCATAGTAAGCAAGAAAAGGATTAAACCTTGCGTCCAAGATAGGAGCTATGTGGGCTCCACTCCAGCTAAACTTCATCCAATTATAGCATAGCATTTAACCTGGAATACATGGCATAAAAATAGAATACGTAAGACAAAAATTGTCTCGTGAGTTACATGAGTTTTAGACTCAAACCATTAACTTATTTCTTCCAACCTTTTCATAAAATTTGTAACATAAAACTTCTGTCAAAACTTTATAGTAATAACATACTACAACTTTTTATTTCTCGAAATCGTTTCATATCATGTTTACAAAATAATACCTTTCAAAACTTATAGTAGTAATATACTATAATTCTTTTACTTCCAAAATCATTTCAAAACATGCTTTACAAAAATAATTTCTTCTTACTTTCTTTGACTGGTTTTATAAGCTTGCTGGATTTTTATACTTAGGGCTTTAATCACTATAAGTGATACCCCAAGTCTCTATGGCTAGAAAGAACGGATCAATCCTCACCATAGAAGTGCTGAGGCGATCTACTTCGCGATGGGGCTTGTCCCCAGTAGACCCCTTACCTAACCCGGGTAGGTTGGAACATAGTTCCCTTACTAACGCTGCTTGCTACAATTACCAGTCATACAAAAACTTGCTGCTTGATTGAACATTTCTCATAAACATATAACTTGTGGCTAAATGCCATATTATATCATTTTATGTCTTTATGGCTAGATGCCAATTACATAACTTTCGTTTCACATAAATCATATGTTCAAAACACGTCTTTATAACATTTTAGGCTTTTAATGTCAAATCATACTTTCCAAACATCTTGTGGCTACATGCCCTTGCATACTTGAAAACATATAATATTTGTAAGCAAAACATACTTCTTAAACATTTTATGGCTATATGCCTCTCCATACTTTCAACATGTATAACTTGTATTTAAAATATACTTTCACATATTTGGTTCATAGACCAAAACTTAACTTCAAATATAACATTATACTTTCACCAACGAGTTAGAGATAATACTCTTGCATATAATTTCACATATAGAAATTTTATACGAAATCTTGAAAATACTTACTTGCCATGTACCCCAGAATGGGTAAAAATACTGCATGTACTCACCTCATGTATTGCTAGAAGATTGACTACACGTTCCATGTATTTATACTCCTTTGTGATTAAATAATCACTTGGCATGAACCTATAATTAACATGTTATACATTAACTTTCATGCTAACTGATTCTATAATTCATTAGAGTCCTTATAATACTATCTTGGATCATGATAAGTATATAACTTTAAAATAACCAACTTAGTTAAGTTGTATTTTATACGTATTTTGCTACAGTACCCTCGGAGGGTCGTATTTCGATTCCGACAATTTCCCTTGAAATCTTATACCATTTTAGACTTGTGTTTCAAGTTTGAGGTCCATCGGACACATCTAGCTAAAATCTTAAAATCAAGTTTGGACAATTACTTGATTTTTAGCCACTGCTTGCTACAGTGATTTTCCGCGAGGTCGGATTATTGATTTAACAATTTTCCACATGTTTTCATACCATTTTAAGGCTATGGTATAAGTTACGGGTCGATCGGACAAGTCTAGCATCGAGTTCCAAACTCAAAATTGGACAGAATGGATTTCCAGGGGACACACGACTCGTGTGTTTTTCCTTCTATGGGACACACGACTCGTGTGTGTGCTGCAGGTCCAGTTCTTAGTCCGATTTTTAAGCTACAGACCTCTATTTTCACCTATTAAGTGCTTAATACTTATCTTAATCATTTTACTATCATTCCATGACTAAAACCCTTGCTTTACATCAGGTTTTAAGCCATGGAATCATTGATTCCAATTCCATTTCTCCAAAAACCCGTTTTTGACATTTTTGGTCCAAAAATCCAAATTTCTGAAATTAATCACTTAGGAGTGTCTTAATACATCCTAAGTGATCCCTTGGATTAAACTAACTCATAAAAATCAGCCTTGATCACCCAAACCCGTGAATTAGGGTTCTTGAACAAAATCACCATTTTTCTTAATTTTCACATATTCTTCATCTAGAACATGTTCTTGTGATGATTTTGAGCAAGATGGATTGAATGATTACATTAGAACCATGATTTCTGGAAAAATCAGAAATCAAGGTTTGATTCCCGTTCAAGAAATTGAAGCTTAGAACAAGAAATTCTTACCCGTTAATGCTTGGAATCACCAATTCCAAGTGTTCCTTTGATTCCTTTGCAACTACCTTGGCCTTCTTCTCCTCTCTGTGTTCTTCCCGTACCTTCCTGCCCTCTCTCGATCCTTCTTCTAATTTCTGGAAATGAGAGTTAATAACTCTCTTATTTATATTTAATTTTTATAAAAATGTTTACAATTTAGTCCCTAATCTTCTATCCTTTTAACAAAAGTGGTCCTAAGACCCAAAATTTACAATTTAAGTTCCATTAACTTCTATTTTAACATTTTCTTAATATTTTGGTCATTTCCATGTCAAATGACCAATTTGCCCTTTTTGGCTAATTTTCACTATTCACGCGGTAAAACTCCAAATTTCACATAAACTTTTATTTCTTACATTATTGTTTCACAAATACATATTATCTTACAAAATGGTCTTATTAATGGATCAAAAGTCCATTTTACCCTTAGTATGGTAAAGTGACCAAATTACCCTTTTTCACCATTTTTCTCTAAACTCTTGGAATTTTGCTACAATTCTCAATAAATTATTTTAAGACTTTCAACATATTGTAACCTTTCTCTTATTTATTTTCTTGAATATAAATTCAAGATTTTTGGGTCGTTACAACTACCTCCCCCTTATTGGGATTCCGTCCTCGGAATCATCGCACAATTACTAAAAGAAAATCACTTCCCCTCCTTTTCAAATGTTCTCCGCACTTTCTTTTTACTAACATGTAATCATATAATTTATTATTCATCTTTTAATCTTTTCCTCTTTGGTTGTTTTTGATTCTGTAATCAGTTCTTGCTTTCAATCCTTTGTAAAGGATTAGCAAAATTTTCTTTAAAACTGTGTATCATCCCAGTTAACCAAAATATCATTTTGGTCATTTTATCTGATTTCTCAACCTTTTAGTCATCCATTCATATTTTACCTCATTTCATTTATACACAGTCTCTTGTAAACTTATTTTACAATTTAGTTTCATACTTCAATACTTTATCATTAATAGTAATCTACTTTATAATTCTCCTCATATCTTTATTAAAACATGTGAGATTATACTCACCACATTCTGTACTTATGAAATTCTAATACCATTAAACATGAATATATATGTCTCGTATTTTTATAAATTTATAAATACATCAAAGATCTTTTTCTTGTATAAATTTTGTCCCTTAACGGACATTTTACTTGATCATAACTTCTTCTTTCTTTTTAGACGTTTACAACTTCTCATCTTTACATAATTGTTCTTTAGATCATTTAAACTTCACTTTATTACTCTTTACATCTATTAACAATTCTCGACTTATCTTCACATATAAGGAAGACATTCCTTTTTGTTTTATTTCACATCCTTACTAGCTTTCATACGTTTGCAATAAATTATTACTGTCCTTATTTTCTATTCTATATATTATATGTATCTAATCATACATGTCTTTAATCTTTTTACGTTTTCGTCATATCATTTGCCAATGATTTAAATCATGAATTTACATTTTCACATTCCTCTTAATCATTTCTTGTACATTACATGTACTACTTTCTTTTCATATCCCATATCATCCTACACTTATTTTACTTTTCATGATATTACCATCCTGTGGTGTAATTAGATTTCACAATTATATCTGTTAATTTCTTGATTTCAAGATTTAAATTTTCAATTTCTTGTCCCACCTTAGACTTTTATAAATAAATACTATCTCTTGATTACTGCTTATCTTCTCTACCTTACCATACGGATTCTTTGGTGTTTCCAATTCATTCCCTCTAGTATTTCATTATTATAATCTAAATTTCAATACAATTCATACATGCTCCAATTTTTTTGTTTCATACCATATTCTCTGTTTGACTCTTATAAAAGTCAAAGTTGTCAAAAATTTCATTTACCAACCTTGTATTCTTTTAGTCATAACATGATTCCAACTTGACATTATAATTTAACCCATTGTTTCAAATAACTTCTTAATACATACATACATACATATTCTTAATGTATGTTTTATATACTTAATGCTCTTTTGGTTTAAAAACTCAAATTAACACTTTAGTCATTTTCGTCCCATGACAAATTCTTGTCTTAATCTTCAATTACCATTACGTCTTATTACTCATTACTTGTTATAGCTAGTGCTAAAACAATAATTTTTTCTCGTTTTTTTTTACATCTTTTACCATTTCTGTCATGTGTTATAAGGCTACATGCCTAACACATAACGTTGTTTTTTCATTTATACTCAACTTCTTTTCACTATATAGTTCTTTACAACATTATATATTTCATATTTCTTTTTAACCTCCTTCTTACGTATCTCTAGGCGATACACAATTGCCATTTATTTTCTCATCATTTTTCATTCTTATGGATTTCGAGGCAATATGCCCAATACCTTATTTTACTCTTTTATTTCATATCTTGCAGTATCCTAATTAGAATACTGATTTCATAAACACCTTTATACTTTCTACACATTATTTATGCATACATTTCATAATTTTCTCATGCTTTTATTTTTATAAGTACATATAAACAGGTTTACATTTCTTTGTATTTCATGTTACCAGCCATGTACTAATCATTTCCCAAAATCTTTGGGAACCTATAGCCATTATTCCTATTCAGAAGTAGTAACTTCTTGTCTATTTATTAAAAAAAAATTTATCTTGTCTTTGATTCTTTCCAGTTATCATACGTCATTATCCCATTTTATTACCGGTATTTCTTCTTATACTTCCTTCATTTGGTTACGGAATTTAATTCCTAATAACCAATATCTTAACATTATGTTTCCAAATTCTCATAACCAGGTACTAGACCTGTTGCCACTTATCTTAATATTTTATTTATCCTGGGACAACTTTAATATTCTTCTTTTAAGAATAAATTAACATTTTACAATTCGAACTGCTTTATTTACTCGTCAAGTAAGCATGCTCTACTTTCAAGCTTTAGGTTTATTAACTTTTGTCTTGGACTAAATTTTAACCTCTGTTATGAAAAAGTTCCTTGTAGACAACCAATAATTTCTTTAATCGCCTTACACGTTACAACACCTGTCATAACTTACAAGTGGTAACAGTCTGCTATTACTTTACATTAAGTAATATTCTTTGGAGACTTCGATTCAACATTTACTTATAATGACTTTACTTCTGTTCGGGTACATCATGGTGCGTGCATCTTCATTTGTATGCTGCTTCTTTTATAAACCAATCCATAACAACGACTTCTTATTATCTCAAAATGGTTTCCATCTGTTTATGCTGTAGTAACAAAGCATAAAATCCTTGCTTAACTTAAACTTCTTTCTTTTCGACTATACACCACGAAGCTATTGGACTTCTGTACTGATCATCCGTCGTCTTTCTTTACTCTTCAGTTATTCTGCTGCTTGTCTCTTTACTTGACTCACCACTACTTATAACTTATTCAATTGTCCATTCTTTGGACACTTTTATTTTTTTTATTTTTTTTTTTATGGATATATTATTAATACATTCAGCTGGTAATGTACAGTCTTTATGTAAGAGTCTTACAACCCTCGAAGGGATAATCTGTATCCATGTTCTTCTCCATATCGCTCTTATTCATACCTCCTCTCGCCTCTACAGGCACATACTTTAATATTTTTCAATTCGTCTAAAATGTTAATTATCACATTATTTCTTTTACTTTACTATACTAAGTGGTATATATCCACCATACTTACTCTTACTACTCATAACCTTACTGGTTGTTGTTACATAGGCATATAATTCCCATGTTTTACTTATTACTCTCTTTAAAACTTTACCCACCAGAATACCATTATACCTTTGTGATTCCTCAAGTATCAATACATATCCTGTGATTATGATAATACGGGCCCATATTACCATAATCACCTATACATATTGATTCTGCTGTTACCACAAGGTTTCACAGGACACTGGTTCCTTTAACATAAAACACCATATAAATACATGTGATCACTACTGAAATTCTTTCTACTTTATAACATAGCCTTTAGTAAATATAGACAGTTACGGAAAATATCTTATAATTTTCCTCACGGTCAAATCTTTGTTCACTTTAAACGTTAGCTTAACACTTATTAGTGTTATATATCTACATGTTTAAACATTGTATAATGTCTTTTTCATTTAAGACATCATATAACATACTTTTCATAACTTAACATTTCAATAGCATGAGTTTAAGCCTAGGAGTGGAACAAGCCAATCCTAATTCGCTTAAACTATGGCTCTGATACCAACTTGTGACACCCCGTTTCTACTGTTTGCAAATACTATGGTTTTTCGTATAAATACTTGAATACAAAAATACGGTTTAACAAAAACCGATTATTTACATATTTAAAACTGTGGGTGTTACAAATCCATACCAACTAACCATAGTAAGCAAGAAAAGGATTAAACCTTGCGTCCAAGATAGGAGCTATGTGGGCTCCACTCCAGCTAAACTTCATCCAATTATAGCATAGCATTTAACCTGGAATACATGGCATAAAAATAGAATACGTAAGACAAAAATTGTCTCGTGAGTTACATGAGTTTTAGACTCAAACCATTAACTTATTTCTTCCAACCTTTTCATAAAATTTGTAACATAAAACTTCTGTCAAAACTTTATAGTAATAACATACTACAACTTTTTATTTCTCGAAATCGTTTCATATCATGTTTACAAAATAATACCTTTCAAAACTTATAGTAGTAATATACTATAATTCTTTTACTTCCAAAATCATTTCAAAACATGCTTTACAAAAATAATTTCTTCTTACTTTCTTTGACTGGTTTTATAAGCTTGCTGGATTTTTATACTTAGGGCTTTAATCACTATAAGTGATACCCCAAGTCTCTATGGCTAGAAAGAACGGATCAATCCTCACCATAGAAGTGCTGAGGCGATCTACTTCGCGATGGGGCTTGTCCCCAGTAGACCCCTTACCTAACCCGGGTAGGTTGGAACATAGTTCCCTTACTAACGCTGCTTGCTACAATTACCAGTCATACAAAAACTTGCTGCTTGATTGAACATTTCTCATAAACATATAACTTGTGGCTAAATGCCATATTATATCATTTTATGTCTTTATGGCTAGATGCCAATTACATAACTTTCGTTTCACATAAATCATATGTTCAAAACACGTCTTTATAACATTTTAGGCTTTTAATGTCAAATCATACTTTCCAAACATCTTGTGGCTACATGCCCTTGCATACTTGAAAACATATAATATTTGTAAGCAAAACATACTTCTTAAACATTTTATGGCTATATGCCTCTCCATACTTTCAACATGTATAACTTGTATTTAAAATATACTTTCACATATTTGGTTCATAGACCAAAACTTAACTTCAAATATAACATTATACTTTCACCAACGAGTTAGAGATAATACTCTTGCATATAATTTCACATATAGAAATTTTATACGAAATCTTGAAAATACTTACTTGCCATGTACCCCAGAATGGGTAAAAATACTGCATGTACTCACCTCATGTATTGCTAGAAGATTGACTACACGTTCCATGTATTTATACTCCTTTGTGATTAAATAATCACTTGGCATGAACCTATAATTAACATGTTATACATTAACTTTCATGCTAACTGATTCTATAATTCATTAGAGTCCTTATAATACTATCTTGGATCATGATAAGTATATAACTTTAAAATAACCAACTTAGTTAAGTTGTATTTTATACGTATTTTGCTACAGTACCCTCGGAGGGTCGTATTTCGATTCCGACAATTTCCCTTGAAATCTTATACCATTTTAGACTTGTGTTTCAAGTTTGAGGTCCATCGGACACATCTAGCTAAAATCTTAAAATCAAGTTTGGACAATTACTTGATTTTTAGCCACTGCTTGCTACAGTGATTTTCCGCGAGGTCGGATTATTGATTTAACAATTTTCCACATGTTTTCATACCATTTTAAGGCTATGGTATAAGTTACGGGTCGATCGGACAAGTCTAGCATCGAGTTCCAAACTCAAAATTGGACAGAATGGATTTCCAGGGGACACACGACTCGTGTGTTTTTCCTTCTATGGGACACACGACTCGTGTGTGTGCTGCAGGCTATGCAGTCAATCGCGCGCTATAGCGTTGCTATAGCGGCGCTATAGCGGATAGCGCTCCTTGACCGCGACAAAAACCCATTTAGCGTTTTTAAATAGCGGTTCCGCTATTAGCGGCGCTATTTACCGCATTTTTACGCGATTTTGACAACCGCTATAGCGAATTTAGCCCGCTATATAAAAATTTGACTAGGATTCACCTAAAAGGCATACCCAAATTTTAACTCTAACCAAGATTCACCCAAAAAGGCACAACCAATGGAAAAAAATATTTTTTTGACCAAGCCAAAGAGATCCAGGTTATAACCCGAAATACATATAGCTTGATGAGTGTAAGCCCTTACAAATGCTAGCTATTTATAATAGCAAGCACCCTCATTGTTTATTAGCTGGAGGCGATGTGGGATGGCTTCGTAGGCAAAAGTTCATGACACGTTATTGAGGCTTCATTCCAAAGCCAAAGGACCTGCAAAGAGACTGATTAACTTGCGATTCAAATGCAGCTCGTCTTCTGTTTTCGATTGGAGGGACTGATTGCAGTCTCGTCTTCGTTTAATTCACCGGTTCGAAAATCAAAACTCGATTACGAACCAGAAATTCTTGCATTCAAAACTGATTGCAGTCAAGGCTACGATTGCATTCAAGGTTCCAAAATTACGATTGCAGTCAAAACTCGATACCTTCAAAACTCGAGACCGATGCAATCAAGGTTGCGATTTGATGTTTATGAACCATAAATTCCGATTCAATCAAGGTTGCGGTTCGAGATTCAAGAACGGGATTCAATTGCATCGATCGTTCCTCTTCATTCTCGAGATTCAAGCACGGGAATTGGTTGGCAAATATTCGATTGGATCGATGATTACAGTCTCGATTGTACCAGTTTGATTTCCAGTCTCGATTGGATCGATGATTACAGGTTCGATTGTTCCTCTTCATTCTCGATTGATTTCCAGTCTCGATTGGATCGATGATTACAGGTTCGATTGTACCAGATTCTACCTATTGCATATTCGATTGAACCATATTGTAGACAACAATTGAAGCCAAGTCTGATTGAAAACGATTGCAAAAAACAATTGGATTGAAAACGATTGTAGAAAACAATTGGTTAGTTCCTTATTGTAGACATTAGTTTGATCCTTGACCTGAGAATGATTACAGGGGAGAATACAAGAGCCTACACACTGTAATTTTATTATTGTGATGTTACTAGATGAAGCTATATCAAGAACCTGCATAACAAAAATGGATAAAGCTATATGCATTTAAGGTGTTTGATAATATGCTTGAAAGAAAATTTTGTATATATGTTCATACATGAACATATTTTGATTTTTGAGGAATGTTGTATATATGTTGACTGCTGATGAATGAAAAATCTAGGTATTGAAACATTTCTCTTGTATTGTGTCATTCTTTCCTTATGTAAACTACACATATGCAATCTGATCAACAAGCAATTACATGTAATAATGCCCTAATATAGAAATTTTTGCATAATACAAAAAAACCGCTATACCACTGCGATAACCGCTAAATCATATAGCGCTTGGTGACCGCTATTTGGTTTTCAACCGCGATAACTGCTTAGGCTGCAGGTCCAGTTCTTAGTCCGATTTTTAAGCTACAGACCTCTATTTTCACCTATTAAGTGCTTAATACTTATCTTAATCATTTTACTATCATTCCATGACTAAAACCCTTGCTTTACATCAGGTTTTAAGCCATGGAATCATTGATTCCAATTCCATTTCTCCAAAAACCCGTTTTTGACATTTTTGGTCCAAAAATCCAAATTTCTGAAATTAATCACTTAGGAGTGTCTTAATACATCCTAAGTGATCCCTTGGATTAAACTAACTCATAAAAATCAGCCTTGATCACCCAAACCCGTGAATTAGGGTTCTTGAACAAAATCACCATTTTTCTTAATTTTCACATATTCTTCATCTAGAACATGTTCTTGTGATGATTTTGAGCAAGATGGATTGAATGATTACATTAGAACCATGATTTCTGGAAAAATCAGAAATCAAGGTTTGATTCCCGTTCAAGAAATTGAAGCTTAGAACAAGAAATTCTTACCCGTTAATGCTTGGAATCACCAATTCCAAGTGTTCCTTTGATTCCTTTGCAACTACCTTGGCCTTCTTCTCCTCTCTGTGTTCTTCCCGTACCTTCCTGCCCTCTCTCGATCCTTCTTCTAATTTCTGGAAATGAGAGTTAATAACTCTCTTATTTATATTTAATTTTTATAAAAATGTTTACAATTTAGTCCCTAATCTTCTATCCTTTTAACAAAAGTGGTCCTAAGACCCAAAATTTACAATTTAAGTTCCATTAACTTCTATTTTAACATTTTCTTAATATTTTGGTCATTTCCATGTCAAATGACCAATTTGCCCTTTTTGGCTAATTTTCACTATTCACGCGGTAAAACTCCAAATTTCACATAAACTTTTATTTCTTACATTATTGTTTCACAAATACATATTATCTTACAAAATGGTCTTATTAATGGATCAAAAGTCCATTTTACCCTTAGTATGGTAAAGTGACCAAATTACCCTTTTTCACCATTTTTCTCTAAACTCTTGGAATTTTGCTACAATTCTCAATAAATTATTTTAAGACTTTCAACATATTGTAACCTTTCTCTTATTTATTTTCTTGAATATAAATTCAAGATTTTTGGGTCGTTACAACTACCTCCCCCTTATTGGGATTCCGTCCTCGGAATCATCGCACAATTACTAAAAGAAAATCACTTCCCCTCCTTTTCAAATGTTCTCCGCACTTTCTTTTTACTAACATGTAATCATATAATTTATTATTCATCTTTTAATCTTTTCCTCTTTGGTTGTTTTTGATTCTGTAATCAGTTCTTGCTTTCAATCCTTTGTAAAGGATTAGCAAAATTTTCTTTAAAACTTTGTATCATCCCAGTTAACCAAAATATCATTTTGGTCATTTTATCTGATTTCTCAACCTTTTAGTCATCCATTCATATTTTACCTCATTTCATTTATACACAGTCTCTTGTAAACTTATTTTACAATTTAGTTTCATACTTCAATACTTTATCATTAATAGTAATCTACTTTATAATTCTCCTCATATCTTTATTAAAACATGTGAGATTATACTCACCACATTCTGTACTTATGAAATTCTAATACCATTAAACATGAATATATATGTCTCGTATTTTTATAAATTTATAAATACATCAAAGATCTTTTTCTTGTATAAATTTTGTCCCTTAACGGACATTTTACTTGATCATAACTTCTTCTTTCTTTTTAGACGTTTACAACTTCTCATCTTTACATAATTGTTCTTTAGATCATTTAAACTTCACTTTATTACTCTTTACATCTATTAACAATTCTCGACTTATCTTCACATATAAGGAAGACATTCCTTTTTGTTTTATTTCACATCCTTACTAGCTTTCATACGTTTGCAATAAATTATTACTGTCCTTATTTTCTATTCTATATATTATATGTATCTAATCATACATGTCTTTAATCTTTTTACGTTTTCATCATATCATTTGCCAATGATTTAAATCATGAATTTACATTTTCACATTCCTCTTAATCATTTCTTGTACATTACATGTACTACTTTCTTTTCATATCCCATATCATCCTACACTTATTTTACTTTTCATGATATTACCATCCTGTGGTGTAATTAGATTTCACAATTATATCTGTTAATTTCTTGATTTCAAGATTTAAATTTTCAATTTCTTGTCCCACCTTAGACTTTTATAAATAAATACTATCTCTTGATTACTGCTTATCTTCTCTACCTTACCATACGGATTCTTTGGTGTTTCCAATTCATTCCCTCTAGTATTTCATTATTATAATCTAAATTTCAATACAATTCATACATGCTCCAATTTTTTTGTTTCATACCATATTCTCTGTTTGACTCTTATAAAAGTCAAAGTTGTCAAAAATTTCATTTACCAACCTTGTATTCTTTTAGTCATAACATGATTCCAACTTGACATTATAATTTAACCCATTGTTTCAAATAACTTCTTAATACATACATACATACATATTCTTAATGTATGTTTTATATACTTAATGCTCTTTTGGTTTAAAAACTCAAATTAACACTTTAGTCATTTTCGTCCCATGACAAATTCTTGTCTTAATCTTCAATTACCATTACGTCTTATTACTCATTACTTGTTATAGCTAGTGCTAAAACAATAATTTTTTCTCGTTTTTTTTTACATCTTTTACCATTTCTGTCATGTGTTATAAGGCTACATGCCTAACACATAACGTTGTTTTTTCATTTATACTCAACTTCTTTTCACTATATAGTTCTTTACAACATTATATATTTCATATTTCTTTTTAACCTCCTTCTTACGTATCTCTAGGCGATACACAATTGCCATTTATTTTCTCATCATTTTTCATTCTTATGGATTTCGAGGCAATATGCCCAATACCTTATTTTACTCTTTTATTTCATATCTTGCAGTATCCTAATTAGAATACTGATTTCATAAACACCTTTATACTTTCTACACATTATTTATGCATACATTTCATAATTTTCTCATGCTTTTATTTTTATAAGTACATATAAACAGGTTTACATTTCTTTGTATTTCATGTTACCAGCCATGTACTAATCATTTCCCAAAATCTTTGGGAACCTATAGCCATTATTCCTATTCAGAAGTAGTAACTTCTTGTCTATTTATTAAAAAAAAATTTATCTTGTCTTTGATTCTTTCCAGTTATCATACGTCATTATCCCATTTTATTACCGGTATTTCTTCTTATACTTCCTTCATTTGGTTACGGAATTTAATTCCTAATAACCAATATCTTAACATTATGTTTCCAAATTCTCATAACCAGGTACTAGACCTGTTGCCACTTATCTTAATATTTTATTTATCCTGGGACAACTTTAATATTCTTCTTTTAAGAATAAATTAACATTTTACAATTCGAACTGCTTTATTTACTCGTCAAGTAAGCATGCTCTACTTTCAAGCTTTAGGTTTATTAACTTTTGTCTTGGACTAAATTTTAACCTCTGTTATGAAAAAGTTCCTTGTAGACAACCAATAATTTCTTTAATCGCCTTACACGTTACAACACCTGTCATAACTTACAAGTGGTAACAGTCTGCTATTACTTTACATTAAGTAATATTCTTTGGAGACTTCGATTCAACATTTACTTATAATGACTTTACTTCTGTTCGGGTACATCATGGTGCGTGCATCTTCATTTGTATGCTGCTTCTTTTATAAACCAATCCATAACAACGACTTCTTATTATCTCAAAATGGTTTCCATCTGTTTATGCTGTAGTAACAAAGCATAAAATCCTTGCTTAACTTAAACTTCTTTCTTTTCGACTATACACCACGAAGCTATTGGACTTCTGTACTGATCATCCGTCGTCTTTCTTTACTCTTCAGTTATTCTGCTGCTTGTCTCTTTACTTGACTCACCACTACTTATAACTTATTCAATTGTCCATTCTTTGGACACTTTTTTTTTTTTATTTTTTTTTTATGGATATATTATTAATACATTCAGCTGGTAATGTACAGTCTTTATGTAAGAGTCTTACAACCCTCGAAGGGATAATCTGTATCCATGTTCTTCTCCATATCGCTCTTATTCATACCTCCTCTCGCCTCTACAGGCACATACTTTAATATTTTTCAATTCGTCTAAAATGTTAATTATCACATTATTTCTTTTACTTTACTATACTAAGTGGTATATATCCACCATACTTACTCTTACTACTCATAACCTTACTGGTTGTTGTTACATAGGCATATAATTCCCATGTTTTACTTATTACTCTCTTTAAAACTTTACCCACCAGAATACCATTATACCTTTGTGATTCCTCAAGTATCAATACATATCCTGTGATTATGATAATACGGGCCCATATTACCATAATCACCTATACATATTGATTCTGCTGTTACCACAAGGTTTCACAGGACACTGGTTCCTTTAACATAAAACACCATATAAATACATGTGATCACTACTGAAATTCTTTCTACTTTATAACATAGCCTTTAGTAAATATAGACAGTTACGGAAAATATCTTATAATTTTCCTCACGGTCAAATCTTTGTTCACTTTAAACGTTAGCTTAACACTTATTAGTGTTATATATCTACATGTTTAAACATTGTATAATGTCTTTTTCATTTAAGACATCATATAACATACTTTTCATAACTTAACATTTCAATAGCATGAGTTTAAGCCTAGGAGTGGAACAAGCCAATCCTAATTCGCTTAAACTATGGCTCTGATACCAACTTGTGACACCCCGTTTCTACTGTTTGCAAATACTATGGTTTTTCGTATAAATACTTGAATACAAAAATACGGTTTAACAAAAACCGATTATTTACATATTTAAAACTGTGGGTGTTACAAATCCATACCAACTAACCATAGTAAGCAAGAAAAGGATTAAACCTTGCGTCCAAGATAGGAGCTATGTGGGCTCCACTCCAGCTAAACTTCATCCAATTATAGCATAGCATTTAACCTGGAATACATGGCATAAAAATAGAATACGTAAGACAAAAATTGTCTCGTGAGTTACATGAGTTTTAGACTCAAACCATTAACTTATTTCTTCCAACCTTTTCATAAAATTTGTAACATAAAACTTCTGTCAAAACTTTATAGTAATAACATACTACAACTTTTTATTTCTCGAAATCGTTTCATATCATGTTTACAAAATAATACCTTTCAAAACTTATAGTAGTAATATACTATAATTCTTTTACTTCCAAAATCATTTCAAAACATGCTTTACAAAAATAATTTCTTCTTACTTTCTTTGACTGGTTTTATAAGCTTGCTGGATTTTTATACTTAGGGCTTTAATCACTATAAGTGATACCCCAAGTCTCTATGGCTAGAAAGAACGGATCAATCCTCACCATAGAAGTGCTGAGGCGATCTACTTCGCGATGGGGCTTGTCCCCAGTAGACCCCTTACCTAACCCGGGTAGGTTGGAACATAGTTCCCTTACTAACGCTGCTTGCTACAATTACCAGTCATACAAAAACTTGCTGCTTGATTGAACATTTCTCATAAACATATAACTTGTGGCTAAATGCCATATTATATCATTTTATGTCTTTATGGCTAGATGCCAATTACATAACTTTCGTTTCACATAAATCATATGTTCAAAACACGTCTTTATAACATTTTAGGCTTTTAATGTCAAATCATACTTTCCAAACATCTTGTGGCTACATGCCCTTGCATACTTGAAAACATATAATATTTGTAAGCAAAACATACTTCTTAAACATTTTATGGCTATATGCCTCTCCATACTTTCAACATGTATAACTTGTATTTAAAATATACTTTCACATATTTGGTTCATAGACCAAAACTTAACTTCAAATATAACATTATACTTTCACCAACGAGTTAGAGATAATACTCTTGCATATAATTTCACATATAGAAATTTTATACGAAATCTTGAAAATACTTACTTGCCATGTACCCCAGAATGGGTAAAAATACTGCATGTACTCACCTCATGTATTGCTAGAAGATTGACTACACGTTCCATGTATTTATACTCCTTTGTGATTAAATAATCACTTGGCATGAACCTATAATTAACATGTTATACATTAACTTTCATGCTAACTGATTCTATAATTCATTAGAGTCCTTATAATACTATCTTGGATCATGATAAGTATATAACTTTAAAATAACCAACTTAGTTAAGTTGTATTTTATACGTATTTTGCTACAGTACCCTCGGAGGGTCGTATTTCGATTCCGACAATTTCCCTTGAAATCTTATACCATTTTAGACTTGTGTTTCAAGTTTGAGGTCCATCGGACACATCTAGCTAAAATCTTAAAATCAAGTTTGGACAATTACTTGATTTTTAGCCACTGCTTGCTACAGTGATTTTCCGCGAGGTCGGATTATTGATTTAACAATTTTCCACATGTTTTCATACCATTTTAAGGCTATGGTATAAGTTACGGGTCGATCGGACAAGTCTAGCATCGAGTTCCAAACTCAAAATTGGACAGAATGGATTTCCAGGGGACACACGACTCGTGTGTTTTTCCTTCTATGGGACACACGACTCGTGTGTGTGCTGCAGGTCCAGTTCTTAGTCCGATTTTTAAGCTACAGACCTCTATTTTCACCTATTAAGTGCTTAATACTTATCTTAATCATTTTACTATCATTCCATGACTAAAACCCTTGCTTTACATCAGGTTTTAAGCCATGGAATCATTGATTCCAATTCCATTTCTCCAAAAACCCGTTTTTGACATTTTTGGTCCAAAAATCCAAATTTCTGAAATTAATCACTTAGGAGTGTCTTAATACATCCTAAGTGATCCCTTGGATTAAACTAACTCATAAAAATCAGCCTTGATCACCCAAACCCGTGAATTAGGGTTCTTGAACAAAATCACCATTTTTCTTAATTTTCACATATTCTTCATCTAGAACATGTTCTTGTGATGATTTTGAGCAAGATGGATTGAATGATTACATTAGAACCATGATTTCTGGAAAAATCAGAAATCAAGGTTTGATTCCCGTTCAAGAAATTGAAGCTTAGAACAAGAAATTCTTACCCGTTAATGCTTGGAATCACCAATTCCAAGTGTTCCTTTGATTCCTTTGCAACTACCTTGGCCTTCTTCTCCTCTCTGTGTTCTTCCCGTACCTTCCTGCCCTCTCTCGATCCTTCTTCTAATTTCTGGAAATGAGAGTTAATAACTCTCTTATTTATATTTAATTTTTATAAAAATGTTTACAATTTAGTCCCTAATCTTCTATCCTTTTAACAAAAGTGGTCCTAAGACCCAAAATTTACAATTTAAGTTCCATTAACTTCTATTTTAACATTTTCTTAATATTTTGGTCATTTCCATGTCAAATGACCAATTTGCCCTTTTTGGCTAATTTTCACTATTCACGCGGTAAAACTCCAAATTTCACATAAACTTTTATTTCTTACATTATTGTTTCACAAATACATATTATCTTACAAAATGGTCTTATTAATGGATCAAAAGTCCATTTTACCCTTAGTATGGTAAAGTGACCAAATTACCCTTTTTCACCATTTTTCTCTAAACTCTTGGAATTTTGCTACAATTCTCAATAAATTATTTTAAGACTTTCAACATATTGTAACCTTTCTATTATTTATTTTCTTGAATATAAATTCAAGATTTTTGGGTCGTTACATTGATGACGGAAAGTGTAACTTTTGAAGCTCTAAACAAGGTTGTCGGTAACGTTTATATAGAAAGTGTATATATTAATATTTAGTACTGATATTAAACAAAAACAAAGACAAATATTATAAAAGCATATTCTAATCAAAAGGTTACATGATAATAGAAACATACGCAATAGGTCTAATTACTATCACATAAATCTGGGAAATCAAAAGAATATCTTTTTTTCTCTGCAAGCACCCAATTGTTTTTCGTTTTCATTTCTTTCACCTTAATTTGCAGCTCCAGCTCGCTCTGTTCAACAGCCTCCTTTTGTTTTTGCACCCAGAAAATTGCTTCTTTGATATCTTGTTGGGTCTTTTGACCCATTTTATTTTTTTGACAACTTCTTCTTGCATTTCATCCAATTGTTTTTTGCAGCCTAATAGATCTGTTTTGAGATTCAATCTCGTCTTCTTTCTCTATAACTAGTTTTCTAAGGTCTTCAAGCATGAGCCAAGGTTTTCTTTGTCGGTTTGAGGATGAAGCAGACATATTTGGGCTACGATATTTTCGATGAGTGATAATGGTTTGGTGTGAAGATTGTTAAGGTGAAATAAGGTATATATATATATATAAATATATATATATATATATATATATATATATATATATATATATATATATATATATATATATATATATATATATATATATATATATATATATATATATATATATATATATATATAGAAAATTTAGAATGGGTTGGTAGGTTGGAAATAAAAATACAGGGGAGGGGGTTGATGTGACCATTAAATATAAAGATACATAGACAAAAGAGTAGCAATACATAAAGATTAGTAAAAATGATACTTAACAAACTCATGAAATACAAACAATAAAAGACAAATAAGTACTGAGATTTTAAATACCAACCTTGAAATAGAAATAATTATCACCTACGAAATTCATACTTAACAAAATATATTTCATAATACAAAATAGAAAAACTAATCTTTAATTTGCCACTCAAGAAACTCATATGGATATTTTTTTTAATATTAGCTACCCAAAACTTTTTTTCAGTAATTTCTTGACCAAGTGAGAATACATTATCCATCTCTCGATCAATGTTTGCTTTGGTGGACTTAATCCATTTCTCAGCTTCTATTACTTATTGTTTTATTGTTTGTTTGTTGACTTCAGAGGCACTGTGAATGAGAATTCTTTTCATTTCCTCTGGCATCCTGTAAGAACCCAAAAATATGTAAATTTGGAAAGTCAAATGTAAATGAATAATTATTAACTAATTATTCATATTTTGAGAAAAATGGTATTTTGGTAATTTTCCAATTACTAATATAAATGAAAAGATTTCTATTTTCATTAAGGATGAAGTATATGAACATTATTATAGTTATACGTATGAAGTATGAAGAATAAAAAAAAAAGTTAAAAGATAATGAAAAGTATAAAATGACCGAAAAGGGTATTTTTGTCATTTTGAGTATTTAATCTCATAATGAGATTTTTATGTGTTAGTATGTCCTTAATAAATATATTAAGTTTATAAGTGGGGCAAAACAATAAAACTTAAGAGTTTCAAGAATTATAATTAGTTTTGTATCGTTTTTTTGAATTATTAGAAACTAGAAGGACCATTTTGTCATTTTTCCAAAGTTGGGAGATATAAATAGGTGGGAACACCCCCATTTCATTCACTGAAACATGAATGCAGAGGATTGAGAGAGGGAAGGCACGAATTCTTCATGTTCTTGAAGAATTGATCACGGTTTGAAGGATTGGAGCAAGTAATGGTTGATTCCTAACCATTTTGAGGTAAGATATCATCTTCTTAAACTAGAAAACCCAATTTTCTTGTTGGTGTTTACTGAAATCCGAATTTCAGTTTATGGATAAGATTAATTTAGTGATTCCATCTATTAATTAGTGTTCTAATCATCAAAGAAACACATTCCATCCATTACAAGTTGTTAATTTCAAGAATGGTAAATTTTGAACTCAAAAACCCTAGATTTTGGGTTAAACGGATTTACAATGATTTCAATGTTTTTGTTAAGTCACAAATGTTTATTTAGATGTAAGAAAACACCTGGTGTAGATTGTTTTTGGTTCCATCCGATTTTGATGCAAATTGAAGTAACGGGCAATTTTTGAAAATGGAATGGAATCATTGATTCCATAGTTGAAACCCCATAAAGAATGGTTAGATAAGGTCTTGGAATGATTCCCTTGAGGATTACCAAATGAATTAAGTGCTTAATGGTTTAAATAATGACCTTAAGTATATGAAATTGCAACTTCATAAGTTATATAATAATAAGAATGAAAGTAAGAAAGTATTCTGACAGAATTTTTACGCCAACTTAAACTGTAAAACTGTACAAATCTACAAGGCCAAAAATTATGTTTCATACATGAAAAGAAACCTACAGTTTTCTAGTTTCTAAATCAAAAAGCGGTGAGTCGTTTCGATTCTTCTAGAGTGAGTTATGCCGTTTTTCGTACAGGGTATCCTGTTTCGGCAGATTCTGTCCCACTTAGGAATATGAATGTATATGTTAATATAACGATCAAAGAATTGAAAGAAAACCATTCTTATCATATATGGATGTATTATGAGTAATTAGAAGTGTTAAATAATAGGATAGAAGTCTAAATGGCTTAATGAAAGAAGTTTAGAAATGTTATAATACGTATGCTTGAATTGGTTCTTGAATGGAATTGAAACTGCAATTTCAGTTAAGAATCATGTGGGTTAAGTAGCTAATGCGTCCAATAAGTCATTAGTTAAGAATTTAACTCTAAAACATAGAAGTATATTGCTATTCTTGAGAAATTTCAAGTTTGGTCAAGAACTTCAATTCTTGCATTTGATTGATTCAAACGATTTTAATAGCTTAAAACCTTGTACTAATGGAGGGTTTTAGTCAAGGAACAAACCCCATATGATTAATACATAGATTAAGGACTTAATGGGTGAAAACTGCATGCTACAGTGCACTGCGTGCTACAGTGCACTGCGTGCTACAGTGCCCTTCAGACAGGGACCAAAAATGTTAAAAATGTTAGAAATCCAAACGCTAGAAACCATAGCTAGACATGTCCGATTGATCTGAAATTTTAGCCATAACCCTAAAATGGTATAAGAACATGTCGGGAATGGTCAAATCCGTAATCCGACCTTGCGGAAAAGTCACTGTAGCGGCAGTGGCTAAAATCACTATTCACGTTAAAACTTGATTTTTAGAATTTGAGCTAGACTTGTCCAATGAACTCCAAATTTGAAACACAAGTCTAATATGGCCTAAGATTTCATGGAAAAGAGTCGGAACTGAAATACGACCCCTCGGGGGTACTGTAGCAATATACGCGTATTTCGGAGAAAACCGTTAAACGAGTTTATTAATGGCTATACATTTATTATAACCTAGAGTTATGTTATATAAGACTTTAGCATTATAGAGTTAATTATATTGAGTATTTATATATACTACTTGTATAGGGGGTGCTTCGAACGTTATTGAGCACGGGAAAGGAAAAGGCGTACGTGAAGCCTAGTGAACCGTAGTAGAATCAAGGTGAGTTTTATGAGGATTTCTATAGTACATAGCAATATGTTATTTTCAGAAAAGTAAGATTTCCAAATGTTTATAAATACTAAAGTTTGGAAAATAGTTTTGAATGAAGCTCTATACAAGGGCTTAGTGTTTCAAACAGATTTTTAAAGTATGGTTTGCAAGGTATTTTGAAAGAAGTTCCTTATGGGAACTAAGTTGTCAAAATCAGTTTTTTTTAAAGTATTTTCAGTAAAGAGTTATAAAATGTTTGAGTAAGAGTTGTTTACAAATTGTGTCCCATTTTGACCAATTTGAGATAAAATGAAGTAAGAATTAAAGAAAGAAAGAAGTAAGAGTCAGTTGTCCGGACTAGGATCACCCACATAATCGGGGGATCAGAAGACACTACTGGGATGGTACCTCCCTTCGCGAAGTAGTTGTCTAGCTTAGTATACCCTTGTGCTTGAATCCGTTCCAAGTCACAAAGGGGAGACAGAATGAGCATAACCTAGCGGGCGGATCTGTTCTGTCCCGCGAGGTGAGCTAGTAGAATGAATTAAACTAAATTAATTCATGAGTTTCAGTTGGTCACTAGAAAACGAGAAAGAATACAGTTTTGATAAAAGAAAGTAGCTTTGAGAAAGAATACAGTTTTGATAAAAGAAAGTATATTTGAGAAAGAATACAGTTTTGATAAAAGAAAGTAATTTTGAGAAAGAATACAGGTTTGATAAAAGAAAGTAGTTTTGAGAAAGAATACAGTTTTGATAAAAGAAAGAAATTTTGAGAAAGAAATTATTTTTGAGTTTTGAAGATAGAAAAGAAAAGAGATTTGAGATTTATTATGAAATAAGTTCTAGTAGTTTACTTGTTATATTTCAAGTTTTAAAGCAGAAAAGTTTTGGGTCTAAAACCCATATTACTCACGAGACTTTATGTCTCACGTATTATTTTTAAATGCTATGTACTTAGGTGAGATGAGCAGGAGCTGGAGTGGGACCAGTGTGTATACAGTAAGTTTAAATTATGGTTTTCTGTATTGAGTCTGTAATACCCTTTCAGAATAAAGTTTATAAAAAAAATTTTGTGACTTTTCATGGTCACGTTTTGTAAAATGTTTTGTAATATAAACTATATTAAATTATGGTTTTGAGAAAGGGGTGTTACAGTTCCTATCATCAACAGTAGGTGGAATTGTTGATGTTGAAGGAGCCTTGCATTTTTCCAATACCCGTTTTAACTTCTAAGATTGACCAGACATGTTTATAAACAAATAAAAATTACCAAATTTGATTGATCGTGTAGATGTGATACTTAAGATGAAAAAATTGATTTATATATAAATTAGTTTCTGCATAGGGAATTCGCATAAATGAGTATGTGTTAGTTTGACTACGAAATAGGTAGGTTTGACTACGAAATGCAGTGATATGTCATGTCCATAGGGTACTCTATAGTGTCCTGCAATAGGACAGTGTCTTGTCTTGTCAACATGAGTTTCTTCATAGGGAATTCGCATGTGTTAGTTTGACTACGAAATAAGTGGGTTTGACTACAAAATGCAGTGAAATATCATGTCCATAGGGTATTGTATAGTGTCCTGCAATATGGAGCAGTGTATTGTCTTGTCAACATGAGTTTCTGCCTAGGGAATTCGCATGTATGAGTATCTGTTAGTTTGACTACGAAATAAGTGGGTTTGACTACGAAATACAGTGAAAAGTCATGTACATATGGTAATCTATAGTGTTTAGCAATAGGGAGCAGTGTGTTGCCAACAGTAAACGAAATGAGTAGGATATAAATACGTGGATATCTCTATACTTTTTAATCAATCAGTTTGTATTTCAATTATTATCCAAAATGAGTACATCAACTAAACAACACAAACAAAGCTTTACCCACCTTCCCCTCTTCTTCCATAACCTTGAAATTGCGAACCCACATACAATCACTAGCATAAAGTAAGATGCCCACAAACATTTTGAATTTTGTTTATGGCTGTAGGATGTGTCGTAAGTTGTTATTCTAATCATAATATTTATCTAATGATCACAACTCTATACTACTAACATTTGTTGTAAACCTTTTTTCAGATGCAAACATTCCTTTCTACTACCCTACCAGTCATTTTCCTGGAGTGCCTACGATTGAGTGGACCATACGTTCATACAATGTACGTAGCGGTCTCGGTAGATGGAAACCATCAACCTCTACCTATAGCAACCGGTCTTGAACCGAACTTTGATATACTTAGACGTATTGGGCCAACACGGGGGCCAAAATATAATCACCTGGTTTGAAGGTATTTCTCAAGATAAATGGGCACGGGCGATGTTTCCTAATATCCGTTACAACATACTCTCCATAATAATGCCCGATGAGATTCGTTGGGTCTCTGCAGCTTAGCAAGATTTACCAATAATATCACTCCTCCGGTTTTTCGTTGACATGCTGCAACGTATTTATGTTGATCGTAGTGCTTTATGAGGTTAATCCTTATTATTTAATCATATTTGTGTGTAAGATACTTTGACTTATGCTAATTTCCTAATTAATTGTTTCAGTCATGCTTTTTCATGAACTCACCCCATATGCGGAGAACATACTATACAGACGAATGCGGAAGTCTGAACCATGTGAAGTAACGGAATTATACAACACTGAGTTTTTTGTCCGCGACTTCACGAAAAATATCTTGTTAACCTACATGAACACACTTGTGATTGTGGAAAATTTAAGAATTCTGGTATTCCGTGTCGTCATGGCCTGGCTGCGTATCGAACCTATATGATGTTACAGGATTTTATTATAGTGAACATTTATTTCACTACGGCTGCATTTAGAGCTGCATATCAAAGGGAAGTGGTGCAGCCTGTACCCCCTCAAAGTGAATAGCAGTTACTTGTTGACATAGTAGATGTTTTACCCCCTTTAGCTTTGTCTTAGATATTTTACCCCCTTTAGCTTTGTCTTAGATATTTTAGCTTTGTATTAGATATTTTAGGGTTTATGTAAGGCACTTTAATCAAAGAGTCTACTTTAAAAGTATTTTGTTGTTTGACTAAATGCTGAGTAACGTCATTTTGTTACTTCATGATTGCAAAATGATGGTTGTGTCTGAGTTATGCAATAACAGTATTAATGACAACATACAAATTAAAATTAGATTCCAATGACGTTACATATATTGGTTTAGTTTAGTACCATTACACAATTCATCACCGTTACATGGTAATTAGACCTTATAAACTAGTATGGCTACAAAAACAACCAACTGAGCACTAGGACGAACTTCAAAATTCGATTCTCGACTTGAAACATTTTTAGTTCTCTATCTCTTTATATTCTGGCAACAACATTGTCTTCATCGACCCAGCCATTAAACCCACAGTTTAGCATCTGTATTAAAAAATAGTTTACTTTTAATGATATTAAACCCAAAGTTTATCATATACTACGATCATATTATAAAACATAGGTGGGTTCGATTTTATAATATTACCTTGTTAGTACAAGCATAGAACGGTCTTCCTAGGTTTCTGCTTGTATTTGACATACGTATTACTGAATGATAACCGCAATTGCATGTTCTTGCCATTTGATATTTTATTGATGGAAGAAACTCATATACAACATAAAGATACGGGTTAAAGCATAAGAGTACAGCTTTATGTAGAGAGGAAAGTGGGAAAGATACAGATACAAACAAACAAGTCTACCTAGATCTACTTAATTGTCACATCAACAGTTTAGTATGTAGACTGCGCTTTGCTTTAGTTAGAATAATATAATACATAATATTAAGTACTAGGCCACAAATTTGGGAATTGCAACGGATACATAGTTTTTTCACGGTCGATAAAATCTCTCCTTATCCTACTAACATTTGTAATAAAATTTTGTTCTTCCACAAGCTTAGAAACTTCTTCTTCATTTTTCTCAATCTAATGTTTAGCATTTTTTAGCTTCATAGACGTATCTTTAACCCGAATTTTCTTTTCCTTCATTTTCGCACAAAGGAGTTTTATACGGTCATCTAGAATCCTTGTTTTTTCCAAGTCTCTTTTGCTTTCTTCTTCTGCGCGTGTCATCGCATCAAATATATAGTCTGGCATCTTATCTGGTAGTGGATTATACATAGAATATCATGGCTGACCTGGACAGACATCGGGAAATGGGTTAATATCTGAACAAATATAACAATCCTCATCCTCATAATGCCAAATAGCATCTTCAGAGGAACTCATAATTTAACACCACAAATGCTAAGTAGCTTGTAACAGTATATATAACTATGTTCAACATTGACTACGAAGTCGTACAACATTGACTACGAACTCGTACAACATTGACTACGAAGTCGTACAACGTTGACTCTGTATGATGTATGTATGTATGTAATTTCAATAAAATATGATTATTTTCATATTTTCACGTCAACTGTCTATGTAATACTCCCTCCGTCCCTTTTTTATTGTCTACTTTTGACTTTTAAAAGTCTTTCTTTTTCAACTTTGACCGTAAATATTTTTTGTTTTGTTATATAATACTTGATGCAAAATATATGGATGGATTGTGTTTTAAACGTATTTCCATTGGTATAATTTTCATCAAGTATCATATAACACAAACAAAAATATTTAAAGTCAAAGTTGAATAAGAAATACTTTTAAAAGTCAAAAGTGGACAATAAAAAAGGGACGGAGGGAGTATATAAAACTGCTACTCTAAACCACTTATTTGGAATATAATCATCATAACTACTTAGTTTTGATATTACTTAAACTTTAGAAACGTACAAGTAGGGTGTTATTGTGGATAAAAACTAAAATATGATGCTTGCCTTTAATAAACAAAATAACGAGAAAATGATTAAAATAACTCTTTTTTTTCCTCACAAATATGCTAAAAATAGCCGTTTTCACTTTACTTGTTTTCACCAAAATTTCTTTTGTAAAATCTTTCTCAACCTAACACTATATTTTTGCAATGCAAAGTACGCTTGTGTTGCAAAATTGGTTTTCGAAGATCCCTACAACAAAAATATTCAAAAGAAAAAGCTCTTTTTGTTAAAGAAATATGAGTTTCATAAAAAGAAGGAAGAAATTTGCAGCAGTAAAAGAAATCTAGAAATCTTTTTTGTGGGAACGATAGAGACAGTGCATTTTGCAATTCTGCGGGAATTTGAGAAACAAATGAAATTTTACGCTGTTTCTTAAGTTAGTCGTTTTCTCCATGATAAAATCTGTTGATGACGCAATTTGTACATAAAGAAAGAGATGTTGGATATGACTTCGTATTTTGTTTGATAAATATATAAATATATAATCTGTTGACACGACCATCCGAAACCCAAGAAACGAAGTATCAAGATCACATGGGAAAAATGCAATGATTTTATACATGAAGATAAAACTCTTTTCTATGATAAGTTTCCCCTTTATCCAACCATTATCATAACTTAACTACTACTACACATATTCATTCAATGCAACCATCAACCATCATCATATCTTACAATCTCATTTGCCTCTATCCCTAAAATTACACATCCCATCCATGCCATTAACTCAAGTCGTTAGTATCACCTACTTCTATATATATATTTTTTTCCTCATTTCAGGTTATTCTCGATCCATTTGCGGCCCACGCATAAACCGCCCACCTTCATCTGTAACACCCAACAATATCAACCAAATCGAAATATATATATATTAAGGATTTAGGATTACTTGCTATGACATACATATTAAGGTCTTTATTTCTAAACACCCTACTAGTTTTATCATAACCTCTTTCTTCCTGATGAAAACGGAAGATTACTCTTTTAACAAGTAATAAGGATAATTTACATTTTACATTATAAATACTAAATAATAATAACATGTTTATTGTCAGCAAATAAACTTCCAGGGACATTAGCAACAACGATTATTCTTTCAAGTTTCAAATAAGAAAAATAGCAACTCAAGAGTTTTGTAACACCCGAAAAGTTTTAAGGAATTTAGGAAGATAAGGTTCTAATATAAATATGATTTTTTTTTTTTTTTGCTTCTGAATGTTGTGTCACGTTCTCATCAATTAAAGACGTTTTCTACCATAAAGTGTTTAAATAATTCTCATTTAATATAATACAGTAGAGTTAAAAGAGTTTGTACCACTTTCACCATCTGAGATATCTGCAAGCCTTGCAATAGCATCGGTAAGTGCCTGTTCATGTTCCTGCATTATTTCAATCATTAATCACACATTTCAACCAATAAATAATAAAAACAATAATAATGTTAAAACTTTTGTCTTCCTAACCTTGAGCGCTTTCTTAGCTTTCTCTATTTCAACAGGATCTGGATGACTAGACCCAAATACCCTCTCAACCTGCACATTTTCATCAAATAATGTGAAAAGATTCCTTTCTAGTAATAAAAGATGTTTAAAATTATGTTATATAAGTTTAACACTATCTGCAATTCATCACGATAGTTTATTTACCTCTTTTATTAGAGTATCAGTGTGAAGTAATTGAATATTGTCAGGAACCTTCTTTCCAATGCCATTCTGTGCTGGTGGAAAATCTTTTCTTGTTTGACTTTTGGTCAACCCTCTACCTCTCCCGCCACCTGGACCACCACTTTCACGTCCAACACCTCTACTCATTCCATAACCCCCTTTATGAGAAATCCCAGGATCCTCCCCTTCCCATTGTATATCCTCTGGTGATATCTACATCAATGAAAAAAATCCAATAATGGTAACCAACTTTCAAACTCAAAAGAATTTTTAAAACTTATTATACATTTATACTTATTTACTTACCTCTGCAAGATTAACCCACTCCCATGTCTCATTTGCTGTACTAATATCATAAACTAGTGCATGTCGACCCTGAAAAACAAATCCAAGAATTTTTTTTATTTTAAATTTGGAGGTGGGGCCAGCTTTAAAAAATCAAAGTACCTCAACAGGGTTGTAATCTGTTATAACAGCTTCATAAAAATTGTTGTCATCAGGCCACCTGGTTCTCACTTTTCTCCCAATCAACGGTGAAAAAGACGATGTTTCAGCAGTCTCGTTTGCAAGTGGACCAGAAGTGACACGATTACCAATTTGCCCCCGCCCACCTGGGCCTGATGGAGGGTACTGCATTTTCAAAGAAGATCCTCCCCCCATCATCTGACCCTGACAATTACATTACAAAGATGATACAAAACTAAAATAGCAATGAAAATCCAAAATCAGGAATACGGGATTATGGGCTTACGGATTTCTTGTTTTTCCCTTTTGGCCCTGTGACAGGTGCCCTTCTAGCAGATGAAGAAGATGGCTGGTTTGGTGGAGGAACTGGTTGTGGATGAAAAGAAGGAGATGGAACACCAAATGATTGAGAAGGTCCTGAAGAGTTTATCTTTTGTTTCTTACGGGAAGCTGAAACAGATGGACTTGGTAATGGATCATGAACAGCTTGCCCTGTGTTTATCATTCCAGTTTGAAGTCCACCTGATTGTCTCCACTCCCTATTTTCATCACATAAAAATCAGACAAACATGGTATCATCATAAAAGATGAGAAAATGAGAAAGCTTTTTCTGTTTCTTGACAATATCGGATGACCTTATTCTTCGGATAACATCATCTGCATTTACTTTTCCTAGAAGCTCTCTGTGTTCTTCATTTGATAGTCTCAATTCTTTTCGGAGCTCGGTTATTAGACTTTCTTTTTCCTGAAAGAATGCATTTTAGTGAACATTGAAGTAAAAGATGATCAAGAAATGTTAAGATAAGTTGTATGTACCCAAGTAATTGCATCAGCTTGGGCTTTGAAGGCACGTAAAACGGAACTGTATGCTTCTTGTTCAAGGTGGTGAATTTGGGCTTCCATGTCTGTTTCTGCATACATTCTTGGATATTGTACAGGAGCCATTACTGCAGATCTTCCATTACCAGTAACACGTCCACCTCTTGGAATTCTATTTTGATGAGATGGCGGAAGATCATCATCAGTTCCTGTAATGAATCCAGACAATCATCATAAAGTCATCAATGTATGTTCACATGATACATAATAGAAAAAGCATATGCCAAGGAGCAACTAGATGGAAATTGATGTAGAGAATCAAAGGAGAGGAATGTATAGGATAGGTCAAACATGGTGTGTCATGTTTGTAAGTCAGAAAGGCAAGAAGCATAATTAAATGTGAAAGAAGATTGGTCAAGGTCTAAGGGCCCTACTTGATTTATGATTTTATTGTGTTATAGCCACCATTTGAATGCACTGACTACCAATTTGGCAGGCCAATAATCTTTTCTTACTTAAACCTATAACCAAGAAAAAAGGAAAAACAGTTGGTCTGAATAAAAGACGACCTTTTCCACTCCAAAATATCAACACATTGCTACCTTACTTTTTCAGTATCATTAATATACACACCATTAAGGTACCTTCCTCAATAAATACAGTATACAGAACCCAAAACCAAGCAAACAAAAGACTTCACCTGCACCAACCAAACACTAAGCTTCACTTTCTCTCTTCTTTTTATCATCCCCCTAATCCAAAACGGAAAACTTATAACAAAATTCAACTAAAAGAATCCAACCGTCCGGCAAATCCCACACGACAACAGCAGCAAATTCATAATTTTTACATGATGAATTTGTATAAACAAGATGCAGTAAAACAAAATTAGGAAAGACAATGCTGGAAAAAAATTCAAGCGGAACGTGTCGAACACTGATCGATAAAAAATTCGCCACAAAATCGTAGCTTCCACCAAATTTCTGGAAAGGTGTTAAGAGATTTAAGAGCTCACCGCTGCTGTCGAAAGGTTCGTAGTCCATAGCCAGCTTGTAAAAGAAAGGAATTATCAAAATCCAGAAGGATTAAGCGCAGAAAAACCCTATACTCGCAATAAGCTTCAAAAAAACACGAATCCTTAAAACACACAACTCAAATTGACCGCTAATTCGCCACCGTAGGGTTAAATTGACGTTTTCGGCGAAAGTAATGAATCGATTGAAGATTTGAAAGCAATGATTGAGGGGGAATTAGGGTTTGATTTGGAGTTTAGAAGAGAGTGATGACAAAAGGGGGCGACGGGGGGAGGAGGCGCGGACTTGAACGAGATCTATATGGGAATTGCTTGTTTTTGGTTAATTGTTGGGTTTGAGTTCCGCCCCTTTGGGGTTTTGACTTTGTACTTGTAAGCGTGAGTTATTGTCAAACAGAAACACAATCTTAGAGGAATTATGGGAAGTCCTCTTGCTTTCAATGGGATACATATAATAATTGCCATGATTATATAACATTTAATATTAATAAATTTGATTTTCTTTTTGATTTTAATGTTAGTTTTTGATACTTTGGATACAAAAAGAGGATGTACATTTGGATTTAATTTCAAAAATATTTGTGTAGAATGTATGACTAATCGTTTTTTTGTAATTAGTTATTTAGACTCTTGATCAATATTAGTTTGTGATAATTTTATATAAATACAATGCAATTTGGTTTTGAATTTCAAATTTTGTTCCAAATATTCCAAGTGTTTATCTTAGATGTTAATATTTTTCCGTACAACTTTTTATATGAATGTGTATGAAATTATGAATTATTTAATAATTATGCTGCAAATATTTAAAAGTAATGAATGTCGTTTTGTACTATACTATATCCCATGAAAAACTTGTATGCTTGCCTTGACATATATAGAGATTTAAAAAATTATCAGTTGAAGTTACTTCTAGTATTTCAATAAAAGCTTATAATAATTTAAGAGTGGAGATATAATAAAGGTTTAATAATTTAAGTTTTAAGGTTTTAACTTAACTTTATAAACCTTAAAGGTTCATCACTAGAATAAATGTGTAATGAAATATTTATACACGGTAGATATCAATCTCATTAATGTTATATTGGAATATTAGATGCATGGTTGAATATCAACCTTTATTTGTTAGAGAGAATGAGTATGGTTTGTGGTAGGTGTGGTGGTGTTGCGATAACCGTAAAATGGAATATGATTATCGTTGTCTACAAAACTATAAGTAGGATTGCTTAAATATAATAGCTTAAAATCTTATCAGGGTTTGGGAGTGAGTAGTGATGTTGTACTGTTATCCATGTATTAGGAGTTATCCTGATGATTGAGATTCAACGTGTGGAAAGCTTTGTTAAATTCAGCCGAGGTTAGACTACATAGACAAGTGATGTTAGTGGTGATGTGAGCCTGGATTGATGGATGAAGTGGAAAACATAATCATGGAAATGTTCCAAGAATGCATAGTTTGGTGTTTTTTGTTGTGGAGTTGTTGGTTACGGACAAAGTGGAACACCCACGATTGTAGCTTATACCAAGTGGGAGATATTAATTGGGATATCACAAACAACCAAACTTGTGGAGGTTATTGTAGGTAGGAATATGATGATAGAGTATTTTGGTGGATGTTTTGTTATGGATGGTTCATGAGAAAGAATATTGAGAAGCCATATGATTGTATGGGGAGCATAGGTTCAAAAGGTTGGTGGTAAAGGAGCATGGAGAAGAGTAGTGTATTTAATGTATTTAATCATTGTTTTCTTTTTTTAATCTCACAAATAGGTGTGGGAGCTTGGTTCTAAAAGTGAGTATATTGCATCTTCGGCTAAATCATTAATAGATAATGACACTTTGTTGGTAAAGGATAATTCTACTAGATGAAATTAGCTTGTTCCATTCGAGATTAATGTTTTGGTGTAGAAAATTCGGTCAATCTGGGTGCCTATGAGAATTAATCATGACAAGAGGATGATTGATCTTAAAATCTCTCTTATGCCTCATTTGTGAACTGTGATTCACTAGTTCTCATTTATAGGCTGTCGATAATCTTCTAATTACTTACCTAGTAGCCTCTACAATTTGGCATGTTCTTGGTGGTAGGATTTGGATTTCCCTTCTTCATATTCAATCAATCACATTGGATGTTTTGGCCTAATGTGATTTCTCTTAATGCGGCTTAGAATAAATGCTTTGACGCTATTGTTTCTACAACACTTTGAAATTTCTGAAACACACCAATTTTTGAAGTGGGCTAAACCAAAGAATGCGCTCTTATTTGACAAGTCTGTGTCCTTTTCTTTCGTTTGGTTGGCTAATAGAAGCAAGAAATTTAAAAATAATTGGGTTGGTTAGCTACCCAATGTTTGCTATTTTCACCTTGTAATATATTTTTTTTATATTCTAGCACCTTGCTAATTTGATAAAAAAAAATTTGTTGTTTCAAAAAAAATTCACATAATGTAACCAAAATTGCGATCCACGTGGTAGGATCGTTCGATCCTACAATTCCACCATCAAAAAACTGTCTTGGTCACAAGAGAGTTGATTTAAAGGTAAGACCGGCATAAATTCATGGGATCGTCAAGCTTACCAATCTGATGTCACCTATTTTTTAGTTTAGAAGTTTTAATCTTTTTGAATTTTGAGTCGATAAAATCACAGGCACTAAATATGGCTCACATACAAATCAGAGATATAGAGTCTATAAAAACCCTAGATTCGTCAAGAGAATAAGTTGATTTTACTTCGAACTAGAGAGAAGATACATCATGCGTCATGTTAGCTTAGATAGTTAGATTTATACTTACTCTTTTAAGTTTATCACTACTCGTTTATGATTTTTATGACTTGTGAACGGATTGCATCTCTTGATGTTGGAAACTTGGAACTATGATGTTTAGAAAATGAAGTTTGATTATTAGATCTTCTATGGAATTGATATATAATTGGTCAAAATTAGTTCATCATGGCATGATCATAATCTCATCTAGATCTTCAGATCGCAATGTAAATGAGCATATGTAAGGAGTCGGCCTTGACAACCTTGGATCCACACATTTAGTCCATGGTAGTAAAAACAGTAGCTCCAAGTAGAAAGAGTTGTTGATGAAGCGATTAGTGAGAGCAAATTTGCCTTCTTGAGAACTAAAATAATAGTGTCACATTACTTGAGAAGCCCCGAGTATGAAAGCACATGTGGCCTAACGTTATAAGGTGGTTGGTAAAAGGTTCCGCCAATAGGTTCAAAGTTCAATCTTGCTTGCTTTAGACAAAGGATGTAGAGTTAGAGATACATTATGGAGTGTGTAATTTAGCTGCTAGAAAAGGTAATAAAGTTGAATTTTCATATCAAGAGTTTGTACTTTGTACTTTTTTACAAATTTTAGTCATCCTAAGTGGCCAAAGATGTAGAATAGACATCACCATTTAGAGGTGGATACAACTTGCAATTGCATACTAAAAAAACCTAAACCATCATACTATAACTATAATATCTAATAAGGCCCCGTTAGTTACACAGATTATAGTATGTTAGGCGTACCCACAAATGTGGAACAAGGTGGGACATCCCTCGTCTATGCAAAAGACAAAAATACCCTAGAAAGCATGAACAGTCTTGTCTCAGCCTAAATGGAACAAAAAACCTAGCCTGACTGGGAATTTAGAAACCATAATCATGTGCACTTAGTATATAACAACACAACAAAAGCTGATAGTCATTGATAACATGGAGTCACGAGTTTGAATCTGTAAACAGATATAAAAAAAAAAAAAAAAAAAAAAAAACACATAGAAAAACAAGCCCAACAATCATTTCTTTCAAAGGTTCACCCGCATATACCCACTTTTCTCAACAAGTTCAAAAGAGCATGTATCTTTTTAAAGTTGCAACAAATAATATCTATAACATCACCAGCAACCAAGGATAGCCTAGAAACCAGCCCACCCAGCAGGTTGGGAAGCCGCCTTAGCCTTACCTTCTTTGCTTTTTGAGTCACTATAACGCCGAGAACTGTTGGAATTAGTGATGGGTGTGTTTACCTGAGACTGAGAGCTGGCGGCAGGAACCGCTGTAAAGCTTTCTGCTTCAAAACCCCAACTGGTGGAAGCCGCTTGTTTGTTCTGGTGGCCATTTCTTGTTCTAACGGATTTGGAGTTGTTTGTGGATTCCTCAGGAAACGCCTGCCATGAGATTTGTTCGGAGCTTGGAGGACTTTTGTCGAATAATCCCTTTTCGAGTTCCCAAACCGTTCCATCTTTCTGCTATAAATTAAAACGATCACATAATGCAAGAAATAGCAATGTACTTTCATTTCATTATGGCAATATGTTGTTACCTGATGCGATGGAGACTGGTGTTGAATTCCAGGAGATGGCTGGCTTTTATTTGGTGAGGGAGTTGTAGAAGCAAGAGTTTGCTTCAGTTCATGTAGCTCTTGTCTCTGTGACCGGCAAATGGCAGATAATTTCTCATATTTGGAACATAACTCATTTTTCTCCATATTAACCTGCTTCAGTTGTTCCCTTAATCTTTCCACCTCACTCTCTAACTCTTCTTCCTTCCCAGTTTTATTCATGACAAATTCACTCGCAAAAGCATTAAAATCATCATTCGGTTTTGCTTTTGGAGCTTCAGGGAAAAAGTTCATTTCAAAGTCCTTGGAAGGACCTGACTTGCCCTGCATGGTTTTTTGTGAGGACCGGGAATGACGAGCTTCGGTTTTTGGAGGACTAGTTCTGTGTAAAGTAAATCTGTTGGGGTCACTTGGCTCTTCGTCAAATTTAACTTTGCTAGGCTCTTCAACAACTGATTCCTTAGCATGCTGAGTTGTCCAGAAGGCACCCATGGGCCCGCCACTTCCCTCATTCCGGGATGATTCCGTGGAGGTGGTTGGTGGCGGTGGTGGGCTTCTACGAGGCACCGGGCTAGATTTATTTGCAGACTTTGAAAGACCTGTAAAACCACAATTATAATTTGCGTAAACATTTAAGAGTAAAGTACATTTTTGGTACCCGAGTGTAGTTGATTTTTTCAATTTTAGTCCCAAAAAATTTTCTCTTGCAATTTGAGGTTCTTGTAACGTTTGTGATCCCAATTCCAAGTAAAATGACTATACTTTTGAGACAAAAAAAAAAGTCTTTTTACTTGGAACAGGGACCAAAAACGGTACAAGAACCTCAAATAAGGATCGAAATTGAAAGAAGAAACTTTTTGGAACCCAATTTGCAGAAGTAAAATGACTACATTTTTGGAAACAGAACTACAAAATGAGCTATACTCAAGGACCAAAGATAGTCACTTTACTTAGAACAGGACCAGAAATGTTACAAGAACCTGAAATAAGGATCAAAATTGCAAAAAAAAAAAAAAAAAAAAAAAAAAAAAAAAAAAAAAAAAAAAAAAGGAACCCAAATTGCAAAAGTAAAATGACTATATTTTTGGGACCAAAACTGCAAAAATGAGCTATACTCTCAGGGACCAAAAATAGTCATTTTACTTGGAACAGGGACCAAAAACATTACAAGAACCTGAAATAAGGACCAAAACTGCAAGAAAAAAAATCAGCTATACTCAAGGACCAAAAATTTAATGATATTAATAAAAAATAAGGTTTATGACCTTCATGGATGTCAGCTTGGAGCATTTCAGGAGGTCTATCAGGTAAAGATTTCTGTGATTCTTCAGGTAATAGACCATTAACACGAAACCACACCTGCATAAATCAAAGAAATTGGGATAAGTAAAAATGTACATACACATGGCAGCTATGTTCCATGTGTATATATAGTCTATAACTAACCTAAATTCATGGAGATGAATGTCCAATCAAGCAAAGCTCTTGCCTGCGTGATGTCTGGTCTGGAAGCTGGTGAAGATTGTAGCATGTCCTTGATGAGATCTGTTATTGATGAGCTGTACTTTGGCATTTCTGGAATGCGGTAATTTCCATTCAGAACTTGTAGCTTCGATTCACCATCAAATGCAGACTTGAAGTAACAGATGCGGAATAGAAGACATCCAAGTGCCTGCATATAATCAAAGTAGGATGAGAAGGGCATTCACGTCTTTTCACATGGTTCAGGGTAACAAATGGAGCAGTCAGCTTACCCAAATGTCAACTTTCTCACTTATAACTTCTCTCATGAGCAAATCCCACATCTGAAACAAAAAAAAAAAAGTTATAATTGAATAAAAAAGAAAATATTGATCTTTAGTCAGATAATAAACAAACCTCAGGGGATCTATAGGCAGGTGTTGTGTGTTTTCTTATATTGTCTTCTTCAATTCCCATTTCTTCTGGCCTTTCAAAACGTTTATGATTTGTTGATGTACTACCAAAATCACATAGCTTCCATAATCCATCAGATCCAAGCAAAATATTCTCTGCCTTCAAGTCACTACATTTGCAATCCAAAATTATTCCAAAAGCCACTTAATGTTCTTCAAAAAAAGATGTAAAAAGATAATTATTATGTTTACCGGTGAGCAATGGGTGGGGACTGGCAGTGCATGGCAAAAACTGCATTACAGACATCTCTAAATATTTCAAGTATTTGTTTCTCTTCAAAGAAACCAGCACCTCTTCTTTCAAGCACATTAACCAGAGATTTATCACAAAATTCCATTACAAGGAGTGCTTCCTTTGTGCGCCCTGTATCCAAGATAGTATGTGCACATAGCATCACAATATTAGGGTGTCCTTGAAGTGCTTTCATCACAGATATTTCTTTCTTAACAAGATCTAGAGATTCTTCATCGTTACATATCATGTGTTTCAGTGCATACTGCTTTGAACCATTTAGAGCATCATGGGCTAAGTAAACACAAGAGAATCCACCCTCCGCTATCACATTGCGGACTTGAATTTTCAGATTTCCGATGTCAATCATGCGACCTTCCAGTCCCGACTTCTCCTTAGGCATGAATTGCTTGATTCTCCACATGTTTGATAGCAAACAAGTGAATCTGCATAATGTTGTTAATCCAGAAATGAGAATCACGTTCTTGAAACTAAAAAACGTTTGATTACAATTTCAATTGTTATATAGAATCAATAAATTTCTCACGCATGATTAGAATCAATAGTTTGAGTAAGCACTCAAGAAATCGAATGAAAGGATTGTATTATATGTCCTACCCGTGCACTTATATTTTCACAAATTTGTAGTAGTGTCGTGATTTCTTTATCAGCGGTAGAAAATAAACAGAGTACGGCTAATAATTTCGAATGTACTTAAGAGATCTAAGAGATTCGATAAATTTCTCATGCACATAAGTATTCAACGTGCTTAATTCCACAAGTAAAGTGAAATTCACAAATGGATCTTAACATTCAAAGACTTAGATCTACGTAAACTCTTTTCACTGCTATAATAATCAACCCTAAGCAGAAACAAACCACAAATGATGTCGAAAACATTTTACAACACTGTAAATAAAAAAGGAACACCAAAACCGATAGCGTGTAATCAAAAGAAACGAACCTGGCGAGAGAGAACCGGATGGATCGGCAAGCAACTAAAGCAGACTCTTTTTATGGATTGTTTTTGTTTGTGTGCGCAAGATCTGAGATCAGAAGTGAGAATTTATTCGTATGGATGAGATCAAATGATTGTTTTAGATTTGGTACCTGATTGTGTTCTCAGATCTGGATTTGTAGCTTTGAGCATAAGGAAATCGACAGAAAGTGAGTGTGTGGTGGGACGGCTAATGGAGAAAACAGCGCTGATAGCGTATGATCACCACGATTTTAGATGTACACAAGCGGATCCCGTTCTTTGCGCAAAAGGAAAGTTTAATTAAAATTAAGTTAAATATTTTTAAGAGTAAATTACAGATTTGGTCCCTGTAGTTTACACGAAATTACACTGACAGCCTATGTTTTCAAAATACATATTGGTGGTCCCAGTGGTGGCAAAAAGATAACAGATTTCGACCTGGTCCATGTGAAAAGACCAAACTATCATTTTCAATTTCTTTTTCATTTTTCTTTTAATTATTTTTTTATTTAATTAAAACAAAAAGGAGAAAGATAATCACGCCAAAAAAATGTCAATTGTCACCACTGGTAGCGGCGAAATTCCAAGAACACTAAGATCATTGCCATCGGTGAGCTAAAGCTCACCTATAAATATTAAAAAAGAAAAAGAAATATTAAGCAATCCTTTACAATCCGCTCGCACACACAAACCATGCTCGCCTCGTCTCACCATGACACGTGTTTATATGCATCAATTAATTTTTCTAACCAAAACTAATTTTGTTAATTACTATATTTATATTTAGTAAAAAAATAAAACAAAATATACCAAAATATATGATTTATTTTTTTCAACAAAATAAGACCAATATTGATATGATTTTTTATTTTTATTTTTAAATCAGATATTAGATTGGATTGGGTTGCTAATGAGTGTGAAAAAATAAGTTGGGTTGGGTTGTGTGGGTGGAAGAGTAAGAAATTGGTATTTCCTTGATATCGAAGACAACGATGGCTCAGATCAAGAATCGAGGGATACGATAACATTTTTCGTTTTATTCACGTCCCTTTGAATTCTTCCTACATATTCTAATAAGACCCATATATGGTTTCTCTCTAAATCTGATGATGTTATATAAATTTAGAGAATCATTTACGCAGACATGGAAATTGTACTAGCATACAATTGGATCAAGTTTTCTTGTTGTAAAATACTTGCTATTATATCATGAAATACGATATATTATTATCTACAACTATGTTCTTGCACGTTTATTTGAAACATATGTGTATAGTCTAGCATGGAATATACGAGGACGAGAGCAAACCTTGTGAAAAATACGACATGTATTGGATTTTCCGGTGGCGGTGGCTAGGTTTTGTGCCACATCACCGATGGTAACACCTAATAAAAGCATTCTTCAATTTTGTTTACAGATCCCCGCCTCCTTTTCTTTGGATTAACAGGTTTGATGAAATCATTGAGATTGGGATCTGAATAGTTTCATCGTTGAGATTGGGGTATTGAGATTGGGTCATGAAATAAACAAACTGGTACTTTATTGTCAAAAAGCTTCTTAGGCCTTTCGGAGTGGGTGCGAGCTCATGTGCGAACTCTCACTTTTTATACGGGAAACACCGCCCCCTACCATGGGTGAGGGAAGTAGTGAGAGGTGCTGACTAGATGCTGAGATGGCAGACAAAAAGTGAGAGCTGCACCGGATGGTCTAAGGGAAGTGGTGGTGATGTTGGAAAATTTTAGTGTATTTGGAGTTTGATTTGAATATTGTTTTCAGGACGGTGGCAAAGGACCGAATTTGAGTGTGTGTGAGTTTGTTTTCCTTTTTTTATTAAATAGTAAAATTAAATAATATCTTAAGAAAAATGAAAAATAAATTAAAAATGGCAGTTTGGTCTTTTCACATGGACCAGAGACCAAATCTGTAACCTTTTTGCCACCACAAGGACCACCTATGTGAATGTTGAAAACGTGAACTGTCAATGTAATTTCGTGTAAACCACGGGGACCAAATATGTAATTTACTTTATTTTTAATTAAAACTAGGTCGTTCTTGTTAACCCAAAATCTTTTGATTAAAATTTCTTTTTATTTTTATTTTTTTGGTTTTTATATCACATGATATATATTTTTGCATAATATGACAACATACTTTGATTTACTTCGGTTAATAATAATCTTTTTTTGTTTAAATGTCAAATGGCAATGCACATTGGTTTGTTCACGTTGAAATAACATTGTACAACCTGACATTTTATTTAAGTTTCTAGTTAGTTGACATAATCGGTCGCTACTTTTATGCAAATAATTTTCCATAAATGGCTGAAATAGTAATGTACTTTGATTTGTTTTTAACACACAAAAAATAGAAAAAACAAAAAATAGAAATAATATTTTTTACAAGTTTGATGCAAAGTAGATTGCTATTTAAATCCAGGGACCAAAATTGAAAAAAAAATTTATAAATTAGTTTTTTTTTGCAAATTTAGTTCATGATAATGAAGTACATTGCTATTTAAAAAAGCCAACATGAAAGTAATATGTTATATGTGACAGACTAAATAGATAAGTAAATTGCTACTTTTTGCAATGTCAATGAGTTAGGTGGCTACAGGTGGTGGTTTTTTACTTAGTTTGCATGAAAAATACCATTTTATTATTGTTTTTTAACATCTTTTATACTTACAACACACATATAACACACATAACAACAAACACCACCAGAGCTATGCAGCGAGCGACAAATTTAGGGGTCAATGAATAGTTTTTTTTGGCGATTAGTTTCTCTAAGAACATGATTAATTTGTTTTCGAAAATGTAGCGGGCGGTAATTAGCTTTTTCGATGAATAGTGTATCAATGACAGACAACACATGGGTGAAAATCTGGTTTTCTGAAAAAATGTACTGCATATGAGTATGTTGCCCATTACCAGCTTATGACTTCTGACTTCTGACTTCTTACACATGTCTAGTAAATAAGATTTACCGGTTTTCTAATTTTGAACCAATGCCACCATTTTCACTATTATTTTAACAAAATGCCATTTATATCTAAAATATTATATTCACCATCTTTTTCCCATAATGCATCTTATTATGAAGGAAAAAACAAATCTTCAACCTCCTACATACAAATTGCACACACAACACACATATAAAAATATAATATACACATCACACGTACGGACAACATAGATACCCACACACAGACATTAAAAATGGAATAAATAGCAACCCACTTTTATAAACGAAAGTAAGTTGCAATTTCTCGCATTTCAACCCAAATACGTTTAACCCAAATCAATATCTATTAAAACCAAAAGAACTAAAAAGAAACATGTCTGAGGAGAGAAAGGTTAAGAGGTAGGACTCTTTATTACGGGTGAACGGATTAAATATTTCCATAAGCTTGCCCTAAACCATTTTATAGTCTGTTTTTATTTGATAGTGGTTGAACTGTTTTAATATTAGTGGAACAAAGGTACAGATCAAAGACAATTGGGTTGGCTTCATTAAGACCTGAAATCAGTGGCTAATAAGAAATTAATATCGGTGGCTAATAAGAAATTAATTTAACTGAGGGCACCATCATCACAATTAAACATCAATAGGTAAAAAGGAATTTCAAAAACAAACTTGTTTATTTGAACTTTCAATAAAAAACTGTGTTACTTATACTTGAAGAATAAAAGTGAAATACTATATCCCAGAATATACAACTCCAAAATAAAGCACCTTTAACCCAAATTTAAAAAAAAAAGACTAACATCAATATAATAATAGCATCAATACCATTAAAGATTTTGAACTCCACCAAGAACAGCAACAACCAACTTTCGAGGGGCTCCATACTCTATACTGTGAGTCCAATTTTCAATTTGAGGGCAAGAAATCGATAAATGTCAAAATAAATATCCATTAAATATTGCCAAATCCACCGACAATAGTGCTATTTACATTGACCTTCACCATATTGCCAATATTAGAGTTATGATTCAGATTACTGAATCGATCAATCACAACTGTTATGTCCTTCTGTCCTTTCTACAAAACTTCATCCTTTGAACTTTACTTATACCTAATGGCCCACGTTTTTGTTACAGTACACATATTTTAATATTTCTTTTTTTTAATCCATCAGGTGATCAATGAATACCTTCTTGACACAATATAAATTTTATAGATTGCTTTTGTTTGACTTTACTCCATCACTGGTCTTCCATGTAGTTAGATAGAAGAACCAACTTATCTAACTGATCAAATTGTAGTTGTTTGTCACTTGCAATTTGCCCATTTAATTAAAGAACTCTAAATATTTCACATACAAGTAAGATGATATATTAATACACAAACTTCATACATTTACACCACATTTTAGTCACAAAGACCATCAAATTTGGGTAGAATGATCTCCATTATAATAAGGAAAAACCGAATCAGGTAGAGCCAAATTGAATGTAGAGTCAAATTGAAATCGAACATTTTAACACCTAAAAAACCATTGGCGGCTGAAAATGGAAGAACTTCAAGAACCAGATACTGCAACCTTTATGTTGTAACATTGAACAGATAATGTAGGTGAAGTTTACAAAGGAATCAAAGACCTCACATTTTATATAAAAGGAACCAAGAAAGGATTCTAAAAAATCACATTTTTAGTCATTCACTTTTGCAATTTTGGTCCCAAAATAATTTCTAGAGCAAATTTGGTCATTGTTTTCGAGTTTTAATTGATTTTGGTCTCTATGTTATCTAAGCTAATAGTCTAGAAATTAAAATTTTTAAAATGACAATTTTACCATTGAAAAGTTGGAAAAAATAGTATACCACATGAACCAAATTTGTACCTTTCTCTTAACCTTTGACGTTGCTGTTAAGTTTTTTTTTTTTTTTTAAATGACCATTTTGAAATGTGATACTGTACTTTTTTAGTTTTGGTCTGAGGGCAAGATAGTCATCTTCAAGAACCAAATTATCATATTGGTATACAACATATCAAGGCTCACAATTGGGGTTAGAGACCTTTGTACAAAATATAATGGCATAGAGTTATAAGCTTATAACCATGATATGGTTAACATAAATTTCCAACACTGACTTTCTTATTCCATTTGTAATTTATTAAAATACTCATATTCGTTCGGTCCTCTCCCATACTCCTGCTCATATTCTGAATTCTGAAAGACAAAATCAAAATTCAAAAGAATTGAAATAAAAATATTATAAAATAATATAATATTAAGTAATAATATGTATCGATTTGGATTGGGCACAATAGGTCGGTTTGATTTCTAGTGTTCGGTATGGTTTATAAAATATGACTAAACTATATTTTTAGCTTTTTTAATTCAAACCTGTAACATTGATTATTCATATTTTATAAGTTTGTTGGTTTCAGTTTAGTTATTTACTATCCCTACCAAAAAGTACTTTGTCCATTTGGTTGCAGTTATTAGATACATTGTTGTTATAGCCTAATGGGTAAAAAATTATAAGTGGGTAAATTTCAAAAAAGACACTAAGTTTTCAAAAAAGTTCGATTTTAACACTGTGTTATTTTTTTCAATTAAGTCACTAACTTTTTAAATTTTCTCAATTAAGTCACTATGGATTTGGTATCAGTCCATAACGAGTTCGGGATTGGTATTTTGTATTTGGTCGCATAAGCTCACCGCTACCTTGAAGTGCCCTTCATAAACAATATGAGGATACTTCTCAATTATATAATCCACCCACTGCAGCCACAAATATGTAAAAAATATATGAATTAACACAAAAGATCATACAACTATCCAAAAGTTATGATGCACCTTTGGTAGCCCATATATAAATATTTCCTATGTAGACACAACCTCATGTTCGAAATTTTGACCAACCAAAGCAAACAATCGAAATAAGGAAAATTTAAGGAATAGCACATAAAGGAGGAACCTTGAACTCACTTTCGAGTATCATCCATAAACCCATCACCACTTCATGTATGCCTTCACCTCATAACCTAGGGTTCGAACTAATGAACTATGAGAATGATATTCGGTTAAATGGCTATAATCGGGTAACATATAATCGTATATATGATGATATCATATCTAACACTTTGCTAAAACAAGGCTAATCAACAACCTAATTTTATGGGATAATCAAGGAAACAATTTAAATTTAAACGATTATCTCAATTCATAATTGATCCTCATAGATATCAGTGTAAACGGGTACTAATGAACACTTCATTTATGCCTTCACATCGTAAACTAGGGTTCGAACCGATGAACTATGAGAATGACATTCGGTTAAATGGCTATAATCAGGTAACATATGATTGTATATGTGATGATATCATATTTAACAGTTTGCAAAAATAAGGCTAATCAACAACCTAATTTTATGTGATAATCAATGAAACAATTTAAACTTAAATGATTATCTCAGTTCAAAATTGATCCTCATAGATATCTGTATAGACTGGTACGCAATGAAAGTTTTATGCGGGAAATATTTACGGAATACATCTAAAATTGTTACACGTGCCAAAAGTTTGGTTTAAGGAGGTGTCATGTGGCATTTTAAATATTGCTTTTTATAGGATATATATATATATATATATATATATATATATATATATATATATATATATATATATATATATATATATATATATATATATATATATATATATATATATATATATATATATATATATATATGGGAAAAGTGAATATATATAACAACCCGATGTAAGCTTAGGTGAAAAACCCAATTTACTACGTCGTTTAAAGGGGATTTCTAATTTCCGTTCCAAAAACATTCCACTAATAGCCTAATATATATATATACGTCCTGCAGTTCTTCACGATCTCGTAGCTTCTTTCTCCTTTCTCCTTTCTCCTTTCTTCATCGCGATTCTGAACGGATGTAGTACCAGGAGCACATCGGCTGAACTCTTTTTCCCAATTTTGGCCAACAATTTTGGCGATTGCTGCTCATCGGCTGCACATCGGATCGCCAACAATTTTGGCGATTGCTGCTCCGATGATGTTGAAGTTAACGTGACAAAATTGATTATAACAAGTCTGATTGCCATTCACGCACACTCCTCCAAATCCAATAAACAGCACGCAATGGAGAATATTGAAATTAACGTGACAAAATTGTAGGTCATGGAGTTCATTCACGCACACTTACAAGTCCGATTAAGGCAGAAGATTCGATTGATAGGGAAGTGATACACGTGACATGATTAATTAGAAGCAATGGAGTTCATTCCCAGCAGAGCAATTCGCTTGATAGGAAGATCCGCAGCAGAGCAATTCGTTTGATAGGAAATCACGCATACACGTACAAGTCCGGGTTCCAACATTCAAGGAAAGTCCGCGTATTTTCCTAATTAAACGACGTAGTTAATTGGGTTTTTCACCTAAGCTTACGTGGGGCTGTTGTTGGGTGCAAAGTTCTACATGATGATTACTTGGTGGCAAGAGGAAGGCCCACTTAGGCTTATGGGCTTGTGGGCTTGTTCATTGGGCTCTTTATTTTGTCTAGACTATAAATAGTGTTTTATTCATTATTGTATAGAAAATGATCTAGAAGGAGGCTAGTGATTTCATAGAGAGAGAGAAACACACATAGAAAACAAACATAGAAAACACATAGAAAAACACACATTGTAAAACCTTGTTCAATCGAATCATTTGACTCCTTGGATTCTAGATTGTTGTTATTATTCCGCATTTATTGTCAAATCATGTTTCAACATTGGTATCAGAGCCTAACCTTGTAGATTTAACAAATTATTTCAAGGACGGTTCCTGATTTGACAACCCATCACATCATCAATCAGAATACAAGTTTTCAGATCTGGATCTTCAGTTTTTGTGAGTTTTTCTGATATGGAATCAATATTTTGTTCAGTTCTTCATCTTTGATTTGTTTATGATCATTAACATTGATTCAGATTCATTATATCTCAGTAGAAATTGATTTAGATCTGGTTTTTATCATCAAAATTTGTTCAGATCTACCAGATCTACTTTCTCTCTCTAAAAAAACCCACTTCAGATCTACTTTCTCTCTCTAGTTTTATTCCAGATCTGGTGAGTTTTTGTTGTTCAAAACGAAAATGGAAGCAAGAAACTCGAAAATATGGACTGTTATTGTTGATAATCTCAAATATAAAGTCAACTTTGAACAATTTATGGGATTGGTGTTAAGAGATCTGAAAATTACAAATGATACACTAGTTTCTGGTGGTATTAAAGATGGATATAGAAGATTCGTTATTCATCCTTTAAAACATGAAGTAAACAAAGATCTATTCTCAGAAATGATGATTGTTCTTAAAGATATTGATAAGAAGAAAGGGCTAGAAAATCGAAAATCTACAAAAAGATATGTTTCTCTGGTTGAAGATGCAAGTGTTCTTCATGCTCTTCAAGACTTTGAAGATGATGTTCTTCATCTTCATGTTTCTGGAAAATATGATGAACACTTCGGATCTGTACTTGTTCCTCAACCTGAAAAGAAAGATGCAAAGGTTGAGGGGGAGTTAGATTTGAAAGAAAGATGTTTGGTGAAAGTGTTATTTGTTGCAAAATCTTCAAAAGAGACAAAATCCGAAGTGGATCTTTCTTCAGTTTCATGTGACATGTTTGAAGGTATGAAACCTTATAGAAAACCCACACTAGTTGAAAATCGAAATTATCAACTCCGAAGCCCTCATGATCCAAAGGCTTCGGATCCGAAGACTTCAGTTCCAACTCAAAAGAATAAACAAAGTTCTTGTTTTAGATCTTGTGTTCATAAGTTTAAAAAGAAGAAGAAAAAGCCCAAAACGAAAATGATGTGGGTTCCCAAGGAGAAAATCTCTGATGGTGTTCTTATTTCAAAATCTGAAGTGAAAAATGTTGCAAAGTGTGATGTAGTTAAAAGAAAGTTTTCTGTAATTTATGCTCAAAGAAGAAATTTTTCTAAAGAATGGGGATGGTATAATGAATTGTTTGAAGACTTTTTGGTTCCAACCAAAAGACCACGAAAATCAGATGGTGTTTCTTCATTTTTCAGGTTTGATGTTTATGAGAAATTTGGTTCAAAGTGTTCAAAAATGATTTGGGTTCCCAAAAATTTAGAAAATCATATAGTTTGTTGAAGACTCCGAATTCTTGGTACTCTTCGGAGTTTTGATACTCTTCGGAGCTCTGAGATGAAGAAAATAACTCCGAATTTTTGACACTTCGGAACTGAAGAGATGGAGATGACAACTCCAAATTCTCGACTCTTCGGAACCGACGAGACGGAGAAGACGACTCCGAACTTTTGAAACTCTTCGGAATGATGAAGATGATACCGCAGTTTTGAAACTCTTCGGAGTTTTTGATCTGTTCGGAGCAAAGAAGGAGAACGGATTTTTAATAAAGGAATTTCTTTTGAACCTGAAACAAAAATGTTAACTTGAAAAATGGAAAGAAGATTTTACGTACGTTGGAAAACATGAAGATGGACGAAAGCTCTATAATCTGAAAAGACGAAGCCTCATTGACTCATGGGTCTAATGTTTATGAACTAGCTCGTTGGTTTCTCTGGTTGTATATTTCAAGCATGCAAAAGGTTATTATGGAGAGCATTTTCATTTGTGACCAACAAAAACCAAAAGTCAGGATTTTTGAAAATGGTTGTACCTCTCTCTCACTCAATTTATTTCTCTCATGGATTATAAAGAGAAAGAATCCTTTCACCGTTTTATTCAAATGCAAAGAAAAAGGCATGGGAACTATTGCACGCCTAAAATTGTTTATCCGGTTTTCATGGAAACGTTCACAAGAAATGTAGCATGTGATAAGAACAAGAATCCGGTCTCCAGAGGATAACCGAACCAGGCCTGTATTCGAGAACAGGAAAACTCCACAATAGCCAAAGCTAACTTTTTTATTCGATAAAACCCCAGAAACAATGGTGCACCCTATTTATAGTGACCTGCTACAGGAAAGACTCAGATCCTCAAATAAAGGAAAAGATCCTAATCAAAAATGGAAAATACTCAAAATTAAATGCAGGAAATAAACTTTCTTAATCTTATCCTTGTTGCCTTTCTTGACGTCTCCTGTAGACTTGGCCAAACCGGCCGGCCCTATCATTACTCCCCGCCCAAACATGCACCTTGTCCTCAAGGTGAAAATCTGGAAATTGACGGTTTATAAAATCAAACGGTTCCCAAGTCGCCTCATATTCGGGGAGGTCCAACCACCGAATTAAAACTTCCAGTCCAGCAGAGCCTTCACGGACGTCCTCTACGTGGCCTGGTTGCAACAATACCTCCATATCGGCAGTTAACGTAGCAGGAAGTTGGGGAGCAGCAGTGCGATTTCCGATAGCCTTACGTAGCTGGGACACGTGGAATACGTTGTGGAATCGGGCAGTATCAGGTAAACGCAGCCGGTATGCGACTTTGCCGACTTGCTCGAGTACTTCGAATGGTCCAAAGTACCTGGGGGCTAGCTTCTCGTTTCGCCGTCTTGACACCGAATGTTGGCGATACGGTTTGAGCTTCAAAAAGGCCCGGTCGCCCACATCAAATTGGATTTCGCGTCTGTGTAAATCTGCCTGTGTCTTCATCATTTGTTGGGCGCGAAATAAGTGCCCCTTGACTTCTTGTAAAATCCGGTCTCGTTCCTCCAAGTATTGGTCCACGGAACCCACCACTGTTTTGTTCTGTCCATAGTAAAGCAAATGGGGCGGATCTCTACCATACAGCACTTTAAAGGGAGTGGTTTTGGTGGACGTGTGGAATGAAGTGTTATACCAATATTCCGCCCAAGCCAGCCATTTACTCCACCGTTTTGGCGTATCAGACACGAAACAACGGAGGTATGTTTCAACACAGCGGTTTACCACCTCGGTCTGGCCGTCCGTCTGAGGGTGGTAAGATGTGCTCCGCTTAAGGGTTGTACCCTGAAGACGAAAGAGTTCTTTCCAGAATTGGCTTAGGAATACTCGATCCCGGTCCGATACGATAGACTCGGGTATTCCGTGTAATCGGACCACCTCCTTAATGAACGCTGCTGCCACTGTAAGGGCTGTGTACGGGTGTTTTAAGGGCACAAAGTGACTGTATTTACTCAGCCTATCCACGATCACAAAAATAACTGTATATCCTTCTGAACTCGGCAGACCTTCGATGAAATCCATAGTGATGTCCGACCACACTTGATTTGGTAGTTCGAGAGGCTGGAGTAACCCACTTGGCGCTAATGTTGAGTATTTTTGTCGCTGGCAAACATCGCATTCAGCCACCATTCTTGCTATATCCCCCTTCATTCCAGACCAAAAAACCTCGCGAGCCAAGCGTTGGTATGTTTTCTGGACGCCAGAATGTCCGCCCACTACCCCTTCATGAAACTCACCAAACAACTTTGGTATCCAACGTGACTCTCTGTTCAGAACTATCCGCCCTTTGTAGAAAACTTTTCCTGATTCTAAGGTGTAGCCTGTGGTGTTTGGTGCCCCGGTAGTGAGTTTCTTTTTAATGGCGATGATCTCCTCTGCGGCTTCGAGATCTTTCCAGAGCTCCTCCCAGTTTATTTTGCAAGTTGTTGTCAAAGCTTGCAACTGTACGTCCAGTGTCTTTCGCGAGAGGGCATCCGCCGCCTTGTTTTCGATTCCCGGGCGGTAAACGATATCAAAATTATAACCGAGAAGTTTGGACAGCCATTTCTGGTGGTCTTCCGTAACTGTGCGCTGTTCCAATAAGTACTTTAGGCTTCGTTGATCGGTACGTACAACAAATTTTCGACCCAACAGGTAAGGTCGCCATTTCTGGACTGCAAGGACGATGGCCATCAGTTCTCGTTCATAAACAGATTTCAATCTTGCGCGGGTTCCCAACACATGACTATAGTACGCTAGCGGTCTTCCTTCTTGCATTAGAACCGCTCCCAACCCGTAACCCGATGCATCGGTTTCGACAATAAATTCTTTGGAAAAATCCGGTAAGGCTAAGACCGGAACTTGGGTCATTGCGTGCTGCAATTTCCGAAAGGCATTGGTTGCCTCGTCGGACCACTTGAAGTTATCTTTCTTTAACTGTTCTGTGAGAGGTCGCGCGATACCACCATATCCTTGTACGAACTTTCGGTAGTAACCAGTAAGACCCAAAAATCCCCGGAGTTCTCGTAATGTCTTGGGAATTGGCCATTCTGTCATGGCGCTGATCTTGGCTGGATCGGCGGAGACACCCTTTTCGGAAATGATGTGGCCTAAATACTCCACCTGTGTTTGTGCAAGGAAACATTTCTTTCGGTTAGCATAAAGTTGGTTGTCGCGTAGTACCTCAAAAACCGTTGCTAGATGTCGCAAATGCTCCTCCACCGTTTTGCTATAGACGAGTATGTCGTCGAAGAAGACCAACACAAAACGTCGTAGGAGGGGCTGGAAAAGTGTATTCATCAGCGCTTGAAAGGTGGCTGGGGCGTTCGTCAGGCCAAACGGCATGACTAAGAATTCGTAGTGCCCGTCATGTGTGCGAAATGCCGTCTTGGATACGTCTTCGGGCTTCATGCGAATCTGATGATAGCCCGATTTAAGATCTAGCTTGGAAAATATTGTGGCTCCGTGCAGTTCGTCCAATAGTTCATCTATTACTGGGATCGGAAACTTATCTTGAACCGTTGCTTTGTTTAGGGCCCGGTAGTCCACACAGAAACGCCAGCTACCATCTTTCTTCTTGACTAGTAACACCGGGCTGGAAAAAGGACTTGTGCTAGGCTGGATGATACCAGCGTTCAACATTTCACGCACTAATTTCTCAATTTCGCCTTTCTGCGTAAAAGGATATCGATACGGACGTACGCTAATGGGGGCGGTGCCGTCTTGCAGATTGATCGCATGATCGTGGCTGCGGCTCGGGGGTAGACCGCTCGGCATTTCAAACACATCATGGTGCTGATCGATAACTTTCTGAAAGTCATCTGGCAGTTTCGATGGTGGAACAATCATCTCTTCAACTGAATTCAAATGAACTACAAAACTGTCAGTTGCATGTTTAAGCATTCGGACTAAGGACTTACATGACACCAGTGTTTTGGAAAGGCACGGATCGCCGTTGAGAGTGACTTTGCGATTTTCGTTCCAGAAGGTCATGCGTAACTCGTGCCAGTTGACCGTCATGTCACCTAACGTGCGGAGCCACTTAATCCCGAGGATCACATCTGAACTACCCAACTGTAATGGGTAGAAGTCCTCCACTACTTGTAGTTCTGGGAGATTGAGAACTATCCCTCTACAGGTACCTGTACTGTGGTCCACCATGCCGTTACCGAGGCGGATTCGAACCGCTCCTGTATCTGATCTCGTTAAGCCTAAACGTGTGACCACACGTTCTGATATGAAATTATGCGTAGCGCCGCAATCGATCAGGACTATCACCGATATGCCCCCAATCTCACCCCGTATCTTCATGGTTTGCGGTGGTGTCAACCCGCTGATTGAATTCAATGAAACCTCGATAAAGTCCAAGTGTGCATGCTCCGACTTTTCTTCTTCTTCTGCATCGCTTCCGTCTTCATCAACCAATAGGACTTGCAGCGCCTTGCTTGGGCAACGATGACCGGGTGCATACTTCCCTTCGCACCTGAAACAGATTCCCTTAGCACGGCGGTCTGCCAATTCTGCTTCCGTTAACCGCTTGAAAGGTCCTCCAGTGTTAGACGTTTTTTTATCACTCGGAGCTGTCGTGACTGCTGTTGGTGGATTATACCCTGTTCTCGTTGGTCCACTAGTACCCCCACGAGCTGGGTATGGGCTGCCCCCGGTTCTAATCACTCCCCCACTCTTGTTTTCGTCCATCTTTACAGCAACCCGCATAGTTTTAGCCAGGGTTTCGGGCTCCATAACCCTAATGGCAGCACGAAGGTCTGGTTTCAAACCCTTAACAAAGGTACTTTCCAAAACCATCTCAGGTAGATCAGGAAGTTGTCCTGCCAATGATTCGAACTTGTTAACGTAGTCACGTACCGTACCCGATTGTTGGATATTTAAAAATTGTTCGTACACGTTGCCTTCTTGTGAGTCTTGAAAACGATCCAGCAGCTTTCTTTTAAATCCCTCCCACGATCGACATGGAGTCCTACCCTCGTTCCAACGATACCAAGAGAGTGCTGCGCCTTCCATGCAGATTGAGGCTGCTCGTAACTTGTCTTTTTCTCCTATCTCTTGAATTTCGAAGTACCTTTCAATCTTGTATATCCAGCCATGAACATCTTCACCTTCGAACGTTGGCATCTTTACTTTTCGGCAGTCCCGTAGTGGGTCTTTCGGCCTGTTTTCCGAGTGATTCTTCCTGGATCCCAGAGACTCCTCCTCTTGGTCACTGTCAGAAAAGTTCCCGAACTCGATCTTGGACTCTTTCTTCTTTCCGCCTTTAGATGACTCCTCTTTCAGATCATTGATAGCTTTCATCAGTTCCTGGAATTGCATAGCACCTTCTATGCGGCTTGTTTCATTCTCCTGTCGCATTTTGGCTAAGTCAGATTCCAAGTTGCTGATCCGATCAGTGTTGTTGAGTTTCGACCCCATCTTCACAGGAACCTGGCTCTGATACCAATTGATAAGAACAAGAATCCGGTCTCCAGAGGATAACCGAACCAGGCCTGTATTCGAGAACAGGAAAACTCCACAATAGCCAAAGCTAACTTTTTTATTCGATAAAACCCCAGAAACAATGGTGCACCCTATTTATAGTGACCTGCTACAGGAAAGACTCAGATCCTCAAATAAAGGAAAAGATCCTAATCAAAAATGGAAAATACTCAAAATTAAATGCAGGAAATAAACTTTCTTAATCTTATCCTTGTTGCCTTTCTTGACGTCTCCTGTAGACTTGGCCAAACCGGCCGGCCCTATCAGCATGGTACAACATCTATGACATGGTAGCTGTCACTCTTTCTCTTTCTTTCAAAAGCTGCAACGAGTGAAAAGTCCTTTTATCCGGTACAATACTGCTACCTGTCTTTTTATCCGGATAATATTGGTACATCCAAGCATGGAAGACTGCAAGCAACTGACCTGTCGCTATCACGTGGGTATATATATTGAATGATCCGGTTCATATCCAACTAGTCTGGTTATATTAATCTTGTTCAAGTCCAATGGCAAGTAAGAAATAAAAGTACAGCCTGCCATATTTCACGCAATGTGACTGCAACATGGTACCGAAAATGTTATCTTCCTTTTACTGTTGCTGCAAAAGTCAAATGCTACTGCCACAAGATAAGCTATTGTCACTTCACGCTGCCTGTTGTATCTCATATCCGGTACATGCATATTGTTTGATCTGGTTTTTAAATGAAGGTCTGGTTCTTTCACGTCGCTGTCTCACTTCATTTACTGTCAAAGCCTTTGGCCCAAATGGGACATGTTTCAACGTACAAAAGTTCTTGAAATAAAAGGAGCATTAAATGTTGGAGTACAAAATTCAATTTGCTACATCAATTTTCTTTTTGTCGTAACTCATGAATTATGGAGCAGGAGCATTAATTGATCCAACTTTGTGAACTCCTTTTTCCGGCACACGTGACTCACAACCAAAATTCAATTTGAATTCATTTATTTTGGGAATGTATATTTGAAGCCGGCATTGACGACGTTCGATGATAAGGATGAATTAGACCCTATTCAAATCATGTTGATCCATCATTTGGACTTTCATTAATTTGGTGCATATACGGTATAAAAAGTGACAAGGTTGGAACAAAATTCTCTTGACATCATGACGTGGCCGATTATTAAAGTTGATTCATATGGTGCACAATTTGGATTCTTCTTTTAACTAAGACTCCTAATATTTTCTGAATCGGAATTTCATTGAAGTGGGCTGAATTTCTCAAAATTCAAATTCGGATTACTTCATTCAAAGTGGGCCACGAACCAAATTGGGGATTCAAATAACATAATTTGGGCCATATGTTTGCTGAAGTTGGGCTGAAATTATTTATTTGGACTTGTTCATATGGATGTTGTGGGCCTTCGGAAACCAATGATGGACTCGAAAATGGGTTGACTTGATTTGAAATGGGCTAATGGTTTCGAATTAAATTTTACAAGATTAATTCCGAAGATTATCATTCAATTTTCGAGAGGGAGTTTTGGATTGATTTTTCGGATCGAGAGCGTTCTCATGACCATGCGGTTTTATGATCACGTGATCATAAAAAGGGGGAGATTGTTATATATTTATTGGTCATTCGAGAAGTTGATTACCAAAGATGATTATTCACGCGTTACTTTATTTTGTTCATATGCCACGTCATCCATTCCGATCTTTGAGAGGGAGATTGTTGGGTGCAAAGTTCTACATGATGATTACTTGGTGGCAAGAGGAAGGCCCACTTAGGCTTATGGGCTTGTGGGCTTGTTCATTGGGCTCTTTATTTTGTCTAGACTATAAATAGTGTTTTATTCATTATTGTATAGAAAATGATCTAGAGGGAGGCTAGTGATTTCATAGAGAGAGAGAAACACACATAGAAAACAAACATAGAAAACACATAGAAAAACACACATTGTAAAACCTTGTTCAATCGAATCATTTGACTCCTTGGATTGTAGATTGTTGTTATTATTCCGCATTTATTGTCAAATCATGTTTCAACAGCTGTTATATATATTCACTTTTCCCTATATATATATATATATATATATATATATATATATATATATATATATATATATATATATATATATATATATATATATAGGGTAAAGTTCAATTGAGAACCTAAAAAAGCCTAGGAACCTAAGAACCCATTTTATAAACTTTTTTTCTACACAATATTTTTCAAAAAAAAAAAATACCAAAATTTTTGTTATGATGCATCTAGAAGATATAAAAAACAAATTCAAAAAAAATCATTTTTTTAATTTTTTTCATATGGGTTTAGGGTTTAGGGTTTAGGTTTAGGGTTTAGGGTTTAAGGTTTAGGGTTTAGGGTTTAGGGTTTAGGGTTTAGTTTTAGGGTTTAGGGTTTATGTTTAGGGTTTAGAAATCTCTTAGACACTTTAAATAAAAAAATTGGATGCAAAAAAAATCATTTTTTTATTTTTTTTATATGGGTTTAGGGTTTAGGGTTAGGTTTAGGGTTTAGGATTTAGGGTTTAGGGTTTAGGGTTTAGGGTTTAGAAATCTCTTAGACGCTTTAAATAAAAAAATTGGATGTAATTTTTTTTTAAAAATATTGTGTAGAAAAAAAGTTCCTAGGTTCCTAGGTTTTTTTAGGTTCTCTCATGATCTCGACCCTATATATATATATATATATATATATATATATATATATATATATATATATATATATATATATATATATATATATATATATATATATATATATATATATATGGATTTCAAATGAGAACAATTATTGAATCAAGAACGCGAAAACAAATCTAGACTACACAATTTTACAAGTGGCCCCCATCCGCCCCCTTCACTCACCCACACCAACCACCACCACCTACCCCTAACCTTAGGCCTACCCACCAGCACCAACCTACCCAACCCACCCCACCGCAAACACCACCACCCACCCATGTTGGTTAAGTGCCCATGGTCGTAACAAGTAGGTAATATTACTATATATATTAGGGTCCTTTTGGGTTACACGAAAGAAACGATTTAGCCAAAAGAGATCGAAATGAAACATGGGGGACTAAGTTTATTAATATATCAAAGTAAATATATATTAATTAGAAACTAAAAGGATGAAGGACTAAAGTGAAGGACTAAAGTGAAATTATCGAAACTATTTGTCGATAGAGTCGCTATCTTTGAACGATCGCACCGTTATCTTCATACAGATTACGAGCATCATGCTATAATAGCGACGCTATCTTGAGTAGGTCGCGCCACTATTTACCTGTGTTGATCTTGTTCTGTTGGTTTCTTAGCGATGTTGTTGTTGGCTTATGGCATCTCTATAGTTGTAACACCTTTCTGAAAATCGCGAAACATTAATACTCAACGACGCTATGGACGACCCTTAGCGCCGCTAATTATGAACAAAACAATTTTTTGAATTCGGTTTAAACAATGAATTTTAAGGGGTATAAAACCTTAACAAAAGTTGATATGGATCAAAATCACCCATTTAAATTAAATAGTTTAATTTGCTTTGATTAAACACAATATTTTGATTCATTGCATATTGGATGTTTGGATGACTTAAGCATGAAAGTCATACAAATTGTTTCTTATGTGCAACGAGGTTGTATACCAAGATCCTTTGTATGTATGTTTGTGGATCTTAATCAAAATGTTGTGTCTTCGTATGTTGTGATGTTTGGATCCAGTGACTTTTGCCTTCATAAGACCTGTGATAGTGATATATAATTGTTTATTTGGGTTTGCGACTTGCGTGTCGTTTTGGTCATTCATTGTATGTTATGTATTTTTCTTTTAATTTGTAAATTGTGTTATATTAGTTAGAAAATTGTATTAGAATATTTTTTGGTAAAAATGAAGATCGAAGGCCAATTGAAAGGAGACAATGGAGCATGGCCAAGATTGTTGGTTTCTTGGCTATATGAAATAAAGGCTCCCATCCCACATTGCTACAAGGATGAAAGCTTGGGAGGTCTTCAAGCTTATAAAAAATGACCAAGGCTTTGGTTTCAAAGGACCCCAACCAACAATACACTATAAGTGTTTGGTTATTTCTTTCTTTCTCTTATTTTATAGTGGTGAAAGTGTTAGTTAAAACTTTGAGAGTGTAAGTATAATTTGGGGGGAGGCTTGCGAAATTAGTCTATGTGATTATAACAATTTATCATATAGTGAATCTTTCTCTCTGGAGGCCTGTGATTATTCTCATGTTTTAGAGTTTTCCATGTATATTCTTGTGTCCAGTTTATTTCTCTATAATTACATTTGAGAGGTTTGTTAAGGATCATTCTAGCCATTTTCCCAACAACTTACTAACCTCTCGTTACTCTTGGTGACTCTTGTTCCTCCGTCGAATCAGAATCAAAACAATTATAAGAAATAACACATAAAGTACCGTAACGATCCATATTAGAACTGTCGTGTCCCCGACAATGGCGCCAATTTGTTGAGGCATCACACTCAATAAATAAAGTAGGAATAAACAAAAAGCACTGCTTGATGGTACAAACTATGTAACACAATGTAAGCAGGGTCGATCCACATAGACATAGGTCTAAAAGTGTATCAATTCTCACATAAGATACAAGTAATTAAATGGGGGGTTTAATCTAGATTTGATATGATGTTAAGTTTGATCTAAGTTGGTATTTGGAAATACTAATAAGCTCTAGTACTCCTGTCCATTTCTTTGTTTAATCAATAAGCTCTTTGAGTTAAACCTATCCTTCTTAATTAAAATATAAACAAGCTTTTAGATTATATTAGGAAGATGCATTAAGAACTAAGTGGTTAAACCCAACAACGCTTAATACTTCTCACAAGCTCGAAAACGTGAAAATGTGGGAATCAAATTTCACCAAAGTTAATCCCGATATGAGATCAATTCTGGTGGTGTTAAGAGCTATGCAGCAAGTGGCGAATTTAGGGGCCGATGAATAGTTTTTTTGGCAATTAGTTTCTTTAAGAACGTGATTAATTTGTTTTCGAAAATGTAGCGGCCGGTAATTAGCTTTTTTCGATGAATAATGTCTCATTCACAGACAACACATGGGTGAAAATCTAGTTTTCTAAAGGTGAACATCTAGTTTTGCATAAGAGTATGTTGCCCATTACCAGCTCCCTATGACTTCTCACACCTGTCTATTAAATAAGATTTATCAGTTTTCTAATTTTGAACAAATGCCACCATTTTCACTATTGTTTTAACAAAATGTCGTTTCTATCTAAAATAGTATATTCACCATCTTTTTTCCCATAACACATCTTATTATGAAGGAATAAACGAATCTTCAACATCACACATACAAACTGCACACGCAACACACATATAAAAATAGAATATACACATCACACGTACAGACAACGTAGATACCCACACATAGACACCTTTTATAAACGAAAGTAAGTTGCAACTTCTCGCATTTCAAACCAAATACGTTTAACCTAAATCAAGATCTGTTAAAACCAAAAGAACTAAAAAGAAACAGGTCCGATGAGAGAAAAGTTAAGAAGTAGGACTCTTTATTATGGGTGAACGGATTAAATATTTCCATATGCTTGCCCTAAACCATTTTATAGTCTGTTTTTATTTGATAATGGTTGAACTGTTTTAATATCAGTGGAACATAGCTATATATATATATATATATATTTTTTTTTTGATAACCGAGGAAGCCACCCAACCCGTCCTTTGGACGACCCGACTGACCCAACCTCGGGGCAACATGAACACCCAGTAAACTCATGTGCCAGGCAACCCACCCTTTGGGTGTACTGGTGGCCATCCCTAATTGAAGCTGGTGAGAGTCGAACCCTGACCTCTCCTATGGAAAGGTGGGAAAGCTACCACTCAGCCATCAGGTGATGGTTATATATATATATATATATATATATATATATATATATATATATATATATATATATATATATATATATATATATATATATATATATATATACCCGGCCTGATAACAGCTTGGGAATAGTTCTAGGAGATCTTAAGAATCTTGAAGGGGTTTGGATTTGTATATATATATATATATATATATATATATATATATATATATATATATATATATATATATATATATATATATATATATATATATATATATATATATATATATATATATTAACAGCTTGGGAATAGTTCTAAAGAGAAACTCACCCCCACTTTTCAGAGAAGACGAACCGAATTCCCAAATTTTCAAGAAACAAAAGAATACGAACTGAATTCACCATCTTTCGAGATGTCAACCGAAGAGAAAGAAAAAAGTGGCCACGCCGGCGGTTTAGAAATGAAAACTTCCACTTATGCCCAGATCAAACCTAGATTTGATGTCGGTAGCCCGTCGGAGGCCAAGAAGCTCCGGGACGCAAGAGAGAAGAATGTAATCCCTGGTGAACCGTTGGACAACCTTGAACTCGGTAGTAATGAAAAGACCCCTTTCTGCAGCAGCCGCCGCGGCTCCAGTCAATCACCTTCATCTTCCCACAAACATAGCAGAGACCGGGGGAAGGTCCTGCCGATGCTGAAACCAATCAAGATCCTCCGTTACCTCCTCCTACAGAGAAATTGGAAGAGAATTCCAATACAACTTTTTCTTTGGCCCTGATTGCGGCTAGTGCCACGGCAAAGCATTACATACCCGACGTTTTCGAGAAATCTGGGAATGACTCACCTAATCCTCCCTCATTTGATCAATGTACAGTCACGTACCGAATATAGCAGACGTTAAATGCAACGGCGATGTTCACCGCCGTATTAGTATTACTGGTCCAGAGAACGATTTCTTCCTTTTGGTTTCTTGACATGGGGGAAAGGCAGAGGGTTCAACGATGGTGCAGTTTGTTGAGCCTAGGGGAGCTGATCTTTATGGTATTTTCAGGGTTCTTCCTCTATATCAGAGGAATAGTTGACGAAGACGAGTTGTCCGCAATTCTCACAAAAGCTGGAGTCATAATGATCAGCTTAGCCTACGCCTTGTTTCTTGGTATTGTGCTTTTGAAGTGGTGTTCGAAGAAGAAACGTCATAATCAATGTCATCATCACGATGAATAGTATGTCAAACCCTTTCAATTCTTAGTCGTTTAAATGTGAATTTGGTATTTCTTGTCGATATTAGGTCACAGTGTTGAGTTTTAAGGTCAATTTGGGTCTTTAGGTCATAGTGTGAATTTGGTTTTTCTTGTCGATATTAGGTAATAGTGTTGAGTTGGACATAGTCATATACCATTTGGCGATTCGTGTCAATTTGGGTCTTTAGGTCATAGTCATATACCATTTGGTGATTCGTGTGAAGTTCAAGGAAATAATCGAATATTTTTTTAGATTGGTGATTTGTTTATAATAGAATATCATACATTAACACTAATCACTTGCTTCAAGATATTCACAATCATTTGTTTAATGAACTAAAGAATATAAGCTACTCATGTCCGTCAAAGAATATAAGTCGGTTTACGACTTTACGATTTACGGTAAAAATTATATAAGTATTGCAAATCGGCTACAAGAATAAAGGCACATTATAAATCCCCGAAATTTACCCTTTTAAGGCCTTCCGGTGTGCCCGAGCTCGGGCTAGTGCGACGACCGCGAAGAGTGCAGTGAACACCGCCCCGCCCGTGCGAGCCCCTCGCATTTTGACCCCGCGCGAGCCTGAGACGTCGTGCGACGTTGGGTTTGAGCCGTTGGCTAACCACTATAAAAATGGTCGTTGAATGTTTTAAAAAAAATTTAAAACACACACACATATATATATATATATATATATATATATATATATATATATATATATATATATATATATATATATATATATATATACACACACACATCCAACACAATTTTTTCACACTTCACATCTCAAAACATTCTCCAAACATTCTCCAAAAAAAAATTCAAATGGCTCCCAAACAATCATCCCAACGAAAATCAAAAGCCGCGAAGAATATTTTTCCGCAATCGTCACTGGAACCCGCTCCTTACATTCCGCAAATGGAGCGAGCGTTTTTTTGCCCACCTCAATTCCAATACCAATAGATGCCCCCATAATTCCAATACCCGTAATCGCCCTTCAACCCGTTTTTCGGGACACCTACTGGGGGACCTTCCGGGGCTTTTACGGACCCACAACCGCAACATATCAACACTTCCGATTCGAGCGACGAGGCGGTGCCGGAGACACAACCGGAGGATTTCGAAGAATCCAAGCCCGAAGAAATCCCACTACAACGAAAAAGCCGAAAGAAACCCACCGGTCCCGCTCCCGCTCAAGCGTTATGCTAGCCCGTGCTTGGTTTGCCGTTTCCGAGGATTGCGAGTCCGGAAATGCTCAATCAAAAGCACATTTTTGGGAGACAATTCGCGTATTATTTCACAAAAATTTGGGACGTGATTTTTATCTTTCCAAAGATACGTTGACGACTAAATTTCGAGTCATTAACGGTTACTCGAATAAATTTAACGGCTTGTTCATTAATTTTATGGGGCAACGCGAATCCGGCAAGAGCGATCAAGATATCCTCAAAAAAGCTCTTGCGGTTTACCAACACGACAACAAGGGTAAACCGTTTCGACATATGGCTTTTTGGGAGGTGGTCCGCCAATATCCGAGGTGGAAGGGGGTCAGCACCGATCCGGCACCGACACATGGGTCAAAACGTTCAAAAACATCCGAGACGAAATACACGATGTCTTCGGATGCACATTCCCGATGATTTTGAAAGGTCGATGGGTCGTAATCGGGCGAAGGCGAAAGGAAAGTGTCACACCCCGATCATTGGCGGAATCGATCAAGGCATGATATATTGTTCAAAGTCTCATGACAACTATGTTATAATATGATTAGATTCAATTAAGTACTAAGTATGCAAACAAGATCCACAACATACAAATACAAATCAAATACAATAACATTTATTACATCAAATTTAAATAGTCTTGTGGGTTTCTAAGGTACACCCTACTTTTCATCAACTTCATTCTTCAAATCTGCATCATGGGTAAAAACAGGTCAACTACGAGAGTTGGTGAGTAATCTAGTTTTATTAAAGAAAATTGTGAGTTTGAATAATTTGAAATTTGTTTTATACAGTTTATAAATCAAAAATTGATTAACAAATGATAACAACAACAATAAGTCCTCACACTATATATACATATATATGTATATATAGGATGGAGCATCTAATCATCATACACACACAACCACGTGCGATCAATCACCTTAGCGTCCCAAGGCGGGGTGGTCAACCCAATAGCGCTATTATTGTCCATAACGTACCTCAAGAATACGGGCATAGTCATGGAGATTAGACTAAAATGATAATGCACTACAAGTACATGTAGCGTAAACAAACAATAATTATACAAATAATGATTCAAGTATAAATGTCCCAACAATGTCTCAATTGTGATAAAATAATAAAATGAAGTTGGAACATATTAAAACCACATGATACACCCCAAAAGTATTAAAAATTATAAAATATGGGGTAGATTACTCACATTAGTCCAAACGGAATACGCGTGTTGTACGATAGACGGCTCGGGTCAAAACGACGTGGAACCTATTATAATTAATAGTTTTGGTTTAGGAACTACTAAACGGGAATGGAGTATTAATAAAAATAATTAGACACATATTCTTATATTATATGAATTAACAATAATCAAATTTTGTTTTGAATATTAATGTATTCATAGGTTAGATGAATTTTAAATTGAATTAATTACTTTACTTAATTAATTTATATTTTCACTTTAGGCAAGATTTTAATAATTTCTTATTAAAATAATAACTTGTCAAATTATAAGTATTTACAGATTTTATATATTATAAACAATTATTTATATGAAATAATCATTAAAAAGGCATTTTTACATGCTTAGATATTTAGGAAAATGGTTTTAAATACTAAACAGTAATGAAACATTCTGAAATTATCAGAAAATAATTATTTCATAAAATAGTAATTACTGTAAAATTTGCATATTTTTCTTAACTGCTTTAGTATTTATTTAATATTTTAATAATTAAACCACAACAAATTTCGGGAAAAATAATAAATCATTCCCAAAACTTCTGTAAAATTAACCATAGTTTTCTAACATTATATTGAGCCTACTGTAAATATTTTGGATATTTTTGACTATGGGGAGTATTTATTATGTTTTTCAATATTAACTAATCAATAAAATCATAAATAATAGTAAGGTGTGAAAAATATAAAATCTAGTTTTTAACATACATAACTATATTTTGCAATTTATTTATATACAACAAAATAAAATACAAAATAAGCATCAAACAGTAATATAAATGCATGAAACTTTATAAATCCACTTTACTGAATATATGGGTTGTTCCACAATTTTCCCAGAATTTATTGACTGCAAAAAGTATTTTATGTGAATTATTGCCTTATTATATTGCAATAATTATAGTAATTCAATAAAAATAAGTTATTTTCTGAAAATTTCCAGAACTTCTTATTTTATTTATGGGATTCTGAGAAAAATCAGGTTTATGCATAAAATGAGTTTTAGATAGTTTGGTGGATTTAATTTGTTTCATGTATGAATTTGGAACTTTTAACAACATACATTGATGAATGCTTCAAGAGGGATGGAGATTTGAGTATGAGGGATTGTTCTTGGCTGGAAAATTGATATTTCTTGGAAGAATTTCGAGATTGAGAGTGAGAGAAAGAATAGAGAGGGTTTGAGTGGTGATGAGAATAATGTGTTGAGAGAAAAATGAAAGGAAAGATGATGGGAGGTGTAAGTGGGAGACAATGAGAATAACCTTTTACTTTTGGTGGTCTTCATAATTCCCCACTAACACAAGCATCTTAAGAGTTTTATAAAATTTAAATGTAGTGTTTATAAAAATAGAGTTTTATAAAAAAAATAGGTTATTATTTGATTATAACAATCTACTTTGATTTGAAGTTTAATTATAGCATTCAAGTTTGATTATTTTAATTTAATTAGAGCATCATACTTTGATTTAATTTTAATATGGTATTATAATTTAATTTGATTATAGTTATAACGTTATACTATGCTATATTGCTATTAACGTCAATTTATATCGTAGTGTAAGGATTTTGATCCTATTAGCATCAAGTAATCTTGAGTAGGGTTTATTAAATTTCCAATTGGGTTGGGTTGACCCGATTCCATTTTAGGCGGATGTCACAGTCTCCCCTACTTTAGGAAATTTCGTCCCGAAATTTAAGAAGAGAGTACCTTAAGAGAAAAGTTGCGGGTATTTGGTACGCATTTGATCCTCACGCTCCCATGTATACTCGGGTCCACGTGCTGACTGCCACCTAACCTTGACCAGGGGAATGCGACTTCTTTTGAGTTGCTTTTCCTTTCGGTCTGCAATTTCCAAGGGTTTCTCGATAAATTGCATTGTCTCGTCGATTTGGATATCCTCGAGAGGAACATGAAGGTTCTCGTCAGCTAAACACTTCTTGAGGTTGGCTATATGAAATACTGGGTGAACTTTATTAAGCTCTATTGGTAGATCCAACTCGTAGGCTACTGGTCCGATCCTTTTCAGGATTTTGAACGGGCCTACATAGCGTGGTGCCAATTTACCCTTGCGTCCAAATCGAACCACACCTTTCCATGGGGACACTTTTAACATGACCATGTCACCCACGGTAAATTCAAGCGGTTTGCGTCGCTTGTCGGCGTAACTCTTTTGTCGGCTACGAGCTGTGAGAAGGTTATTGCGAATCTGAGTGATTTTGTCGGTTGTTTCCTGGATAAGCTCAGGACCAACGATTGGAGAATCCACTGTTGCGCGAATTACGTGGGACTCGCCAATTTCATGCCAGCAAATAGGAGATCGGCATTTACGGCCATACAATGCCTCAAATGGTGGCATCCCGATGCTAGAATGATAACTGTTATTATAGGAGAATTCCACCAACGGTAAATGAGAGTCCCAGTTTCCTCCGAAATCTAAGACACACGCCCTCAACATATCTTCGAGTGTTTGAATTGTCCTCTTAGATTGACCATCGGTCTGAGGATGATAGGCGGTACTGAGATCGAGGCGGGTTCCCATGGCTTCTTGAAGTGATTGCCAGAACCGAGAGAGAAATCTCCCATCACGATCTGAAATGATGCTGAGAGGGATGCCATGCCGACTAACTATCTCGTCGATGTAAATCTGAGCAAGTTGTTTGACCTTGAAATGTTCACGGATGGGAAGGAAGTGAGCAGATTTAGTCAAACGGTCAACGATTACCCAAATGATGTCATGTCCCTTTGTGGTACGGGGAAGTTTGGTTACGAAATCCATGGTGATCGCTTCCCATTTCCACTCGGGGATTTCCGGTTGGACCAATAGTCCAGAGGGTCGTTGATGTTCTGCTTTGACCCTGGAACATGTAAGACATTTGGCTACGAATAAAGCAATATCCTTTTTCATTCCCGACCACCAATAATTGGTTCTCAAGCCATGATACATCTTGTCAGCGCCCGGATGAATGGAATATCGAGTTTTATGGATTTCTTCCATCAGGAATGTACGAAGATTGTCGCGATCTGGGATCCAGATGCGATCTTGATAATAGAAAATACCATCAGATTTAGATTCCAACTCCCCATCAATTCCCGTGGGCATGTCATTTTCGGTAATTGCCGAGTGTTGGGCTCCTCGAATTCGGTCACTGAGATTGGACAAGATAGGAGAACATATTAAATGAAATGCTTTGGCATGTTCTTTTCGGCTTAAAGCATCGGCTACGACGTTCGCCTTGCCCGGATGATAGCGTATTTCACACTCGTAATCATTTAGGAGTTCGACCCATCGTGTTTGCCTCATATTGAGTTCCTTTTGATTAAGAATATGTTGCAAGCTCTTATGGTCGGTGAAAATTACGCATTTAGTGCCGTAAAGGTAATGCCTCCAAATTTTAAGAGCAAAAACCACGGCACCGAGCTCCAAATCATGAGTCGTATAATTCCTTTCATGGATTTTGAGTTGTCGCGATGCGTAAGCTATAACCTTTCCCCTTTGCATCAAAACACAACCTAGACCGAGATTGGAGGCATCGCAGTATACCACGAAATCTTCGGATCCTTCAGGGAGTGTAAGAATCGGAGCGTCACACAATCTTTGTTTAAGGGTTTGGAAAGCGTCTTCCTGCTTGGGTCCCCAATCAAATGGCGTACCCTTGCTAGTGAGAGAAGTAAGCGGTAAAGCGATCTTTGAGAAATTTGAAATGAAACGCCGATAATAGCCGGCTAAACCGAGGAAGGACCGAATTTCCTTGGGGGTACGTGGGGCTTTCCAATTCTTGACTGCTTCAACTTTTGCGGGATCAACTAAAATACCCTTGTCACTTACAATATGACCGAGGAATTGTACCTCCTTTAACCAAAACTCGCATTTCGAAAACTTGGCATAGAGCCGATTTCCTTGCAACGTTTGGAGAGTTAGGCGAAGGTGTCTTTCATGCTCTGCCTTTGTCTTGGAGTAAATGAGGATGTCATCAATAAAGACGATAACAAAACGGTCGAGATAAGGTTTAAATACCCGATTCATCAAGTCCATGAATGCGGCAGGGGCATTTGTTAGGCCGAAAGGCATAACAGTGAACTCGTAATGACCATAGCGGGTTCGGAAAGCAGTTTTGGGGATATCTTCTTCCCGTACTCGAAGTTGGTGATAACCCGAGAGAAGGTCGATTTTTGAGAAACATGAAACTCCTTGAAGCTGATCAAAAAGGTCGTCGATCCGAGGTAACGAATATCGGTTCTTGATGGTCAATTTATTTAACTCCCGATAATCGATACACATACGAAACGAACCATCTTTCTTTTTGATGAAGAGAACCGAGGCTCCCCAGGGTGAAGTACTAGGGCGGATAAATCCCTTATCGGTTAATTCTTGGAGCTGACTTGCCAATTCTTGCATCTCGGTTGGAGCCAACCGATATGGAGACTTGGCTATGGGAGCAGCTTCAGGAACGAGATCGATGCGGAACTCTAGCTCACGTACTGGAGGGAGTCCAGATACGTCATCGGGAAAGATGTCGGGAAAGTCTCGTACAATCGGAATATCTTCTATCTTCTTTTCTGTGACCTTTGTTTCCACCACATGGGCTAAGAAAGCCATGTATTCTTTACGTAGATATGATCGAGCTTGAGTACATGACATAAGACTAAGCTTTTTCGAACGAGTCTCGCCATAAATACGAAGACTTTGACCGTCGGCAAGAGGAATACGAATGAACTTCTCAAAACATACTATTTCAGCATGGTTTTGGGATAGCCAATCCATTCCCACGATGATGTCGAAGCTACCAAGTTCCATAGGAACTAAATTGACGGAAAATTTATGACCGCAAAAATCGAAAGTGCAATCTTGGATGACTGCATTGAGTGAAATGTATTTTCCATTGGCGACTTCTACGGTAAAGTGTTCATCAAGAATCGTGCGAGGTGTGTGAAGTATGGGTTCAAATTCCAAAGACACGAAACTTTTATCGGCACCTGAATCAAAAAGTACTGACGCGTAGCAGTCATTTATGAGAAACGTACCATTTACGACCTTGTTATCGGTCTGTGCTTGGGTTGCGGTAATGACAAATGCTCGGCCTTTGGGAGCTGGAACCTGCATTGTTGGATTTGCCTGGGCTTGAGTGTTAATGATTTTGACAAGCCTAGGACACGCGTTTCTGAAATGGGTGGGGTCACCACAGTTGAAGCATGTTCCAGTTGGATACCGGGTTTGTGTTTGCTGATTTGAGGGTAGAGCGAATGGTCGCTGAGTTTTTGGTGCACGGCATGTGTCCGCCAAGTGGCCATAGCGACCACAAGTCGTACAAAGGCGACACGGGCTACTGGACATATGGTGATAGTTACAATGGTTACAGAGGGGGTGAGGTCCGGTATACGGCTTTTTGTTTGGTTGGGTGACTTGGGTGATAGGAGCAGCAGGGGTAATAACAGCATGGTTGTGGTGATGGATTTTCCGCTTCTTTTTGTCGGGTCGGTGTGAGGACTCGGACTTGACAATTAGGGGGGTCTCAGGGGTCGGCTTTTCAGTTGTCATCTTTGAACCTTTGCGTGGGAGGACACCATCGTTCATATTATCCTCGTTGAGTTGACCTACTATTTCAATAGCGGATTCCAGAGAAGATGGCCTGCTGCTGGTCACCGAATCACGGATCTGGCGCGGTAACCCTTTGATGTAGCGGCGTATTGCAGTTTTCATAGGTTGAACCATGTGAGGTAGGAGTCTTGAAAGATCATAGAATCTATTAGTGTAGGTCATGTTGTCTCCTCCCACCTGTTTCAGATTCCAGAATTCCTCCTCGAGAGTTTGCAATTCGCTGTCCGGGCAGAACTTCTCTATCATGCGTTCCTTTAGTTTTGACCAGGTCATTCCCAAGGCAACACCCTCTCCTTTTGCCCGTTTTTCTAGGTTCCACCATGAGAGAGCATGACCTTGGAGGCACCCTGTAGCGTGACGTACCATCAGGTCCTCAGGGCACTCGCTGTGGATGAAAGTACTCTCCATTTCTTCGATCCATGTGAGGAGTGCGGTGGCACCATCGTTGCCTTTGAAGTAAGGCGGATTACAGCTATGAAAGTGCTTAAACGAGCAACGATGAGTGGTTGCTGGAGCTTGCGGCTGAAGAGTTTGAAGATGGGTTGCAATTGTTGGGATGACATTTGCTACCTCCTTAGCGATAAGGGCGGCTAGCCTTCGGTTGTTACGAGCAGCGTATGGGGGTCGTAATGCCATCTATGAGAAACACGCATATGGACTTGTGAGTTATTTGTAAATTGATTATGGAAATTAAGTTTGTAGACATTGTTGGGTAAAAGGATTGTAAAACACTTGTTGGGCCATGGTTAGGAGTGTTGGGCACCTTTTGGGCTTTCCATGGGTACTAAATGTGAAGCATGTAGCAATTGCGTGGGCCCCCACAATACTAAGTTTTCACATGTTTTTCCCACTTCAAGGCCCATTAGGGAACTTAATAGTCCAATGAGTTGGCCATTTTGGAGTGTATCCTTTCGGATACGTTTGATAAGGTCGGGTATTTTGATGGCTCAAAAGTAATGTGAGTGACGCGCTTTGGCCTATAGGTTTGGGAACTCTCGCCTTTGGTCCCCAGGTAAGCAAACTGGTCCCTCGGTTGATTGGGATGTATACGAATGCTTACCTAGTCAGGACTTTCGGGCTACCGGCACCTCCCCCTTCCAGTTACTACGCGTCCATTGCTTTGATCCTACCCAACTAGAGTGGATGACTTTTAATTTCCTATGAGCTCTAAGGAATATATATGTATATAAATTTTTATTTTGAAACCATTTGAGTATGTATGTGATTTTAAGAGAAAGGGGAGAAAATTCACAAGTGTATGCACACATATAAGTGTCGGGAATAATACCTAAGCACATAAGGGAGCAATTAGCACACAAAGGTATTCCTAGGATTTTCTAAGTGTGAATTGCATGCAGTTGTGTGTGCATTTTATAAACTAGCATACGAGAGGACCCTAGAGGCTATAGACTAGGTCAAGGCAATTAACCTAATTCCCTATAGTCAAGGGCTCTGATACCAATCTGTCACACCCCGATCATTGGCGGAATCGATCAATGCGTGATATATTGTTCAAAGTCTCATGACAACTATGTTATAATATGATTAGATTCAATTAAGTACTAAGTATACAAACAAGATCCACAACATACAAATACAAATCAAATACAATAACATTTATTACATCAAATTTAAATAGTCTTGTGGGTTTCTAAGGTACACCCTACTTTTCATCAACTTCATTCTTCAAATCTGCATCATGGGTAAAAACAGGTCAACTACGAGAGTTGGTGAGTAATCTAGTTTTATTAAAGAAAATTGTGAGTTTGAATAATTTGAAATTTGTTTTATACAGTTTATAAATCAAAAATTGATTAACAAATGATAACAACAACAATAAGTCCTCACACTATATATACATATATATGTATATATAGGATGGAGCATCTAATCATCATACACACACAACCACGTGCGATCAATCACCTTAGCGTCCCAAGGCGGGGTGGTCAACCCAATAGCGCTATTATTGTCCATAACGTACCTCAAGAATACGGGCATAGTCATGGAGATTAGACTAAAATGATAATGCACTACAAGTACATGTAGCGTAAACAAACAATAATTATACAAATAATGATTCAAGTATAAATGTCCCAACAATGTCTCAATTGTGATAAAATAATAAAATGAAGTTGGAACATATTAAAACCACATGATACACCCCAAAAGTATTAAAAATTATAAAATATGGGGTAGATTACTCACATTAGTCCAAACGGAATACGCGTGTTGTACGATAGACGGCTCGGGTCAAAACGACGTGGAACCTATTATAATTAATAGTTTTGGTTTAGGAACTACTAAACGGGAATGGAGTATTAATAAAAATAATTAGACACATATTCTTATATTATATGAATTAACAATAATCAAATTTTGTTTTGAATATTAATGTATTCATAGGTTAGATGAATTTTAAATTGAATTAATTACTTTACTTAATTAATTTATATTTTCACTTTAGGCAAGATTTTAATAATTTCTTATTAAAATAATAACTTGTCAAATTATAAGTATTTACAGATTTTATATATTATAAACAATTATTTATATGAAATAATCATTAAAAAGGCATTTTTACATGCTTAGATATTTAGGAAAATGGTTTTAAATATTAAACATTAATGAAACATTCTGAAATTATCAGAAAATAATTATTTCATAAAATAGTAATTACTGTAAAAATTTGCATATTTTTCTTAACTGCTTTAGTATTTATTTAATATTTTAATAATTAAACCACAACAAAATTCGGGAAAAATAATAAATCATTCCCAAAACTTCTGTAAAATTAACCATAGTTTTCTAACATTATATTGAGCCTACTGTAAATATTTTGGATATTTTTGACTATGGGGAGTATTTATTATGTTTTTCAATATTAACTAATCAATAAAATCATAAATAATAGGAAAATATTAAGAGAAATTCATCAGACTTTTTATTTATGATTAACATGGTATATATGATATTCTGATAAGGTTTTATAATTTTTGTACATGTGTAGCTATTTATTATCAATTTAAACCATTAAATAATCATTAAATCAGGGAAAATAAGCAAACATGGTTACAAAAATATGTAAATTTTGTCATGGAGTCTTTAAAATGTTAATAAGGTGCGAAAAATATAAAATCTAGTTTTTAACATACATAACTATATTTTGCAATTTATTTATCTACAACAAAATAAAATACAAAATAAGCATCAAACAGTAATATAAATGCATGAAACTTTATAAATCCACTTTACTGAATATATGGGTTGTTCCACAATTTTCCCAGAATTTATTGACTGCAAAAAGTATTTTATGTGAATTATTGCCTTATTATATTGCAATAATTATAGTAATTCAATAAAAATAAGTTATTTTCTGAAAATTTCCAGAACTTCTTATTTTATTTATGGGATTCTGAGAAAAATCAGGTTTATGCATAAAATGAGTTTTAGATAGTTTGGTGGATTTAATTTGTTTCATGTATGAATTTGGAACTTTTAACAACATACATTGATGAATGCTTCAAGAGGGATGGAGATTTGAGTATGAGGGATTGTTCTTGGCTGGAAAATTGATATTTCTTGGAAGAATTTCGAGATTGAGAGTGAGAGAAAGAATAGAGAGGGTTTGAGTGGTGATGAGAATAATGTGTTGGGAGAAAAATGAAAGGAAAGATGATGGGAGGTGTAAGTGGGAGACAATGAGAATAACCTTTTACTTTTGGTGGTCTTCATAATTCCCCACTAACACAAGCATCTTAAGAGTTTTATAAAATTTAAATGTAGTGTTTATAAAAATAGAGTTTTATAAAAAAATAGGTTATTATTTGATTATAACAATCTACTTTGATTTGAAGTTTAATTATAGCATTCAAGTTTGATTATTTTAATTTAATTAGAGCATCATACTTTGATTTAATTTTAATATGGTATTATAATTTAATTTGATTATAGTTATAACGTTATACTATACTATATTGCTATTAACGTCAATTTATATCGTAGTGTAAGGATTTTGATCCTATTAGCATCAAGTAATCTTGAGTAGGGTTTATTAAATTTCCAATTGGGTTGGGTTGACCCGATTCCATTTTAGGCGGATGTCACAGAAAGGCCGCGGCGTCTTCGAGTTCGGTGAACACCGCCCCCATGGATGACGTTAACGAAAAATTCGATCAACTTTTGTCGACCATATCGGGGCACGTCAAATCCACCGAAGAGAAAAGGTTGGCGAGAAAAAGTTCCCGCCTGAACAAGGACCGGACGATCGACATGCTAGTCTTGGTGCAACCCACCGAGCATCTCACCGGCGCGGCCCTCGAGTTGGCGTTAAAGTTGAAAAACGACATCGTCAAAAAATATGGGTTGTAGTTTTAATTTTTTTAATTTAGTTTAACGTAATGTTTATGTTTTTTAAATTTTAGTTTAACGTAATTTGTCGTTTTTTATTTTAGTTATAATTTTATTTTTAAGTTTAATTTAGTTTAATTTTAATTTAGTTTATGAAATTATTTATTGTGTTTTTATTTTAATTTAAATTTAGTTTTTAAATTAAAAAGTGAGAGGTAGTGAAAGGTGACCATTTCCGGGGGTAAGGCGAGGTGAGAGAAATGCTGACCGGATGCTCAGATGGCAGGCAAAAAGTGAGAGCAGGAGAGAGGACACTCCTGAGGGCCTAAGAAATAAGTGTATTTTAAAAATTCTAATTTACATATTATTTATATATATGATTAAAACCCGTCTTTTTTTTCCTCCCGGTGTACGTTTTTTTTGTGTTTGTGTAACGCGGGTTTTTTGGATCCGTTTTTGGATCCATTTTCCCTTTGGCGGATCCGCTTTGTCTCTCTCTTTTATTTCACTTCTACTCATTCACCACCGCTTCCATTCACCACCATGGCTCTCATCCGGTTTCAAACTCATCCTTTGTTTGCTTTGAAGAAGTCGATCTCTTCTCTCTTATTGATTTTCATCACTCATACCTTTCGTATTTATAGGGTGTAAGATCAAGTCTATCGATAAGACTACAGTATGTGCGTGTGGTGTTTGTCGATCAAAAACCCTTTTCTAAGCATCAAGAATTAAGCGACCCAACACTTCTTCAACCCTTTCCCCGCATCTTTCTCTCCAAGCATATCCATCTGTACATGGGTTTTGTACTTCGTCTAGAACATTAATTGATCCAACGCTTGCTTCTGTATAGCGAAAAGAAGGGGGGAGAGAAACGGAGCTACCGAAAGTGAGATGTGGGAATCGATCTTCCTGACGGTAGCAGCCACGGCCGATAACAACATCGGAAAAGTTCTCCAGAAGAAGGGGACTGTCATTCTCCCTCCTATCTATGTATGTTTCATTTACGCATCAATTCCCTGTGTTGGTCGTCTGTGCATCTATGCATATTTTTTTGTCGATACTTAAGTTCTCGATCTATTGCATTTTGCATGTGTCTTATGTGCGTAACTATTGTTGATGTTATAATGTTGATTGCGACTTCACTTCGATCTCCATCTGTTATGATTTATTTTGCAAATCAGCTACAAAAAGCATTTGAACATTGGTAATGTGGTTTTAGATTTACATATGGTAGATGTGAAAATATTCTAATTTCTTGATAATTAGTATAATTAATCTGAAAATACGAATTGATATCCCTAAAAAATGAGCTTGTGAATCTGTTGTAGGGTTTACTATATGACCAAGTTCCACAGCATTCTCCTATCTAAGACCAACTTATTTTGCAGGAAAGAGTCCACTTTTGACTTATTTGAACTGTGGATATGGAATCTTGGCTTCATTGCTTGAAATTGATATGCAGTTGTTTTATTTTGTAGGTGGTAAGAGCATATGCTTCTAATAAGCCATGGCTGATAGGCTTTGTAATGGATATCTTTGGGGCATTGCTGATGTTAGGCGCATTATCCGGAACGAGTGAGATTTTGATTTACAGATGATTGGGAGACTTAATTGGATGGCTGATCGATCCGAAAAGGGCCTTACTCAAAGTGGAGGAATTATGGTAAACTACATCTACATGTAATTAAAACAACTAAATAAAGTCTAATTGAGAAACAAAGTTAGAGCATAATCCTTCTCTATCTCATTAATGTTTTACTTTTATGTATTTTAGTATATTTATTGTGTTTTTTGCCATTCTTTAATAGGTATTGATGTTTATAATGATTAAATGCAAGGTTGTGGTTGCCCCTATATACCTGTGGCCCAAAAGCATGTCGAGAAGTCAATCAGCTGCAAGGTTTGACTATTGCTTTGACCATTCTTAAAGTTCTATTGTATTGCATATCAATATTATTCATATTATAAATGCTTTTTGAAGTGTTTTTTCTGTTTGGTTGAAGTATGTATGGTCAACCATTATCATACAAGATCACGATATGTCAATCAGCTAAAGGTGCCCTATTCATTTCAAGGAAAGAGAGGTGAAAGGAATCTCATTCATGTATCAGGATCGATTTCTTGATTCTAAATTTCTAAACTTTTATAAATTTCAAATAAATATTATTTGTAGTAAATGTCGATTTGATAGTTTTTCTGGTAAAAAATGGTTGAAATTTGGACTCGTGTTTTTAATAATGAACTTATATATAAGGCATAGTTTAATAGGAAACCTTGGCATACTGCAAAAAAAAAAAATAAAAAGAAAAAAAGAGTTAAACTTAGGGACGAAAATGTAATTTACTTTAGAAATTTTTTCTGAAAGTAGAGTTTTTTAGCAGTCTACTTTCATTAAAGTATTTATTATAGCAAATTACTTTCATTTAATTGTTTTTATAGCAACTTACTTTCAGTTAAATGTTTATTATAGCATCTTACTTTCATTTAATTGTTTATTATAGCAACTTACTTTTATTTAGGTCCTTATTTCATGGTTTAAGTTTAAGTTCAAGAGATGGAGGGTACTTGATTCTAGATGTTTTAGGTTATGCATGCAGTTTAATCGTTTGTACACATTTATAGTTATCAATATTGAAAAGATGTCAGAGTTGTAGCTTTTGCTGTTTTTTGGTACACGAATTAAGAAATACATGTGTGATATTAGATCTAAACTTTACTAAACTTGCTTTATTTATATGTTTAGCTCAAACAAAGATGTGGGATGAAGTGAGCTTCCACACCTGTCATTGTTTTTGTAATTTTTATTCATTGATATATACATACATACTTATATGTAATGATTTTTAGATGACTGTTACATGGACAAGTAGATATGGAATTAATGAAGCCGTGCCTTTTGTTGAATGGGGTCAAACAGGTGGAGAATAAAGGCTTTCTTCTGCTGGAACTTTGACTTTTAACCATGGAAGCATGTGTGGTGCGTATATTTTTTTATTTAAATTTCTTTGAAAAAACACTTGGCCAATGAACCACCAATAAGCTAATAATCAAGAAGATCTTTCTGTTATAAGCGGCGGCAAACCCACGTTACTGATAGCAGATAGTTTCCAGAGCCAAAATGTTTCTCTTGTGATTGACTCTTATTGTTTTTAATTTGAATTTTTTTATTATTACGGAACCCAAAAAACTTGCCAAATTGATTCTAATCTTATGGGTGCTACAATTTGTTTTAGGCTTTGATATTTGAAGAGATGGTGTCTTTGGTTCTATTATCTGATGATCATGCTTTACAGTTCAACAATAATTCACATGTATATAAGTGACAATGTAATTCATTGGTCTATGCATTTACTTTGACAACTTACATGGTGAATTTAGAAAAATTCGTTCAAGTGGTAGTGGGTGTTCCTTCTCTCATCGCCCCGTGCAAAGCACGGGATAGCCACTAGTTATGATTGATATAAGTTGTTTACTATCATGAGTAAGATAAATTATTATTATTGATATTATTGATACAAGTACTTTACTGTCATGACTATGGTACATCGCCTATATTAGTAAAGAAATAAAGTTTCTATATCTCCTATTATAGTTATCTATTTTGATTTAAACCCATTTTAACCTTATGTTGGTTGGGTGACATTTATTTTTTCTGGTGATTGAAGCCTTCTTTTACTTGACATTTCTTTTTTCACTTGAACTATATTTTAATCCGTTACCTAACATTTTATCCGTCCACTTTGCAAGCATTAGTGTTTCACTATTTTATCCTTCTAGTAGTCTTAGCCTCTTAGGGGTGTTTATAAGTCGCTCATTATGGGCGGAAAAAACACAAATGCATCTATCACAGAAAACAGTAGCTCACAAGCATGTCAAATATTTAAGAGTAAATTATACTTTTGGTCCATGTGGTTGTCCCAAAATTACGGTATTAGTCATCATTTTCAAATTTCACGCTGATGGTCCTGTGGTGGCCAAAATCTTGCATTTTTGGTTCTTGATCAGATAAAAAGACTAATTAACCCTTTTTAATTTCTTTTTGAATTTTCTTTTAATAAATTATTTATTAAATTAATTAAAAAAATACCCCATCCCACCCCTACCCCTACCCCGTCTCTCTCTCCATCACCTACATCCTCTTCTCCGGCGACAGATGCTGTCTACCGGCAAATCTCTCTCCCGCTTTTAATTTTAATAAAATCTTAACGACACACTAACACAAGATCGTTGAGGTCTGTCATGGAAACCAAAGCAAAGAAACAATAAATAACCCATCAAGAAGAAAGTCTACATTTGCCTGGTAAAATATTGTGTCCACTACGACCACTCTGGAGCACTTGGAGATCGTACCAGAATTAAGAATCATTTTAGCGGAGAGCGGCTCAAACAGGAGAATCCAGGAGAAAGACCACCATGATTGCGACTCCGAGGACTATTAACGGTCACCAGAGGAAGCTCATGCATCGGTGTTATTGGCTCGCGTGCTCAGCCATGTTCCGCCACCGGGAATTGGAATTGACTGAAGGAACGTGAGGAAGTTGAACATACAAATCAGATGGTTGCTCGACCTCATTATTTCACACACTCTCTCCAGAATATATAATTATATGTTTGTTTCATACCGAAGTTCTGTTGCAGGTGTGGTGGGATGTATGTTGTGTGTGTATGTGTTTGTTTTGAAGGTTTTTTTAAGCGTGGGTTGAATGACGAGGATAGTAGAATAAATTTCAGTTGAAATTGGGTTTAAGATTAAACAATATATTTGACGCCTAATCAAAGCTAAGGAACCAGAAGCCACTCGATTTGTAACCCTAGCAACAAAATTGCTTTAAAATGAACAATAAGCATATCTGTACAGTTTGGAAATCAAATAAACCAATTGTTTAGCGATCAACTCGTCTTCTAAAGAAGATGGTGCAGTTATTTAAGGAGAAACGAGAATAAGGATGAAAGCAGTTGCATCGAAAACAATCATCAATTCTTGATCTCGATTTTTCTGGGTTGGTCTTCACATGGAATCAGCGATGATTTTTAATAGTGGAGAAAGAAAAGAGTTTTACTTGGGTCTTTTCACAGTTCTATCTAACTGGTTGAAGAGAAGATTGCCGGAAAATCGTCTCCCCGACGGTTGAAGAAAAGGAGACGGCAACAGTACCAAATCTGTCCATGGATACGAGAGAGAGAGAACGGGGTGTGGGGGTTGAATTTTTCTTTTTCTTAAAAGAAAAAAGAAAAAGAAATTAAAAAGAGTATATTGGTCTTTTTACCTGGCTAAGGGACCAAAAGTGCAAGATTTTGTCCACTACAGAGACCATCAACGTGAAATTTGAACAGGGCCGTCTCAAGCCGATTTGGGGCCCGGGGCGAAATATAAAATGGGGCCCCTAGCGATAAACTTTTTTTATAATAAAAGATGGCGGTACCTTCGGAATTTTTTATTAATTTTATAAAATAAATACAATAGCAGGCTGGGAACTCCCCACCTATGAAAAAAAAATGGCCATGGGACAATACCACATGTGCCAAACAACCTAACAACTACATATTACAAAACAAAACAAAACAATAAAAAGGTCAGAACATGCTCTGAACCATAATACATAACAACAACAAAATAAAACTCTAAATAAACTTACATATTCGAGTCTTTTTAGATGCAAAGTCATCAATAATGGTATCACATTTAATATTGTCTAACATATATTTCTCTATACATAATATAGCCAAACCATTCAATCTTTCTTGTGACATTGATGATCTGAAATAGTTTTTTAATAATTTTAATTTTGAAAAACTTCTTTCGGCGGATGCTACGGTAACCGATATAATTAATAGAATTCGATATGCAATGACAACATTTGGATAACAATTTTTATATTTAACAAACTCTAATATTTCAACCTCGAATATAAACACATTTGGCAAAATCGTTTGCAATACTTTAAGTTCCGAAATAAAATCATTTAAGTCTACATCACATAAGTTATTATGAGAAAAAGTATATATATATATATATATATATATATATATATATATATATATATATATATATATATATATATATATATATATATATATATATATAAGTCACTCATCACGTAGCTTGGCATTTAACAAAAATCGTAGCTTAGCATTTCACAAAATGAAGTTGGCAATTTATAACTTTCAATTTAGAGCATCAAAGGTTGAAACATATCCCACATCGGATGCATATAAAGAGTCGCTTGGTTTTCTTCTATTATAAAAAGGATGAAGCGAATGCTTTCTAACGGAACTGCTTCGTTACCACATCTATTTGCAGAAAAAATGGGTAACTCATGTGGCTTTTTTAAAAGGCCCTCAAAAAAGAATTTCACGGTTTGGGGGCCCTTTGGCGTTTGGGGGCCCGAGGCAGTCGCCCAGCTTGCCCAGCCCATTGGGCCGGCCCTGAATTTGAAAAGGATGACTAATACCGCAATTTTGGGACAACCCCAGAGACCAAAATTGTAATTTACTCAATATTTAATTTTGTTGAGCCCACCTAGCTAAGCCGAGGAGATATAAACCCTAAACTAAAACCCATAGCCGTTTTAAGAGACTGTTAAAAGTTAAGGCCTTTTTGATTTTTTCAAGGATTATATAGCTGCTTAAAATGGCCATATTGTCCTTCTTACTTTGTATTAGGGATGAGTTTTTTGGACCAAGAACCGACCCGACCCGAGGACCCGACCCTAACCAGGACCGAGCCGGAACCGGTTTATGTAAAACGGGACGGTTCACGGTTCTGGGTAAAACGAAATTCGGGTTTCTGGTTCTTCGGTTCCGGTTCTATCGGGGCCAGAGAAAAACCCGACCCGACCCAACTATTAAAAGGAATTAATTGAACAGTTTTATTATGCAATCCGGTTGTATTACGTGATCGTGAAGACGTAAACCCAAAAAAAAAACCCTTCGTCTCCTCGTCTCCCTTCTTTCCCTCTGTAATCGACGACTACCCTCCCCAAAAAATCGAAGTCTATCACGTGCTCAATCAACGAAGCTGATCCCACCCCTCTCAATCATCGAAGCTGCTGCAATGGTGATAGAAAATTGGGTTCATTCCCCCTCTGAAATTGATCAAGTAAGTAACTTCCTATACTCAAGAATAAAACTGCATTCAATAACGTAATATGATGGAGAGACGGATGATTCATTGATTCCTGTTGCCAAATGCCAATCACCATAAATAAATAAATTACTAATGCACAAAGGTCTTGGCTGCTTTCTTTGACTTGTGCACTTTCAAACCCCATTCATACTTCATCCACCAAATGAGATTTTATACTCTGATCATACAAATTCAAAAACTATTGAAAGTCTTACAGTTAACACTTTACGTATTGTAAATCAAAATTCAAAAACTAAAACTAATGCAAATTCTTTTAAATTAAATTGTTAAACAATCACGTGGCTATAGCAACTCGTATCACATGGATAAAGAGTAAACACTAAAACTAATGGTCCATTTTGACCCATTTTCAAACACTAAGGTGGCGTTTGGTTCGTAGAATGTTTTTGAAGGAATTGGAATCTGGGAAGGAATTGGAATCTGTCAGGAATTGGAATCCAATTCCATATTCTGTTTGGTTGGCAGAAATAGAATTGGAATCCAGTTCCATATTCTGTTTGGTTGGAAGAAATTGCAATTGCAATCTATGTAAAAAGACATATTTGCCCTTATAGTTTAATTCTGCAAAGACTGCTATACTTTAACAATGCGATTGATATTACAAGTATTACATGGTTTCCCTTTTTTGGCTTCATTTCAAGAATTAGAAATTCTATATCAAAATTCAGATCTGTACTTTTTTGTTATAACTAAAAACTCGCAAATCACTCTATCAATCTAGTTTCCCTTTTTTGGCTTCATTTCAAGAATTACCAAATGTTATTTTCGATCATAAACCCCAAATGGGTGTTTCTGTTGACCGACAATCATAAAGCCCAAAATGTTAATTTTCAATCAATTACAGCCCAAAATCAAGAAAGGGGAGTTGTCCCTGTTGACCGATAATCATAAACCCCAAATGGGTGTTCCTGCACAATGATTACGGTTGGAAGGGGTAGAATTTGTTCACCTATAAACAGTTACGAGATGGAGGTAGAGAGACAACTCACCAGCGATGCACAGTGGAGGCTTGCCCTAGCGATGCCGGAAATGTCTTCGGCACTAACCTAGCGATGCCGGCGGTTCCATGATTAGCGATAAAGAGAGTGAGAGAGGGAGAGGAAGAGAACGAGTGTGCGTTTTCGGAACTGACCCAGCGATGCCGGAAATGTCTTCAGTGAGGCGTGGGAAGCAGATGAGAAGACGATGAAGTGTGGGGGAAGCAAGGGTTTAATGTATATGAAAAGGGTAAAATTGTAATCCGGAAAATTCTCCCTTCAAAGGGATTTAATTCCCTCAAGATACCGATGGAATTTAATTCTCTCAAGTCAACGGAAAGTCAACCCAATTAAGGATTCCAATTCCTTCCTAAATCTTGAACCAAACATAGCATTTTCAAGGAATTGGATTCCAATTCCAATGAATTCCATCGAATTCCACCGAACCAAACGGACCCTAAAACTAATGGTCCATTTTGACCCATTTTCGGTTCTTCCTTAGTCCTCCAATAAAGATAAAGTCACAGCCCAACAAAAACCGGCCCAAAACCAATTCATTTGCTTATTCCCGGTTCTACCGGGTCGGAACCGGAAAACCGGAACCGGAACCGCGGTTCTTACCCGTACCCGTTATACCCTATATGGTCCGGTTCTCGGTTCCATACCTCACATATTTTCGGGTCGGTTCCAAACTCGGGCCGGTCCCGGAACCGAACTCATCCCTACTTTGTATAAATAAGTGTTGGTCGTGTTGGTTTCACCATACAACTCAAATCACTTTCCAATCTCATAATCTCGACTATTTACGTATTCTTGTAATATTGATTCTTCATGTGATATTTCAATTTTCCGACCAAAAATGGCATCATTATAATCTTTCGTCAGAGGAGTAGTTGTCGCTATTCTTGAGCCTACTTGGAAAAAAATAAATTTGGATGACTGACATGTGTCAAATGAATGTTAAAAAAAGGCATTATGCAAGACTTGTAAATTCTTGCAACCCAAAGGAGACACTACATTATGAACTGACACTACAAGTTCATGCAAGGAACGTAAAGAAGCAACAAACCCGATCCAAGAAAATACTAGCTCGACACCTCGTTGTTCATGTATATATATTAGTTGCTGTTAAAAGAAAAACTAATTCTTTTTTCCTTATAATAGTATATTAATTTATCACTATTAAGAAAAAAGAAACACTAATTTCCTTAAATGAAAAAGAAGTTAAAAAACACTTTGTTGCTCTCATAGATTTTAAGTGTTTATGGAAAATTAATATATAATAAGTAAGCAAAAATTTCAAATTCAGAAAATTTTGTATAAAAACCATAAATTATTGATGGAAAGCTACATGTAAGTTTAAGTTTGCTAAAATTGTTCTTTCTTATATACACAGGTGGGTACAACTTCATCAACAGCTGTGGATCCCTTACTAGGACTCGGAAAGATTACCAAGGTACAACTTCATCAACAGTGTCTTTTGAAAGTACTAGCGATTGAAGGGTTTTCTCCGATAAAATTGATTAAAGGCAAGTTTTTTTTTTTTGTATGTGAATGATTACAGGGAATCCGATTTTGAGGTTTATGTTTTTTGCATAGGTGAATGGTGACAAGGAATGTGAATGAAGCACAATAAGAAGCACTCTATGTGGGGGTGGGGGGGGGGGGGGGATGCCCCCAATGGCAAATTTTTTTTTACATTAATAGGCAAGTAATTTTCATCCATATATTGTAAATATAAGTGGTGCCCTCAACTATAATTCGAAACAATAAGGATGCCCCCAATATAAACTCTACATCCGCTACTGGATGTGTTCAGGCCTTAACGAAAGCAAATTACTTTGCATCAGCTCCTTTAGTAGTTGACTATTGACATTTTATTTTCTTTAAAATATATTAATTTTGTCTCCAAGGTTGATATGGATTTTGAATATGAACCTATTGGGATTGGGAAATATAGGATCAAGTACCTAATAGAATCGTAGCAAAACTATTTTTGCTGTAATCTGTCCTTTTTGACAGTTTTTTTTACCATCTTGAAAAGTGAAAGAGAGAGCTAAAAGTCTCTGAAATTTAACCAAAGAAGTTCTTTCAAGCACTACATCTACAAACATACTAGCTATGACATTCCGACAAGTATATTTTGTTGAAAGGTAATCTAGACATTTAATGTTAGTTTGTTTCTATTATATGTTAGTTACAATTAAATGTCCGTTAAAAGGTTAGTACTACCGTTTTGTGAAGCGTCGTGATGTTTCTGTGAATCGTTGTGATGACTGGGAAAATAACCGTTTGTGATGTATATAAATAGGGATATGTACCGTGTACATACCTCATAAAGTGGATAAAGATAAGTTTGTTTTGATATTTATCTTCTCCTATTATTTGAAAATCTAATTCTTATATTTATCTCCAACATCTTTCAGACAACTTTGGAGTTTTGATCTTCACACGTTTAAACCTGGGACAACAAGAAATATGAAAGATCTTGCAAACCCAAGAAAGGTTAGACACACTTTTCATTTCTCTTTACTTTTAATCCGAACAGATATTTGAACATAAGGGTAAAATGGTCCTTTCCAATTGACAAGTCCCTGCTTCTTTCACCTTCAGTTCCTCAAACGAACAAGCCATATCCAAGCTCGCAGAAGCGATTTCTGTTTATGCCCTTAAAAGCAGCAAAAGAGATTATCTTGATAATTATTTAGGGAACTCATCATTTAACATTTTCTATCTATTTCATAAACCTAAACAAATCTTATCACGATATTCTTCTCTCATTTTGTACAAAGTACACGAGGATGAGGTGGTTGAAAGTGCTAAAACTCTTCTTGATACTTTTGTTTATCCTATTGTTCTATATTTGTTAACTTTCATAATCTAAAATAGTTATGTGGTGCTTGTGCCAATTAATGTGACTGCAATGATCTTTCTATTTCTTTTTCTTACTTGCCCTTTCATACCTTGATGATGTAATGTCAATAAATGAAATTTAGTTAGAGACAAATTGACACGGCATGAAACCATGATAATAATAACTTGATGTATTATTATTATTATTATTGTCTCGTACTTATTTTCTTTTGACTTACATTCCAATAAAAGTATATTGTTATTGGTTAAATGTTAAAAAATGGTATACAATATAAATATCGTCAATATTTAGTATTAACTATCAGAACATAAAAAAGTGTCTATTTTAATTGGAACTAGTTTGGACCCGTGCTACGCACAGGTTGGGTCAGATCGGTGGGTGGCCTAGCTTGTAAGTGGGTCGGGGTGGGTCGGGACGCTTTCTTTTCGCGGATCCTGGTAGGTTAGGCCCAGTCCGACTTTATGTTAGGCCTTACTGCCAGGGGCAACAGCAATAGCAACCTCCTTTAAGAGGGGATAGACCGCTTCAAATCTCTCAGTTGCCTAGTAGGAAGATATAACAAATAAATTTTTTTTTAATTTTATTATGTAGCAATAGCTTTGAGCAAAAATAAATAAAGTAAAAAGGGTTTATATGCAAGAAATAGCAATGTACTTTGAAAAAATGTACCTAATTATATGCAAGAAATAGCAACGTACTTTCATTGATTTGTTTATTGCATCATACTATGAAACATCTGCCCAATTAGATGCAAGAAATATCGACATACTTTCATTGATTTTTATTAGAATATTGTACTTCAAAATTTTACCCAATTGTAGCAATGGCATCCAAAAACAGAGCAATTTTCACTGTTATCACGAATACGTTTTTCAAACTATAATATCCTAATAAGAAAATTCTGAAAGTATAATGCTATAATTGTGTACAGTTTTCAAATTCTGTAATTAAAAAAAATGAAAGTAGAATGCTATCATACATGGACAAATTAAAGTACATCGCTAAATTTTGTATTTATCCCAAATGAAAAGGGTTATATGAAATAAATAGCATTGTACTTCAATTGATTTGCTTATTATAGCATCCTACTTTTGTTTCTTCTTATTACAAATTTGTAACTTGAAATTCTACACAAGTACAGCAATGTCATCCATTATAACCACATAAAATTTTCAAATTTGTCCTAAAATAAAATTAATAAAAGTATAATGCTATAATTGGATAGAGTTTTGAATGTTTAATGTCTTGAACCTTAATAGGACAAGAAAATGAAAATACAATGTTGTAATAGAAAGAAATGAGAGTAGGATGCTATAATACACAAACAAATGTAAATAGGTTTCTATTTCTTGCATTTACCTGAAAAAAAAAAAGAATACATTATTTCAAAAGCGGTTACCTTGACACGAGATGTAGGAGCATTGGAAGGTAGCTCCCATAAGAAGCTCGAGAGCTGATGGTGGCACCACGCCCTCCCCTTTCCTCACAGCACCAATAACTAAAATTGTACGCGTTTTTGGGGAAGATAAATTCCTATAAATAAAGTGTTATTTGGATAAATGATGTTTACAAAGAAAGTATAAGTAGGGAAAACTGGAATACATAGCATCGCACTTTCATTTCGTTCTAATTTGGTCACTGAACTTTAAAAATTCTTAACCATTCAACCATATCAACATTCTACAAGTTTCTTGGTCTAATTACCCAAAATAATAAATTATAAACAGAACTGTAGTTTTAGGAACGATTTTTAAAAATCTAGTGACCAAATTAGAAGTGAAGTAAACGTACGTTACTATTTATTGAAAATTTCCTAAATAAATAAGTGTTAAATGCAAGAAAAAACAGCGTACTTTCTTTTGTTTGTTTATTATATCATTCTACTTTCATTAATTTATTTATTATAGCAATTCTCTAAAATAAATAAGGGTAAAACGCAAGCAATAACAGAGTACTTTCGTTGACTTTTTATTATAACATCCTACTTTCGTGTCTACTTATTACAACATTGTACTTTATAGAATCTACTCGATCATAGTAATGCCATCCACATATAAAGCAATTTCCACTGCTATAAATTGGTAGATTCTTTAAAGTACAATGTCCTAATAAGGAAGATAATGAAAAATATGAAAGATATAATGTTGTAACATAAAGAAAAGAAGGTAAGATGCTATAATACACAAATAGAAGAAAGTACGTTGCTGTTTCTTGAGATAACAGTAACCAGATTCTATGTATATGTTTCTTACCTCTCAAGCAACTACAAAATAAGGTCTCTAGATTGAGGATTACCACCCGATTACTAGTGAGTATTGGTAAGAGCAAGTGGACCCACATCAAAAGCCCCACAACCAGGTCCCCTTGGCAAGCCTATATAAAATCCAATCTTTTTTAAGTTGATAAAATTAGAAAAGGAGTGAAAGTACGTTTCTATTTTGATTGGTTACCTGTGTGATAGTCCACAGTAGGACTGGCAGCTTATCTTGCCTTGATATTTAGAACTGTGTTTTATAATAGGAAGAAGACCGATTAAAACATCAGGTTTTCGCCTTAGTACCATAGCTAGAACCACAAATATGGCAACATGTCAAACAATAAATGCATAATGTGTGATCAATATGAAACATATCATGATTTATATGGTTATTTATAGACCATTACCAGATATTTTGAAGGTGGTTGTTCCCGATTCACAGTACCATTTTGCACTTATAAGACATGCAATATGCTTTTGTATGCGTTAATCCACATATTGTGCTATGTTTCTTAGGGAGTTGATACCATTAGCCCAAGATTACTCTAAGGTTGACTTCAGCACCACAAGTGTGTAGATATGCCCCTTATCGAAAGAGAAATCAATTTTAGGGTAGAAGGGGAACTTACCGTCGGCGGCAGGAAGAAGGACCAACGGCTGCAACAGCGTAAGCTGGCGTCGTATCAACCCGGTTTTTACAATTTCCATATATTTTATATTTTTCAACATAATTATATATTTATAAAACATAAACAATGTAATTTCATCTTTTTTATAGCAAAAAAGATATTTTGTCAAGTTTTTATAAGAAAATTGTACTAAATTTGATGAACTAATAGTGGATTAATCTTAAAACTTTAAGTCTTGAACTTTTTAACCAAGTTTTTAAAGCCGAAATTATAATTTTTGTTCCAACCGTCGCATCAACCCGGTTCCGGGTCACCGGTCCAACCGATTTTTTGAGAAAGCCGGCCGGTTCAATCCGAGTCGGAAATTAGCAAAAACCCGGTAATACTTTGTTCGCTCTCTTCACCGGTTCATAGTTCAACCGGCGGATCAACTCGTGATTTAAAAAATTGGTTGTAAATGAGTTCTTAACTGGCAAATGAAGAATCCTTTGTCGATCATCTACATGTAATTGTTGCATTGATTTTGATTAAAATTTTGAGATCAACTATAGTTTTAGCCCCAAAAATCATATAATATGAATTGAAATTGTTGAAGTTTTTCTAATTCATATAGTCTAATTAACCCAAATTATATGTGTTTCATTTTTAAATCTCATTTATGAGACATTTTGCTAGAAAAAAATATTGATTTTAGCATTGAACTTTGCCAAAAAAATTCATTAACAAAATCGTAATTTGAAAAAAATGATTTTTTGGGAATTTTTTTGGATGATCTGAAAAAGTTTCATTTATCGGTATATTAGCATTGAACTTTACAAAAAAGTTCATTAAGACACGAGTTTGCAAAAAAGTATATTTATTAATCCTACTTTGAAAATAAAATAATTTTCTTATTATAATAATTTTTTTATTGTCAACCGTGTAATTTGCGAGTTTGTAACCTAGTTATATTATAAAAATAAAATTTAAATGATGATTTAGAAATCAAATAGAATAATTGATTGGGAGAGTCTCTCCACAGTCCACATGTAACACCCGACTTATTAACCAAAAACACCCCAAAAATTTTTCATTTTTTTTCAAACCAAATATTTTACTAACAAACATAAGTAGGGGGTATTAGTTAATACAATACGAGTACAAGAGTATCACGAAGTACAATACATAATATTATACATTCTTCAAGCGGGGTCATTACTTCAAATACTAAGTCCTCAGTCACGGACTTTATCCTTCCCCTTGGCGGGATCACGCTCACCTGCAGGGACATATCAAATAAACGGTGAGCTATAGAGCCCAATGAGTAATCAAATCAAGAATAACATGTATAAGAATAAAATTCTCTATACACAGTCAAGTATGTATTATCACACAATACAAAATCAAACATGGCTCACGGGTTCGCCCACTGTTGCCTTCAAAATCAAATATGGCTCACGGGTTAGCCTGCTGTTGCCTAGACTCACGATATGGCTCACGGGTTAGCCCGCTGTTGCCTAGACTCACGGCTTATCCGGTCTTGTCTATATAAGTTTGACTCACAGCTCCGTTCTTGTCTATTATAGACTCACGGCTTATCTGGTCTTGTCATATCATTGATTTGTATTGACTCACAGCTTATCTGGTCTTGTCATATCAAATCATATATCTGTCATTTTTCGTCCCCAAAACTGTTTTCAATCCGCAGCTGCTCATTTATCATTTATCACATCAATATACGAGTGAGATTACTCACCTGAAGATTTGCTACAACTAGCGTTTGTTGTTCCTTGCCTTGAAATAAAATCCGTAGGATTTTGTCCCGTACCTATAATTTCATTTATTATCAAAATGATTATAGGTTAATAACCATTCCAATTAACTCTAATGCAATAGAGTTCAATACAATTTCATAATAAACAATGCCTAGTTAATAAACTTTCCGTTTACTAACTTTTATGAATTTTACTATTCACCGAGGCATTCGGATCGATCTACAGTGCCCCCGAGGGGTCGAAAACTCGATATAAAAATTTTCCCAAACTTTTCAGACCATAACGAGCCTATGGTTCAAATTTGAGCTAAATCGGACAAGCCAAACAAAAGTTAGCATTTTTGATCCCCTGCCTGGCCCCTGCCTGGAGGGCGCACTGCGCCTGGGCGCACCCCGCCTGGCTCCTGGGCGTACTGCGCCTAGCGGCAGTGCAGGTCCCCTGGCCAGTCGCGATTTATGCACTGTAGCTTGCAGTTTTGGTCCATAAGTTCTTAATGTTGTTCTTAATCGTTTGGGGTTTGTTCCTAGGCTAAAACCTTACATTTTGACAAGGTTTTCAACCATCAAAACCCACCCAATCAATCATATGAAGAATTAGGGTTCTTATTTCTAACAACCCCAAAACTTCAAATTCATCAATTATAACAATCTACTTCCATTTTCTTTAGTTAAGTCCTTATTAGTATGACTTAATGGAAGTATTGCATCAACTTAACAACATAATCGTGACTGCAAATGCAGTTTTTGAGTTCTACAAAACTCATCAAGAACAACTAGCAAGAACTTGAAGAACTTACCTCCAAAACTTCCAATTCTACCCTTTGAATGCTATAATCCAACTTGCAACCTTCAATCTTCAAGAAACCTTGCAGAATCGCTCAAGAACACCTCTCCCGTAAGTGCCAAAAATCTGCATACAATGGGAGAAGCTTCCAAGCTTTTATACCTCCAAAAATTACATTTTGGTCCTTGAAGTTGCATTTTTAGGACTTTTGCCACAATTTACATAATTTATGACACAAATTCAGTTTTTATAACATTTTAAGTCCAAGACTCAAAATATTATTACGAAACAAGACCTTTTCTGTCCAAAAGACCAAATTACCCTTTTGAGGTAAAATGACCATTTTGCCCTTTTTATTATAATTTCATAATAAACATGTTTTTGGCGTTACAAATTCTCCTCTCCTTTAAGAGATTTCATCCCCGAAATCATACAAAAAGTTGAGGATATTTCTCCCTCATTTCACTTTCGGTCTCCCACGTCATGTCGGAACCTTTGTGATGACGCCAAAGGACTTTCACCATGCTGATCTTCTTATTTCGCAGCTGTCTTATCTTGCGGTCTAACACCCTCTCGGGTTGTTCTGGATATCTCAACTTTTCATCTACCTCAATTTCAGTAAGAGGTACCTGTTGAGACTTATCAAACAAAGTTTTCCTCAAATGGGACACATGGAATACATCATGTATACCATGAAGTTCATCAGGTAGCTCCAATCTATACGCCACGGCTCCAACTCTTTGGGATATACGGAAAGGTCCGATGAAACGAGGACTCAACTTCCCTTTCTTCCCAAAACGAATTAAGCCTTTCCAAGGGGATACTTTGAGCATTACCATATCTCCTACTTGGAATTTTATTGGTTTCACCCGTTTGTCCGCGTACTGTTTCTGTCTATTCTGAGCTACCTTCAAATTTTCGCGTATCAGTTTGATCTTTTCTTCAGTCTGTGCTACAATTTCGGGTCCAGCCAACGGCTTTTCCCCAACTTCAGTCCAACAGGTCGGAGTACGGCACGGTGCTCCATACAAGGCTTCATACGGGGCCATCTGAATGCTGGAATGATAGCTGTTATTATACGCGAATTCCACTAAAGGCAAATGATCTTCCCAGCTTCCACCGAAGTCTATGACAAAAAGTCCTCAACATATCTTCCAAAGTCTGGATTGTTCTTTCACTCTGACCATCGGTCTGCGGGTGATATGCGGTACTCATAAGTACTTTTGTACCCAATTGCTTTTGAAGACTTTGCCAAAAATAGGAAGTAAATCTGCTGTCTCGGTCCGATACAATCGATGCTGGTAATCCATGTCGACAAATCACCTCATCAATGTAGATTTTCGCCAGTTGATCTACTCTGTACTTTTCTTTATATGGTACGAACTGTGCCGATTTGGTCAATCGATCCACAATCACCCATATAGAATCATAACCTCGCGGTGTCCGCGGCAACTTTGTCACAAAGTCCATAGTAATATGGTCCTATTTCTTCTTTGGAACCGGCAATGGTTGTATTTCCCCGTACGGTTTCTGATGGTTTGACTTAACTTGCAAACAAGTCAAACATTTTTCCACATATCTTCCGATGTCCCTCTTCATTCCAGGCCACCAATACATCGGTTTTAACGTCCGATACATCTTAGTACTGCCCGGATGAACTGCATATCGGCTATAATGGGCATCTTCTAGAAGCAAGTTCCGCGCCTCTCCTTGTTTCGGAACCCATATTCGACCTCTAAAGGTCTTCAATTTCTGAGCATTTTCTTCCAGATGCTTCAAATATCCAACCATTCTTTCGCTTTTTACATTCTTCGGCTTACACGCTTCTTCTTGTGCTGCACGAATCAATTCTGGTAACCGCCTTACTACACCCATGCATGCGGATGTAACTTTCAGAGGAGTTTCTTTTCTGCTTAGAGCATCTGCCACCACGTTCGCTTTGCCAGGGTGGTACTGAATTTCACAATCAAAGTCTTTCAACAGATCCATCCACCTTTGCTGTCTCATATTAAGCTCTTTTTGATCAAATAAATACTTCAGGCTTTTATGATCAGTGTAAATGACAAACTTCACACTGTATAAATAGTGCCTCCACAGCTTCAATGCTAGAACCACCGCAGCTAATTCCAGATCATGAACTGGATACTTCTTCTCGGCATCTTTTAATTGGCGGGACGCATAGGCTATGACCCGACCTTTCTACATAAGCACACATCCAAGGCCAATTCTAGAAGCATCACTGTAGATCACATACTCTTCTCCGCTTTGTGGTAAAGCTAACACCGGTGCTTCACATAAAGCTTGTTTCAACTTCTGGAATGCTTCTTGTTGTTTTTCGGCCCACGTGAACTTTTCACCTTTCTTGGTCAACTTGGTTAACGGAGCAGCTATCGAGGAGAAATTCTCAACAAATCTTCTGTAATAGCCTGCCAAACCAAGGAAACTTCGTATTTCAGTTGGACTCCGAGGCGGTTCCCACTTCATCACGGCTTCAATCTTTGCTGGATCAACTTTCACCCCCTCGGCATTAATTACATGGCCAAGAAACTGGACTTCTCTTAGCCATAATTCACACTTAGAGAATTTTGCATACAACTTCTCCCGGCGAAGCAACTCCAACACTTGTCGCAGGTGCACTTCATGTTCGGCTTGGCTTCGCGAATACACCAAGATGTCATCTATAAACACTATCACCGAGGTATCAAGGAACGGTCGACACACCCGGTTCATAAGATCCATGAACACGGCTGGAGCATTGGTTAACCCAAAATGCATCACCAAAAACTCATAATGACCGTATCGCGTTCGGAAAGCTGTCTTCGGAATGTCTGACTCCCTTATCTTCAACTGGTGATAACCCGACCTCAGGTCAATTTTGGAAAAATATGACGCGCTTTGCAGCTGGTCAAACAAGTCGTCTATTCTGGGTAGCGGGTACTTGTTCTTCACCGTGATCTTGTTTAACTCCCGATAGTCAATACACATGCGCATTGACCCATCTTTCTTCTTAACAAACAGGATAGGGGCTCCCCAAGGCGATGTACTCGGTCTGATAAAACCCCTGTCCAACAATTCTTCCAATTGCTTTCGCAGTTCCACCATCTATGAAGGTGCTAAACGGTATGGAGCTCGGGCAACAGGTGCAGCTCCCAGAACTAATTCAATCGTGAACTCAACCTGTCGATCTGGTGGCGACCCTGGAAGTTCGTCTGGAAACACATCTGGGAACTCGTTCACCACATTCACATTCGCTACCCCCACTTTAATCGGTTGAGCCACCGATACATAAGCCAAATAGGACATCCCTCCTTTACTGATACAGCTTCGGGCTTGAGCAAAGGAGATAACTGGCATTCTCAACCGAGGTCGTTCACCCTGAATCTTCATCCATTCCCCCTCCGGTGACAAGACTGTAATGCTTTTATTTCTGCAATCCATGTTAGCATAATTCGTTGCTAACCAATCCATACCCACAATTACACCAAATTCATTGGTAGTCATCGGCTTCAAATCTATAGGGAAAACGGTCCCGTAGATTTTAAGCTGACAACCTTCCAGGTGTTCGGAAACCCAAACATATCTACCATCCGCTATAGCTACTTCCAAGCTTTCATCCATAGTAGTTAATGGTACATTCAGGCGGGACAGCAAAGACTCCGATACAAAACAGTGTGTAGCCCCCGGATCAAAAATAACATATACAGGTATGGAATTAAGAGTGAAGATACCTGTCACCACATCTGTCTTCTCACGGGCTTCTTCCACAGTCATCTGGAAAGCTCGCGAGGCCACCGGTCGTCCCCTGTTCTTCGGCTCTACTTTCTTTCCCACTTGATCATCCCTGGGCCTTTCACTGTAGACACCAGATTTCAGTTGGGGACAGTTCAGGCGAATATGATCCGTAGCCCCGCATTGGAAACACCTACGGTCCGCCCGACAGTCCCGTGTAAGATGACCCGTTTTTCCACAATTTCGGCAGCTAACTGATCCAGTATCACTGCGACAACTGCCCGTGTGCCTTTTTCTGCATTTTTCGCACCACTTGCCTTCATCTTTCTGGCCTTTTCCCTTAGTCCCGGATTGTTGCGACTTTTTCTGAGGCGTCCAACCTTGGTCTTCCGCCTTTCGTTTAGTCTCCAAGACTTTCTTTTCGTCTTCTTGTCGCTTCAGTTCTGTTTCTCTTTCCGTGGCTCGATCCACCACTTGCCGGAAAGTAGGTAGTTTCAGCGGTTGTACGATTTCCCTAATTCGGGTCGTCAACCCCCAGACATACTTATCGATCTTTCTCTTTTCAGTATAGATGTGGTGTTCCGCAAACCTAGCTTTCTCCAGAAAGCTAAGAGTATATTCCTGAACAGATCGAGAGCCCTGTTCCAGGTGTAGGAATTCATCCTCCAATTGTTTTATCGCTACTTTGGAGCAATACTCTTCATTGAACTTATTCTTGAACTGTTCCCACAGTACTGATTCGGTTGGGTCAAGATTCAAAGACTTATAGTAAATCTGCCACCAGTGTAGTGCACCGCTGGTGAGTTGGTTCGTGGCAAATTCCACTTTATCATCATCCGCACATTTGCTTACTCGGAACACCTTCTCGATATGCATGATCCATTCCATGGCTTTGACTGGATCATCTGTCCCCGAGAATTCCTTTGGTTTACAACCAAGGAAGGCTTTATACGTACACCCAACTTTCTTTGTCGAGGCTTCCCCACCTTGAGTTTCTTTTACTGCCCGGGCACGACTTTCCCCCTGGCTTTCATCTTCCGGCTGCCTGTCATAAACACTTTTTGCAGCCTCTTCAGTAGGATCAGGATTTGCACTCGGGTTAGGATTGCCACTCGGGTTGGGATTATTCGTTAATGTAGGCATCATTTGCCTCACCACTTCTTCCACTATCGTCCGAATATCAGGTGGATTTTGTCCCACCGGTTCCCGTGCTGGTGCTCTTCGCCCAACAGAGCCGCGTGACCGAGCTGGTCCACTTCTTGCAGTTCCACGCGAATTCGCACCAGTGGGATTGCTTCGTGTATTTCTCATACTTCAAAATTTCAGCAAACCGTTAGATTACATATATAATAACAACTTATATATACCTAACAGTCCATTTGTCTGTTCTTCTCTCTAGGTTTAAGTCCAGGAATTTAGTCTAAGACACCTAGTTCACTTAAACCACGGCTCTGATACCAACTTGTAACACCCGACTTATTAACCAAAAACACCCCAAAAATTTTTCATTTTTTTTCAAACCAAATATTTTACTAACAAACATAAGTAGGGGGTATTAGTTAATACAATACGAGTACAAGAGTATCACGAAGTACAATACATAATATTATACATTCTTCAAGCGGGGTCATTACTTCAAATACTAAGTCCTCAGTCACGGACTTTATCCTTCCCCTTGGCGGGATCACGCTCACCTGCAGGGACATATCAAATAAACGGTGAGCTATAGAGCCCAATGAGTAATCAAATCAAGAATAACATGTATAAGAATAAAATTCTCTATACACAGTCAAGTATGTATTATCACACAATACAAAATCAAACATGGCTCACGGGTTCGCCCACTGTTGCCTTCAAAATCAAATATGGCTCACGGGTTAGCCTGCTGTTGCCTAGACTCACGATATGGCTCACGGGTTAGCCCGCTGTTGCCTAGACTCACGGCTTATCCGGTCTTGTCTATATAAGTTTGACTCACAGCTCCGTTCTTGTCTATTATAGACTCACGGCTTATCTGGTCTTGTCATATCATTGATTTGTATTGACTCACAGCTTATCTGGTCTTGTCATATCAAATCATATATCTGTCATTTTTCGTCCCCAAAACTGTTTTCAATCCGCAGCTGCTCATTTATCATTTATCACATCAATATACGAGTGAGATTACTCACCTGAAGATTTGCTACAACTAGCGTTTGTTGTTCCTTGCCTTGAAATAAAATCCGTAGGATTTTGTCCCGTACCTATAATTTCATTTATTATCAAAATGATTATAGGTTAATAACCATTCCAATTAACTCTAATGCAATAGAGTTCAATACAATTTCATAATAAACAATGCCTAGTTAATAAACTTTCCGTTTACTAACTTTTATGAATTTTACTATTCACCGAGGCATTCGGATCGATCTACAGTGCCCCCGAGGGGTCGAAAACTCGATATAAAAATTTTCCCAAACTTTTCAGACCATAACGAGCCTATGGTTCAAATTTGAGCTAAATCGGACAAGCTAAACAAAAGTTAGCATTTTTGATCCCCTGCCTGGCCCCTGCCTGGAGGGCGCACTGCGCCTGGGCGCACCCCGCCTGGCTCCTGGGCGTACTGCGCCTAGCGGCAGTGCAGGTCCCCTGGCCAGTCGCGATTTATGCACTGTAGCTTGCAGTTTTGGTCCATAAGTTCTTAATGTTGTTCTTAATCATTTGGGGTTTGTTCCTAGGCTAAAACCTTACATTTTGACAAGGTTTTCAACCATCAAAACCCACCCAATCAATCATATGAAGAATTAGGGTTCTTATTTCTAACAACCCCAAAACTTCAAATTCATCAATTATAACAATCTACTTCCATTTTCTTTAGTTAAGTCCTTATTAGTATGACTTAATGGAAGTATTGCATCAACTTAACAACATAATCGTGACTGCAAATGCAGTTTTTGAGTTCTACAAAACTTATCAAGAACAACTAGCAAGAACTTGAAGAACTTACCTCCAAAACTTCCAATTCTACCCTTTGAATGTTATAATCCAACTTGCAACCTTCAATCTTCAAGAAACCTTGCAGAATCGCTCAAGAACACCTCTCCCATAAGTGCCAAAAATCTGCACACAATGGGAGAAGCTTCCAAGCTTTTATACCTCCAAAAATTACATTTTGGTCCTTGAAGTTGCATTTTTAGGACTTTTGCCACAATTTACATAATTTATGACACAAATTCAGTTTTTATAACATTTTAAGTCCAAGACTCAAAATATTATTACGAAACAAGACCTTTTCTGTCCAAAAGACCAAATTACCCTTTTGAGGTAAAATGACCATTTTGCCCTTTTTATTATAATTTCATAATAAACATGTTTTTGGCGTTACACCACATCCCTAGCCAATTCGGCCTCTAGAGGTTTTCCCATTACGAAACCTTGCTTGCAGAATTGCTCGCAAGGTAGCAAATGAACTCTAGATGTGCCCAATGTAAGAAAAAAACCCTGATCAAACAGCTCATACTTGCATTATCAGTTAATCTCGTGAATAGATTAACGCCAATATTTTATAAATTGGAATTCCGGTCTGCTCGCTTTCAGACTTTCCACGAATCGAGACCGCCGGAAGGACCAACAACTTCGTTCCCATTTCTTTCACTGTAGCATTGTACTTACAGGTTTCATCGTCGGTTTATGCAGCCACGGTGGAGAGATTAACTATAGATGAATGCTAGTATAAACAATACAAAAGGGAGAAGACTGCACAAGAGAATATTAATCTTGTTGGTGAAATCAGTAGAATTTTATGTCGTTTTAATCTCATCGGGAACATGGTAACGTCAGGAAATCAAATTGGAGTGACGATTCAGAGATTGAAATCAAGAAAAAAACATCAATTTTGCATCTCAGAAAATTGAAATATGTTATTAGGTAATTTGTGAAGTTCGATTTACATGAAGATATATCAATTGGTAAAGACGAAAGGTGGAAGACCACAAATCGTAGGTCTGTGTTTGTGAACCTTCTTTCATTTGCGGAAGGTTTTTCTGGGTTTTTACCGACTAGTTCCATGAAAATGGTAACTTTTTACCAGGTGACTGATCTATTAAAAGTGTTTCGGTTTCATCAATCTTGATTCGCAAAATACGAAGGAAATTTAAAGAAGTCCATATCTCTGTTCAGTAAAACGTATGTGTTTCGCTTCTCGGAGTTCGATTTCTATTCAAAGTTCTTTACGTCTGTAGACAATGGTTGAAGTTTAATTTCGATTTTAATTTTTTCGAATTCAATCTTGATTTCAAATAGTAATCAACAGTTGCAGTTTCAAACATTTAATTTGGCGTGTTGAAATCCTGTCGGTTGTTTGTCATGTGCCTTTGATGGCTGATTAACTTATTAGTTAAAAGTCAAAATTCGGTTTAGTGTGTATCGAGTCTTTCCGACTTTAAATTGATTATGTAAACTAATAAATGGCAACGGGCCGGGTTTTGGTCATATCGTTCCCGTTTCTGTCTTTGCTTAAAAAACTGCAGGAATTTAATCGGATAAAACCGTGGGTAATCAGTATTTCCGTTTAACTTAAACGTTTATATTTAACTGCAAGTAAAAACTAAAAATGTCATATACTATTATACTATAGCGAGCCGGTTAATAGGGTATTCAGGTCGGGTAATCGGGACATGATATCACCTACATGGGTTGTTTTTCATGGTTGAGTTTCGAATGCGTGAAGGAAAACCATAATCACAACGATTAGGGTAATCCATAATAGAAGACTTGCGAACTTGAGAGAATGTTGAGGAAGAGGAATACACTGCAAGATTGAACTACCGTTCTTTATAGATCATGGTACGGGTTATTCGGGTATCGTAATTCAGGTACGGGTTATTCGGGTATCGGGCTATTTGGTTACGGGTTAGTTGTATATGAGTTATTCGGGTTATTTAGGTAATAGAAGTAGGGTGCTATTATGCGTGTAAAAATGAAAGGAATATTGTTAAAGAATGTACATTAAATCAAGAATTACCCTTTATTCTGGTAATTCGGGTAAACCGTTATCCGGGTAATTCAGTTAATTTAACCCTTATTCGGGTAATTCAGGTTAACCGAAAATTTTAAAACTCGCCCATTAACCAAAAGAATAACCTTATATAGTTTGGGTATAACCGAATAAGCCACCCGAAACCCAAATAACCCGAACCGTTTAACCTATTTCCTATTCAGTTCGGACGGGTTATACGATTCCAGTTTTTTTTCGCACCCCTTGATGGTCTAACGAAGAATCACATCTTTGTCGTGTAACAATATGAGAGAAGTTTGAATGCCAATCACAGAAGACTAACAAAAGTAGTAAATTGATAGCGTCTTTTTCCTTACACTAGATCCGTGAACTAAAAATAGGGGTGTAAATGAGTCGAGCTACTTGTGAGCTACTCGGGATCGACTCATTAAAAGCTCCACTCGAGTTCGAGTTAAACAAGTTCGAGCCGAGCTCGAGCATTGTTTTCAGGCTCGTTTATCAAACGAGCATGAGCCCGAGCCTCAATATCAAGCTCGATTTAGGCTCGCGAGCCTAAACGAGCCTGTATATTTTATATAAGTTTTTTATTTATATATATTAGTTAATTAATAAATATTAATTTATTTATTAATAAGTATTAAACGAGCCTAAACGAGCTGAACTCGAGCCTTGTAAATTTTAAATGAGTCGAGCTCGAGCCCTGTAAATTTAAACGAGCCGAGCCCGAGCCTAACCGAACTCGAGCTTGGCTCGGCTCGGCTCGACTCGTTTACACGTCTCTAAAAAGGAAACCAAAAAGAAAAACTTGTTAGTTGTTACCTCATAAATAATTTTTTTTGCATCAAAAAATTTATATAATTTTAAGACTCAAGTTATCATTTTCATCCAAACTTTGTAATTCGCTTATTTTAAACTTTGAAATTATATATATATATATATATATATATATATATATATATATATATATATATATATATATATATATATATATATATATATATATATATATATATATATATATATATATATATATGGAAGGGTTCAAATGAGAACCATTAAAAGATTGAGAACGATGAGAAACAATCTTAGCACATCATTAAAAAAATGGATGACCTTGATTAAATTGGATAAAATCCCGTTTTTTGTCTTTTTGGGTAAAAAAAAGGACAAAATCGTCTTTTTCACAACATAATACATTTTATTCATACATTCATTCACAGTTTAAATACTCATTCATACACTGATTCACAGTTTAATACGCTTACTTTTACACAATTTCACAATTTCGAATGGTGATAGGAAGGAGCGACACGGGGAGGGAGGAGTTGGTGGTAGAGCTGCCATCAGTGGTGGTGGTGACAAGTTTAATGCACACATTCACAGTTTAATATAACAAAACATTCAAATTTTATACAAACATTCACAGTTTAATACGCATATTCACAGTTTAAAATACATATTCGCAGTTTAATATAAACATTCAAAGTATAGAAAGTCATAGAGGCATTTCATCAAACACCTGGTGTGCGGTTGTGGATCAGATCTGATGTGGTGGTCCTGGAACATATTCGATGTGCTTATGGTTTCCGACATCGACGGGAGATGGAGGAGATGGCGGTGGTGCATCGGACGATGACAGTGGTGTAAATCGACCACCGGACCTCTTTTTTGCTGACTTTTTGCAACTCAGGTGGTAGATCTGACACTAAGTGGCGTCACTGGTTGTGATTCATTGTCGGAACTCCTTTCATCTCGCCAGAACTCTTTCTCTAATGGTATGTAACAACGGTGGTTGCTGAAATCGTAGATATGGAGGTGAAGATTGTAGATCTGGAGACGAAAATCCTAGATCTAAAGGTGGAAATCACAGATCTAGTGTCGGAAATTGTAGATCTGAACGTCGGAGTAGAGTTTCATGAAGAAGACGACGACGGAATAGGGAGGAGACGGTGGAGGAGTCGATTTCGACATGGCGGCGGCAGCGGCAGGTGGCGGAGACGGCGTCAGGCGGCAGGTGGTGGCCGGTGGTGGCTATGGTGTTAGGGTATGAATGTGTGTTCTTAGAGAGTTGAGAGAGTTTTTGAGTAGAAGATGTTTTAATCTGATTTTTAGATGTAAGGTGTGTTTTTTATGTTAAGACACTCAAATGACCATTGTGTCCTTATTTATTTTTGACCATTAATCAAGACATATATATATATATATATATATATATATATATATATATATATATATATATATATATATATATATATATATATACATATATATATATATATATACATATATATACATATATATATATATATATACATATATATATATATATATATATATACACACACACACACACATATATATATATATATATATATATATATATATATATATATATATATATATATATATCGATTTTTAAAATCTCAATTATCTTTTTTTTTTAAAACGGCAAAGTTAACTATTACTCCTATTCCTACACCACCTACTACCAGTGGCGGACCCAATGTACAAGGAATGGGGAGAGGTGCCCTCAATAAATAATTTCTTTTACATAAAATTAATATTAAATTTAAATTTAAAAATATTTTCTTACTAAGAAATTTTTTTGTGCCCCGATGGGTGGAGGTGTAGGTATCCAAATTTTTTTTGGTGCCTTGCCTACATTCACTACTGTCTACTACTGCATAATCACACAAGCACCTCGAATATATTCTAACAAACCTTTTTGATAAAGCTAAATATTAGTTTCAAATGAATCTCATAGTAGTTTGAAATGTTGGGATATAACAAAACAAGTAAGGCACTTCGACAAAACGATAAACGATTTCGGCAAAACACGCGGAAATAAAATGGAGAATAACGGCAAACAAAAAAACTGAAAAAATCGGAACACAATATTTAACGTGGTTCGGTCACGGGATCACGACCTACGTCCACGGGCGAACGAGAGAGAGGGTTTTATTAACACCAAGAAAACACTACAATCATACAAGGCTAAACTGCACTTGTAATCTGACCACTCACAAAAATATCACTCGCACTTTTGGCTGCCAAACTGGACTCTGCATAAAAGGCTATCTCACAAAATCTATCTATGTGTTTCTTGTGTTTGTGTGTTTTGTATTGTGTTGGTGCATTTTGCTCTCAACCAAAGCATCCTATTTATACATCTTGGAATGAATGTGAAAAGAGAATTGTGAAAGCAAAAGAAAAGAAGCAGGCGTAAAAGACAATCACCCATTTGTTCATCCTACTTTTGTTGACTTTTGATATAAGTTTGTTCAAACATTCATATTTAACAATCTCCCACTTGAATGCTTGAACAACTTACTCTTTCTCTGTCATCCAAATTTTGCAACGGTCCTTAAACACACACTCTCTCTCGTTTATGCCTCTTTCCTCAAACTTTTGAAAGGCCAGTTGAAGTCATACAAAACTTCAACTTCTCTGTGGTAACCACCTTGGTGAACATATCTGCTGGATTCTTCGTTCCAAGGATTTTCTTCAGATTCAGAGTTCCATCATTGATTAACTCTCGAATGAAATGGTACCTCATTTGAATGTGTTTCGTTCTACTATGAAACACCGGATTCTTTGTCAGGTGAACTGCACTCTGGTTGTCACAATGCAGTACACAATCCTCCTGTTGCATTCCAAGTTCTGATAGAAAGTTCTTCAACCATATAAGCTCCTTGGCTGCTTCTGCAATAGCCATGTACTCTGCTTCTGTGGTTGAAAGAGCAACACTCTTCTGTAACCTGGACATCCAACTGATTGCCGTACCTCCGATTGTGAACACATAACCTGTTGTGCTCTTACCCGAATCCACACATCCACCCAAATCTGCATCGGCAAACCCTTCTAAGACTACCCCCTTTCTCCTGAAACATAGAGCAATCTCAGCTGTTCCTTTCAAGTAGCGTAACAGCCACTTTACTCCTTCCCAATGCTCTTTTCCTGGATTTGACATGAACCTGCTAACAACTCCCACTGCATGAGCAATATCTGGTCTTGTGCATACCATTGCATACATCAAACTACCAACTGCAGATGCATAAGGAACTTTAGCCATCTGTTCTCTGTCTTCTTCCGTCTTTGGGGATTGCTTCTTTGAGAGTTTTAACTGACTTCCCAAAGGTGTACTTCTGGCCTTGGCATCTGCCATACTGAACTTTTCTAAAACTTTCTTAATGTATTTCGTTTGTGAAAGTTTTAATGTACCGGTAACTCTGTTCCTGGCTATGCTCATGCCCAATATCTGCTTAGCAGCCCCTAGGTCCTTCATCTCGAACTCTCTGGACAACTGCTTCTTAAGCTTGTTGATCTCCTGCATGTCGGATCCAGCTATCAACATGTCATCAACATACAATAACAAGATGATGTAAGAGGAGCTGAATTTATTCAAGTAACAGCAGTGATCCATCTCACATCTGCGATACCCACTCCTTTGCATGAAGCTATCAAACTTCAAGTACCACTGTCTTGGAGCCTGCTTCAATCCATACAGACTTTTCTTCAGTTTACACACCAGATTTTCCTTACCGACTGTAGGAAAACCTTCTGGTTGTACCATGTAGATGTCTTCTTCTAGGTCGCCATGGAGAAAAGCTGTTTTCACATCTAGCTGTTCTAGATGGAGATCTTCAGAGGCTACAATACCCAAGACCATTCTGATTGTATTCATCTTCATAACTGGAGAGAAGATCTCATTATAATCGACCCCTCTTTTCTGTTGGAACCCCTTGACCACTAATCGTGCCTTGTATCTTTTACTGCCATCAATCTCATCCTTTACCCGAAACACCCACTTGTTCTGCAGTGCTTTCTTCCCTGCTGGGAGCTTGACTAAGGACCAAGTATGGTTCTTGTCAAGTGAGCTCAATTCGTCTTCCATAGCCTTCTTCCACTGTATGGAATCTTTCATCCTTAAGGCCTCTGGATAGGACTCAGGTTCACCATTTTCCGTCAACAACAAGTAATTAGCTGATGGAGAATACCTAACTGGAGGTCTTCGTACTCTAGTGGATCTACGAACAGTAGGAGTTGAGGTCTCTGCATCATCTGTAACCCCGTCTTCAGAACTACTGTCATCTGTGCTCCCACTATCTCCATATACATCAGAGCTCCCACTGCTTCCTGAACTTTCACCTATCTCTGGAGTACTGATAGGTTTCACAACGTCATCTTCAGAGATCTCTTCAAACTCAACTTGATTTTCTGCTTTCTCTGGTTGCTTGTTTCTGCCTGAGCTCTCTGCAAGTTCATCTTTATATAGGACGTTCTCGTTGAACACCACATCCCGGCTTCTGATAACCCTTTTATTTTGGTTATCCCAGAAGCGGTACCCCATGTCATCTAACCCATAGCCTATAAAAGTGCATTTTCTTGCCTTGGCCTCAAGCTTGTCTCTGTCTGAGTCCTTAACTTTGACATAAGAGACACAACCGAAAACCTTCAAGTGTTTGAGTGTAATCTCACGACCTTGCCATTCCTCTTCTGGAATCTTGAACCCTATGGGGACTGAGGGTCCTCTGTTGATTAGATACGCGGCTGTGTTGACGGAATCTGCCCAGAACATCTTGGGTAAACCTGCATGCAGTCTCATGCTCTTAGCCCTTTCGTTTAATGTACGGTTCATCCTCTCAGCTACTCCATTTTGCTGAGGTGTCTCTGGAACCGTCTTCTGCATTCTGATTCCCTGGTCAGCACAGTAATCAACAAATTCTTTACTACTGTATTCGCCCCCATTGTCTGATCTGAAACACTTGATCTTCAAGTCTGTTTCATTTTCCACAGTAGCTTTCCATTTCTTGAAAGTGCTGAAAACTTCAGACTTATGCTTCAAGAAATAAACCCAAACCTTCCTTGTGCAATCGTCTATGAACGTGACATAGTATCGGGATCCTCCCACTGAAGAAACTGAAGTGGGACCGTTGACATCTGAATGAACTAGCTCCAGCTTCACAGACTTGGGCTGATGGCCCACCTTCTTGAAAGTGACTTTCTTCTGTTTGCCAAGAACACATGGCTCACAGAAATCGACTTTCACAGTCTTTAGCTCTGGTATTCTTCCTTTGGAGGCTAGCATCTTCATTCCCTTCTCACTCATATGCCCAAGTATTTGGTGCCATAGAGTGGATGCCCCAACTTCTTCAACAGCGTGTGCTTCGGCATCAGAAACTTCCACCATATAAAGTGTACCCCGCTTCTGTCCTCTAGCAACAACTAAATTCCCCTTTGTCACCTTCCATTGATGATCACCAAATGTAACATGGTGACCTTCATCATCAAGCTGCCCCACGGATATCAACATCCTCTTCAAGTCAGGAATGAACTTGACATTCTTCAAAGTCCAATCTGTTCCTAAAGTTGTCTTGAGGACCACATCCCCAACACCTGTAATATCCAGGCTCTTGTTGTCTGCTAGTCTGACCTTTCCTTTGTACTGCCGGAAATTCTGCATTACTTCTCTAGAATGACTAGCATGGAACGACGCACCAGAATCCATGATCCAGGATTCTGTTGAGTTTTCAACACAGCAAATGAGGGCATCATCTTCAGAATCTACTGCCATATTGACTTCTTTCTTGCCTTTGTCTGTCGAAGGCTTTGGGCACTGATTTCTGAAATGACCATTCTCTTTGCAGTTCCAACAGGTAACATCAGTCCTGTTTTTCTGACCACCTCTCTTTCTCGACTTCGATCTTCCTCTACCACCGCCTCCTTTGTTGGGCCTTCTTCCTCTGTCTTCTGTACTTAGGAGACTACTGGAAGATTCTTCGGCACTCCGTCTTCGCACATCCTCTCCAAGGATTAAGTCGCGAATACCTTCGAATGACAACTTAGCACCTCCGGCTGAACTGCTAACTGCTGTTACTGTACCGGACCAACTCTCAGGCAACGAAGATAATAACAGCAACGCCTGTACTTCGTCTTCGAATCCAATATCAACAGATATCAATCTTGATATTATTGAGTTGAATTCATTCACATGGTCTGTCACCGAGCCACCTTCTTTCATCTTCAGATTCACCAACTGCCGAATCAAGAAAACCTTATTTGCCGCTGAAGGTTTTTCGTACATATTAGACAGCGCATTTATCAGATTGAAGGTTGTCTTTACACTGACAATATTGTATGCTACATTCTTTGCTAATGATAACCTTATAACTCCAAGTGCCTGCCGATCTAATAAGTCCCATTCTTCCTGGGCCATCGTTTCAGGTTTTATTCCGAACAGTGGTAGGTGTAATTTTTTCTGGTAGAGATAATCTTCGATTTGCATTCTCCAAAATCCGAAATCGTGACCTTCGAATTTTTCGATCCTAACTTTCCCATCTTCAGCCATAGCTCGAAAATAATATTTTATAAGGCCAATCGAAACCTCGTTTCTGATGTGGAAGATCAGACTAAGCTGCAACCACAGAGCATACGCGAGATACGACTTCCTTTAAACCTGGAGCTCTGATACCAGTTTGTTGGGATATAACAAAACAAGTAAGGCACTTCGACAAAACGATAAACGATTTCGGCAAAACACGCGGAAATAAAATGGAGAATAACGGCAAACAAAAAAACTGAAAAAATCGGAACACAATATTTAACGTGGTTCGGTCACGGGATCACGACCTACGTCCACGGGCGAACGAGAGAGAGGGTTTTATTAACACCAAGAAAACACTACAATCATACAAGGCTAAACTGCACTTGTAATCTGACCACTCACAAAAATATCACTCGCACTTTTGGCTGCCAAACTGGACTCTGCACAAAAGGCTATCTCACAAAATCTATCTATGTGTTTCTTGTGTTTGTGTGTTTTGTATTGTGTTGGTGCATTTTGCTCTCAACCAAAGCATCCTATTTATACATCTTGGAATGAATGTGAAAAGAGAATTGTGAAAGCAAAAGAAAAGAAGCAGGCGTAAAAGACAATCACCCATTTGTTCATCCTACTTTTGTTGACTTTTGATATAAGTTTGTTCAAATATTCATATTTAACATGAAATCTAGGACAATTAATAAACTTTCAAACTTTAAAATCTATGATAAGAAACCTATGAATTTTATTTGCTCTGTGTGTGTGACGCGCCATGCATGTGTGTAGGTATCCATGTATATGTAATATGCATATATGTATATCAACTAAAAAACGTCAATGTTATAACACTGCATAATACGAACAACGTAAAGTTGCACAAATTTTTGGTTTTAATTGTTGACAATAAGTTTCCCTTACCAATTAATTGCTCTCTTCATCCACCTTAATCAAAAGTTCAAAACCCTATTCCCTTCCTCAAATATCTGTGACTGTGTATTATATTTCACTGTGCCCTAAAACAAAATATACCCATATATGATATATGAATCTTATAATCACATTCCACATGTCTTAACCTATACACTCACATACTATAAATATAATATAAATTTTACCTTAGGGAAAAGCATTTCTATCACTAGATACAGATCATATTTTGAATACATCATCAGCGTCTTTGATGTTAACTCTACAACTGAACACTGATCATATATACAATAACAACAAAGTAAATGTAAAATATAATTCAACTTATGTAAATGCATAAACAAAATTAGAGATGCCATACAAGCTTTTCTGATTGCATTTTTTCAAGGTAGTAATTATTATTCTCTATTGGTTCTAAACAAACCCAATCTACCGTTCCACTGTTTGTCTTGTGATACAAATTGCAATAGTAAAAGTAAAAACAATTTATTGAATAAACAATTAAGTTAACCTTAGGACATAATGGTAGGTTGTTCGTACCTGTAACGCTCAATTTTCACAATTATAAAATTTTATTTATTACCAATGTCCCAACAAAATCTTTATTAAAATGAATAATACTGTTCAACATATTTATTAAACCAACAGCGGAAACATTTGAAAAATCATAACATAGTTCATTAAAATAAGTCTCTTGTATGCGATGTGCTGCCGTCAAGCCTTGCCCTTCCCTTTGTCATTCGAAATACCTGAAATGTTATAAAATCAACGGGTAAACTTAAAGCTTAGTGAGTCCACAAATTACCATACATGCCCACATATTAAACAACCCGTCCTCGAGAACGACCCGACCCTACCCGCCATACAACAACTACGGGCGTCCACCATACAACAACTATGGATACAGGGCGGTTCTACCCATCATACAACAGCTATAGGTTTCCGGTTTTGGCCTAGCCCATCATACAACAGCTATGGGACAAGGCAATAGTCCAACTCGTCATACAACAGCTACGAGGGGACACGCATCAGTACTGAGCCCAACAACAGATAATCACAGATATATAACAGATCATATAATTGTAAATAACACACAAGATGCCTAACATGCAACACCACATAGTAAGATGAGGATACTCACCTGATTCGTAACCGTGTAGATATTCTCTAATATCCCCACTTAGTTCGTCCACACACCTAAATCCCACATACACAACATGTCAAGCACTGACCAAACTCCTATAGACTTGCCTAAAAGTCAGACCCAACGTTTGGTAACCAACATTAGTCGAAAATAAGTTTTTGGGTCAAACAGTCGCTCGCTGCGGCGTGGCTCCACACCCTACGCGTCGCGGCTATCTTCGCATAGTTACAGGGTTTAGCCGAAACCGCGTCGCCGACATAGTCTGTCTGCGCCGCGAACTCGTATTGATCCAAAATCTTATTAGCCCTTAATCAGTTCAGTCATCGGCTAGGGTTCCTCCCTATACCCTTCCTGAGATCAGAAACTATCCTAAGGTCACTTCCTTATGGACATGCAAGTACATACATGTCCATGGTCCAAAAACCTAAGTGTTATAAGTCATCAAGACTACTAATCAAAGGATAACACTTATATAACGGGAAGAAAAGTAAAGTCATAAGAGCATAGCTTCTTACCTTACTTCTGAAAAACGGAGTGGTGCACACGATCCGTTACAAGCCTTCTCTCAGGTTGTATCTCCCTCTTCCAATCTCCAAAAACCTCCAAAGCCTTGAAACCGTTGAGCCTCTGCTGAAACCAGTCGACTCTACTCCAGAAACTTCCGAAAACACAAACCCTAGGGCTAGAACCCTTTATATAGGCGTTTAAATTCGAAATAGGGTTTTTCATAACTGCGGCGCGCCGCGCCGCGGATTTCCCTAAGCCGCGCCGCGCGTACAAATCATGCGCGAACCCAGAATCTTTCCAAGCCGCGCCGCGGATCCGTCCAGGCCGCGCCTCGGGGAACGGGTCTTACAGTACCTCACGTGTTTGATCACATCTTCTACATGTAAAATCCCATTTAAGTTCAACATTGGTGACCATTTGTCTGCAAGCCTGTGTAGAAGAGAGTAAATAATATTAATTGATGAGAACAATTCATGTGTTTTTCAAGATTATTCTTTTTGGAAAGATTTCATAAAAACCATTGTAGTTTGAAGTTTTCTTGATTTAATCACTAGAATAAAATTTCTTTTCTGTTTGAACCACTATGAGTTTGTTTCTTTTTTTTTTAAAAGAAAACGACTACATCAAATTATAAATTTTATAAGACCACTATAATTTAGAAATTTTTAGGTTTAACCACCCGGAATCTCTTTTTCGATTTAACCATTTAAAAGTTCGAAAAAATTAACCTAAAAATGATATTCCACCTGTTTTTCTCAAGTGATTAATGGAAAAAACTTAAAGTGATCTTTTTGAATAATAAATCAAACTCTCATCGCTTATAGTATACAAAAATTGTTTTAGTGGTTAAATAAATAGAAAAATCAAATAAATTAGTAAAATGATGGTGACAAAAACTTACAAAGTTGACTTATGCATGAAGCCCTACAATGAAAACATATACAAACATAAGGGCTTGAATCCAAAATTGATATTAGGGAAGAAATTAGAAATATGTGATATGATTTGAAACATACTCGTAATATAGCAACCGGTGTCCTTGGGGGAAGTCTTTGTTACATATTTATTCCAGCTAAGTAAATAGTTTTGAATATAAAATTACAACACTTAATTGTTACCTCCGTCAGTTTGAGTATTATCCCTTGATGTGCCTTGCTCCTGAACAATATTAGGTTAAAACTTAATGCATCCTCTTTAAAATTGACATTTTTGTTTTCAGGGGAAAGATAAATTAGAGAGTTAAAGTAAAATTAAGAGATTAAAATGCATAAAACAGAGCAATTCCAGGTGGCATCACGTACTTGTATTCTCGTAACAAAGACATGTGGCAGACTCATTATCATTCCGTGCATCATGTAGTAGTTAACTTAACTAAGCAATTTTAAAGGAGAAAATTTTATAAAAATTAATGCCTGCCATATCCTTTGAAAATTCAGGCGGTCTGATTGAAATTCATTTAACATATCTTCTACTTTAGTATTTGATGACAAAATTTCATTTAAATCAGCTTCATCAAATAGATCTAAAAAGCACTTATAGTCTCCTCCGATGGCAAGTCTAAACCATCTGCAAATTCTTCTTCATTTACAGCAGGCTGAAACTGTATGACGTTTGCTGGAAGATCTTGAGTAACATCTACTGTTAAGCTCTGATTTAGTGCCAAATTTCATTTAAATCCGGTCCATCAAATAGATCAAAAAGAGCCCTTATCCTACTCTCGTCCGATGGCAAGTCTAAACCATCTGCAAATTCTTTTTCATTTAAAGCAGGCCGAAACTCGATGATGATTGGTGGTTGCTCCGGAACTGCTGGAGGATCTACTGTTAAGCTCTGATTTGGTGCCAAATTTGTATATTCTTGTTCATTTAACGCAGGATTCGGTGGTAATTTTGTAATTTTAGGATCATCAGCTTTAAATTCTTATTCTTTACCACAGAATATTCAAAAAAGCTTTTAATTTCTACAAAATAACCATCAATTTTGTAGTTCCCACTCTAAATTTACTACTTGCTACGAAATAAGTATTTCTTTTAACGAAATTTTACAGTTTTTCTCATTCTTACACCGATTTTCTTTTTTCTAAAATAAGTATTTCTCTATTTAGTAGAAGCTTATTTTTGCTGAAAAATAGATCTCCCAGATAATTAACATAGAATTATGGTCATAAAAATCACTATATTTTGGGAATTCCCGATTAACCACCACTAGTGTATTTATTCCGGTGAAAATACATTTTTTCAGATATTTTAGTTTTACATGTTGTCGTTTGTTTGGATCGATCAGGAGAAACTGTTGTTTTTTTTTTCAACGGCAGAAATTATATATAGCAAACTATGCAGTCAATCTCGCGCTATAGTGTCGCTATAGCGCTTAGCGCCCATCAACCGCTAAAATATTTAACTTAGCGCTTCAAAATAGCACTCTCGCTAATAGCGGCGCTATTTACCGTGATTTTCCGCTATTTGATCAATCGCTATTGCGGTTATAGCTCGCTGTTTCGAAATTTTAATACTTTTATTAACCATTTAAAATCAGGAGTCAACCCACTTTAAAAGGTTTAACGCTCCATTTCTAAGTTAAATTTTGAAGAGAAATGGAGAGAAAGGAACGCCTTGTTCTTGAGATTTTTTAAGGAGAGAAAGGGAAGGAAAGGGGAAGAAAGTTGTTTTCTCCGGTTTTTTCTAGGAAGGAAAGGGGAGGAAGGAAAAGAAAGTGTGTTCTCGAGTTTTTTTTAAAGAGAGGAAGGGATAGGAAGGGAAAGAAAAATCAAGCTTTTTTATCTTAAAATCAATCCTCCCAAATGTGGGATGATTGGGAGGTGAAGGAAAGGAAGGGGAAAGAAAAGAAAAGAAGTGAAAGATCTATTTCTTTCCTTCCCTTCCCTTTCCTTTCCTTCCATTCCCTTCCCTTTCTTGTTTAGGAACCAATAACATCTATTTATAATAACGTTTATGTCCCTTGGGTCTTTACTGGAGCCGATGTGGGATAACTTTACAGGCAAATAACCATCTCCCAATTGTACCTTGTAACACCCGGCTTTTAAAACAAAAACACCCCTGAAAATTTTTCATTTAAAACAAAGGTTTCAATACGTAAAACCATAACAAAAGGGGTATATTTTATTAAAAACGGGTACAAGTGTATCAAGTAGAGTATAGAATACCATAATCTCCTTTGGAGCCGGGCTGCTACTGACAGCATCTAAAAGTCCCACTTCTTTAGTCACGGACTCTATCTTTTCCCTTATCAGGATCATGCTAACCTGCAGGGACATTTAACAAATAACGTGAGCTATAAAGCTTAGTGAGTAATCATATCTGCAAATAGTATATAAGGATATACTTTCATATATAATACTCTATATATGATAAGTCTCTTTTTATTCATCTTTTCAATATCAAGTCCCATTTTATAGCCCCTTCTGGCTAACCATATATACATATATATATATATATATATATATATATATATATATATATATATATATATATATATATATATATATATATATATATATATATATATATATATATATATGTTTGGATATCGGATCCAAACTCTTGGTCTTACTAGCTGACCATATATCTCTTAGGATTTAACATCCTACTTCATAGCCTTACAGGCTGAACCATAATAACATATGATTATCAAATCACGTCAGTTATTTGAACATTTAATCATATCTAACCTGTTATTTGAACATCAAATCAAATCAAATCTGTTAGCCACCAAAAGCCATATGTGTACAAGAGAAAATAAACATATAAATTCTCAATTACCATTTCTGTCCCATGTTTCTTAGTCACAATTGACTGCACCATATTTCCTAGCCATATAAGTCGCACCAAACAGTTTCAACATTTATATCATAGCCCTAAGGCCGCACCAACAGGTTTCAATAACCCGATATCATAGCCATAAGGCCGCACCATTTAGATTCAAGTTCAATATCATAGCCATAAGGCCGTACCATTTCGATTTAATCATCCAATATCATAGCCATAAGGCCGCACCATTTCCATATAACAATATCATAGCCATAAGGCCGCACCATTTGGATTCAAAATCCAATATCATAGCCACATTGGCGGTACCAATGTACAAAATAAAATATCATAGCCATATAGGCCGCACCAGTTGGATATAACATCCAATATCATAGCCACATGTGGCCGTACCATTCAATAACATTTTATAGTCTCACGACTTACCTGGTCTTATCATTTCAAACTACCATGTTCAACTCTAAAACTACTACAAGTTATAAGAGTTCAACCATCAAATATCACATTTGATATAAGTGAGATTACTCACCTGGATACTAGCTGCATTTAAATTCTGGTTGTTTCTTGTCTTTGCATGCACCACAACCATTTGTCACATACCTATATATTCATTTATATAGCAAATGGTAATAGCTTAACAATCATTTCAGTAGACTCTAATACATAAGAGTCTAATATAACACAATTGGGGACAATTTCTAGATGATAACTTTCACTTACCATCTTTTTACTAATTATAAATCTTTCCCGAAATACGCGTATTTTACTACAGTACCTTCGGGAGGTCGTATACGTATTCCGACAATTTTCTACGAAGTTTCATACCATATTAGACCTATGTTCAAAATCTCAGGTCAAACGGACAAGTCTAGCACCAAGTCCCAAAATTGGACCAAGCCATAACAGAAGGCAGGAGCAATTTGTTCATCTTCACACTGTCGCGACTTCGCGTCGCGATCCACCATGTGGTCGCGTCGCGATCGCTGAACAGCAGGCCAGAACTCTCGATTTTTATGCTATAAAATCCTATTTTCTCATATTAAGTGCTTAATACCCTGCTTAATCGGTAGGGGTTTGTTCAAAGACCAAAACCCTTCATTTACTTCAAGTTTTAAACAATGGAATTGGTGATTCCAATCCATTTCAAGAATTTCCCATTTTTAACAATTTTGGTCCAATACCGAAATTATTAAGTTATAATCACTTTTACTGATTTAGTTCTACTAAAATAACATCTAGAAGTCATTATAAATCATTAAAATCAAGTTAATCACAAGAACTCACAATCTAGGGTTCTTGATCAAAATTGCTAATTTCAACAATAGCAACATACTTTCATATTCTTGAGTTATGTTCTCAAAACACAACTTATTTCAACTTGGAAATCTCTTGAACATCATAGATTGTAACTGAAATTACAATTTCAGTTCATTCATTGAAGCTCATCAAGAACACTCTCAAGGACTTGACTAAGAAAGGTAATTACTAACCTTAATACTTGAGACTTCAAATTCCAAGTTACACTTCCAATTTCTTCTTGAATTCTTCAAGAAATTCCAGAGATTTCAGGCACGAATTCCTCTCCCGATGCTTCTACACATTTCTGCACATAATTATGGAGATATTTCTCCTTTTATGTTTTCCAGATTTTCATTTTAGCCCCTCAAGTCCTTTTTCTTGAACTTTTGGCCACATGATCAAATTTCATGACAAAAACTTTTATTTATAACATTTTAAGTCCAAAACTCAAAATATTATTACAAACCAAATCCTTTTCTGTCCAAAAGACCAAATTACCCTTCTAAGGTAAAATGACCAATTACCCTTTTTATTATAATTACATATAAAGAGTATCTTGGTGTTACATACCAACTTTTTCTTCTGCAACTCGGAATTTTTGAAAGGTATGTATCGTCTAAATCAACCATCAATTAAACATAGTTGAATGAGGCTATCGGGGATTGCAGGTTTGATTAACCGTATATAGCGACTCTGGGGGAGAACACGATTGTGAAGCAATCGGATCTAATTATTGTGATGTGAAGAAAACGAATTAATTGCAGGTTTGATTAACTGTATGAGTATTGATTGTAGGAAACGAATTGGGTCTGATTGTGAAGCAATCGCTTTGAATTGATTATAGATTACTAATTGGGTCTGATTACTAATTGGGTCTGATTGTGAAGCAATCGCTTTGAATTGATTATAGATTACAAATTGGGTATCGAGTTCTTTCAATTGTCTATTGTACAGGTTCAACTTCTTCGATTCAACCTGCTTAAATGGAACCTGGTCTGCACTTCAAGTTCGAGTTTCTTAAACGAATTGGGTTTGATTGGAAGGAAATGATGACAATTCAGAGGTTGGAAGGAGATAAATTGAACCCTTCGATTTTGATATGAACATTTCCTTGTTTTGTTATTTCAATTTACTTCATATTTAACTATAAACTCCCATGAAAACAAAGCTCAAAATATATAGTTACAATTATAAGGGCATTGATAAGTTTCTTTATTCCTGTGAATATGTTAAGGTGTTGTGTTACAGAAGAGAATGCAAGAGCCTATACAATGTAATTGTATTGTTGTGAATTGTGATGTTAATGGATGAAGTTATATCAAGAACTTGCATAAAAAATGCTTTAACTTATATGCATTTAAGGTGTTCGGTCAAATGCTTAAAAGAAAATTTTGTATATATGTTAATGTGTTGACTATTAATGAATGAAAAATCTAGTTAATTAGCAATAATCAATAAGCAATTAGATGTATTAATGCTCTAATATAAAATTGTATATAAAATAAAAAACGCTATACCACCGCGAGAACCGCAATTTCAAACAGCGGTCATTGCCCGCTATTTGATTTTCGACCGCGATAACCGCATAGATAACAAAAACCACCGATTATAAAAGGCAAAACAAAATTACAGAAAACCACAAAAAGGATTTCCAAATAAATATTCTTACCATTTTATGGTTTGTTGGAGAATAAATTAATTATTGGTGATTGAACCTAAATGGCTCAAAGTAGTTGACTCTAATAAAGATGAATGCAGGATTACTGGCTCTAAAAAAACTCTATGTTTTCCCCTTTTTCTCGCTTAGTTCTTTATTCTAAGAAAACGTCAGTTTTTTGAAAACCTTTCGAATTATACATTTTAGCCGGTTTCATAGTTATGTGTCAGTAATACTCATACGTGGCTGTCCTAACATGTATGACCTAACGAACAACTGTGGAGCCAGAAATCAATGTACAAGTGGTGAAAATTTAGGAATTACTAAATAGACACCCTACTTTTACTTATACATACATCTATTCAAAGTAAAAATAAATTATTGTAAAAAAAATTATTGGTTAAGACTGCATTATTCCGAAAAGAATGAAAACATAAGGTTCTCTAATCTAATAACTAACCCTTTTTTAGTTGGGAAATATAAAATAGTGGTGACATGTAAACATAGCTGGAGATATAGGAGGCGACCCCGAATCTCGAGTTTTAGAGCTTTGACCGACCAATGGCATGTTTGCAATTTCTGTAGATTCATGTTGACTTAAAGTTGTTATATGGGAAGGCAAATTTGTGATACTTGGTTGACTTAAAGCAACACCAGCCTCCATGAAACTTTCTGAAATGAGAACTAGATACTCTGGATTTTTAACATTATAATCAAGATTGATCCCCGAAGGGTTCCCTCTTGCCTGAGCCTATGGACAAGATCTGCATACAAGTACAAATTTAAAGGTCCAATGATTAATCAAAATAATAGAAATATATACACACACAAAAGAAAGTTTTTTTTTTTATAAATAGGGCAAATTGAAAATTTGTTTTAAAAAATAGGGCTCTTTTTATTTCTTTTTCAAAAATGGGGTGAAAAGTGGTCGTCCACCACCGTGTCCAACAATTCAGATGTAAATTTTCAAATATAACCCTAAAAAGTTACAATTTCAGTCCTTTGAATTATATTTTATTTTCAGTTTACACATTTTACAAATTATATGTTTTAATTTGTTTATATTTAGTCTTTTAAATTAACAAATTTTTTGTTTATATCTTTAATTTTAAGTATGACAACCGTTTGATTATTTTGATCTATAATGATATTAATCTGTTATTTATCGAAGTTTTTAAATAATTTAATTAATTGATATTTTCAATATACATAAGTGTATTTGTGTATTCTTAATATCCGTGAAATAAGGAAATTAATTTTTAATCCCTAAAATCAAGCACACTCTCTCCCCGTCTTCTATATATCTCTCTCTCTCTCATAGAATCCTAATTAATTCGTAACATCAAGCGTTCACCACCAGAATTAGCCATCATCGGCTCTTATTCACCATCATCGGAAAATTCTAAAACACTCGACAGCCGCCCTACACCACCCTCCTTAATACACCATCTTCATCGCCACACACCCACAACCACCGTCTTCATCGCAACCTCCATTATCTCCATTCCAGTCGCCATAAATAGCTAAACAATCATAGCTTTATTCTGATTTAAATACAGGTGATTTTAGTATTTCAGGTGGATGGTGAAATGATAGCCTGCCACTACCACTCCGGCTGTCATGATAGCCCCGACTGCCACCACCAGTAAGTTTCCATCTCTAAGATTTTACGTTTCTGCCTTTCACCAAACTTTAATCAGTGTAACAATATTGGTGGCAACTATTGACTATGATACGGAACTTATACTTTAAGCATTTTCATATTACAATTAACATAATCAAAATACCTCCTAAACCTTTTATTCCTGGTTATGGTGGTTTTAAAAAATATGCAAAGTATTCCCCTCAACCGATGGTTTTCCTTACAGGTGATCTTCACTATCACCGTTTCGGGCCGGGTTTTGGTCATATCGTCCCCGTTCCCGTCTCTGCTTAAAAAACTGCAGGAATTTAATCGGGTAAAACCGTGGGTAATCGGTTTCTCGCTTATATTTAACTGCAAGTAAAAACTAAAAATGTCATATACTATTATACTATAGCGGGCCGGTTGATAGGGTATTCAGGTCGCGTAATCGGGACAGGATATTAATACCATCCCCGTCCCCGTCCCGGATATAATTTTTCGGTTTTTCCCCGTCATCGTCCCCAAACCCAGCCCATTTATTTCGGTTTTCGGTTTTTTTTGCCATCCGTAGTGTAAAGCTTGTAGCACTGATAAATGATGTATATAATTATTATGAAAGACAGATCTCTATGCAGACAGTGCAATTGGTGACATTTGTAGATTGTAATAGACACTGTAAAATGCGGCCTACTCAGCCGAGTAATAACTCGCTAAACGGTTGGTGAGTGAGACTTTTATTGAAACTCAGTCAAACGTGACCAAACTCGGTCAAGCTTGGTCAAAATAATCAAGTGCTCTAAATGGGCTATTAAAAAAAAGTCAACAGTGCTAACAAGTTTTTAGTGATGGTGATATCTGCCCACATGAAGCAAAAGGGTAAGCGCGAATCAATCTATTTAAACAAGAAGTTGCAAGACGCATGTGTTGAAAATCTTAAACGTATGCAAAGACAAAAACAAAGATAATAGTTCTAACAAGTATTTTGGTAATAGTGACATCTGAAATTTGCAAGTGTTCTTAATCCGCTGTGCCACACACATGAAAATGAAGATATAAATGATAGTTATGTGAGCAATACCAAAACTGTTTAACAATAACTTGCAAGATGCATGTCTTGTAAATATTTAACATATGCAAAGATTAAAAACAAAAATAAGAGTGGTAACAAGTGTATCACTCATCTATGAGATCAACATTCATAGATTCATGAGGGAAGTACCACATGCTTGTAGAAAAGAACATGCCTTTCCGAGTTTTATCAGAAGTGCGAGGTAAGCAATCATATCTCTTGTATTGTGACCGCGGGTCAGCAGCCCATGACGCTGGTTTAATTCCAGTAATTGCAATGCCACTCGTCAAGAGGCTAAGAAAGAAAACATATTCTCCTATTGTCTTTTCTTTTAAAGACACGACTTTCATTTTGCCAAAATTTAGTTCGTGAGCGATGTTAGGATATTGTAAAATGTGATCCATCACATAAAGGTTTTCACCCAAACTTACAAACTTTGGACAAAAGAAGCATGGCTTCCAATTATTCTTGATTTCTAGCAATGTCAATTCTGGCTTTGGATTGAGCCTCAATTCACATAAATGCCAGCTGGTGTTTATGGTATATATCTTCCCCTTGAAAGCATGTAAATCAAGGATGGGTAAAGTAGAGGAGACACGATTCCACGTTCCTGTACCCGTGATTGAAAAACATATTATAGGGTTATATTTACGTAACACCACTAACACCCACCGGGATATTGAAGTTGAAAAGACAAGGATAGCCTTGAGTGGATTTGCGTAAGAGGGCAAAACAGGGAAATAAAGTCTGTGCCTTGTGATTAGATTCACAAGCCAGAAGTCGTTCGTTTTCTCCCCATAAAACACCAAGTAACCGCAAGTTAATCCGATACAAATCCTGCCAGCAGAATGGGGAATGATTGTTTCAAACTTTCTTCCTTCAAAGTCCTCAAGGTGGCAATAGCACTCTTTCATATAAGGACGATTAAAGATCCATATTGGCATGGGTGGTCTGGACTTTATGAACCTGATCCTGTTAGAGAGTGCCAGTGACCTCCATGACTTGCAAACTCCACTGAATGAATCAAAATCAAAGACTCCCAGTTGCATCATAACTAAAAACAGCGCATCTTGGTTAAGATATGGCCAAGATGCATCATCATCATCATTCACGTTTCTAGTCATACTCCTTGAGTTAGCCATTCCTACAGTTAGCAAAAGAAAAATAAATATTCAAGAATGCAAATTCCATATAAGATACAAGATCTAGTCATAATCAAGGGACAAGCATAGGCGTACACAAACATTGCCTTTCTCAAATAACCGAATTGTACAATATGCTGCAAGAAAAACAGAAAACAAACACAAAATGTCTACATCATATACAATCTAATTTTGCCTAGAAATATTAAACAAATTAGCAGTTGTAGAAGAGATGAATGCTCTTAACAAGAATTGCTATTGGAAATCGTAAAAACTAAATAAGCATATTAGGAAACCAAAAACCTTGTATAGTAACATTTCTAACATTGTTCCGAAATCAATAAACATTTATACTCTGATTTACTCGACTAATAAGCAGAGAAATCATTACCGCAAGAAGAGTTATGAACGAGTACTGAATCGTGCAAAATATAAACAACTAACCCCTAGATGATAAAGTAATCAACCAAAAGAAACTGAAATTTAATAAAACAGGAAGTAGAAAATATTTCACAATAAATTGCTTGATTCACGGCGGTGGACGGTTTCGGAATCGGCTTGATTTTATAAGTTTGCTTGATTCACGGCGGTGGACGGTTTAAAGTTTGCTTGATTCTCGGCGGTGGACGGCTTCGGAATCGGCTTGATTTTATAAGTTTGATTGATTCACGGCGGTAGAGGATTTCGGTACGCTACCTGCAAGGCTGCAGCCTGCAACTGGCATATAACCATAATAGACCCCAATTTCTATGAGACCATAAAAAACTTGGCCCTCACCTTTTGGGCGGTTGGGCCCATGCCTTCCATCTTCCTGGCTTTTGAAAAAGTGAATTTGGAATTAAAATGTAAAAATACGTATGTTAAAACTTAAAATCACCGGCTTTATTAATGGGTAAACCTTTTTTTATAGTGAAATGTTCGTATACAGATGTAACACATGTATTATTTGTACCGTATCAGTAAGGTGTACTCAATATATAACATAAAGTAACATTTTATATTTAATGGTTTGGATTCTTAACAGTTTTTTTATAAACTCAAAGATTAGATGGCCTGAAGAAAATCACAACTGATGATTTGTATCAGAATACAAAATTAGAAACTTACATTCAATAGCTTTTTGAATTTTTTCTCTTGGTTCAAGTTTTATAACACATATTATTACACTTCTATTAATAAGGAAGTGATTAGTACACAACGATTTTTATCCATATACAACTCTATTAATATGTTTTAAAGAGTTGTACAAAACTTTTGGACTCATACAACATAGATTTTTTTAATTTTTAATTTTTTTGTTAATCTAAAATAACTAGACCTGACAATGGAGCGGGTTTGGAGCGGATCGGCATTGATGCAAACACTTTTAGCAATTTCCAAAAGCTAATCCAAACCCGATCCGTAACCCGCAAGGTTTTGAATAATCAAACTCATACCCTTATCCATCGGATCAACGGATACACAACCCTTTTACCCGACCCATTTATGATATTAAAGTTACACAATAATTACACATTCCAACAAATATAACATGAATCACATTTTTTACTTAATACTTATAAAAAAATTTCATAATAAAACAAACGTTTAATATATACCTTAATACTTGAAATAACAATTCAAAAACAAAACAAGTGTCTACAATTGCAAAAATGCATGAGAAAATGTAGATATTGAGATGCATTTTCAAAAAAGCTATACCTTCCAAAGTTACGATTAATTGAAGCCATCTTTGAACTTTATTCTTCTTGGAGTCTAATAATATTCGGGAATTAGGAAGTGGAACGACAAATAAATGACTAATTAGTCCTCGAGGACCTCGACTCTTGAGTATGTTATATGCTTGTAAAAGTAACAATTTATAAATAATAAATTAATGTTATTATAATTTAAACAGGGCGGGTTATTAGCGGATCGATTCGATAGTGATCCAAATCCAACCCTTTTAGCAAAAGGGTTAACGGGTATGGGTCGTTAACGGGTAAACGGATCACAAATAATGATCCAAAATAAATTTTGCATGGGTTTGAAGCGGATCAGGGTCAAAACCCGCTCCATTGCCAGATCTAAAAATAACCATATAGTACAATATCTATAAAGTGGGTAAAGTGAATAGTTTTATGGTTTTCTTACCGGTGTAACTTTATGGTTTAAATGAGATATAACGTCAAAAAAAATTGTAAAGCTCTCTTTGAGGCTAAACACATACTGTATGGGAAATTTTATTTATTTTAGACGGAGATGGCAAATTTCTTTTGCCAAATTTAACCCTTAGTGGATACTGGATAGATAATTAAAATATGAAGATTTTATACTTTGTTAAGTCAAAATTAATCTATAAAACAGCCTTTTTAAAGTATATTTAGTTGGATGAAATGGAATGAAAATGAATGAAATAGACATAGTAATAAATTAGATTACTTACCATCTCATTATCATGTTTGTGATACGAAACACATAATGTACTGGGCTTGTATCATGTAATAAGTGTTGGATTTTGGTGTGATCCATAAAACACAAACAATAGTGGAAGCAACAAAACCATAATCCAAGTAGATCACATTCATGACTAAATGCAACAATGAAAATAAGAACAAGATATATACCCTTAATGTTTTGATTTCCTCTAATTTTGTTTCTTGGATAAATTAGAGTCTAACGTAGCACCCCTCTTTCGTAATTGTACAACAAGATGATGATCAAGCAAACAAGTGAAGCAAAACACATTTGTTTCTTCTTTGGCTTAAAGTTTTAAACAAGATAGAGATGAGAGAATTTGTGAGTTTGAGAGGGGTTAGAAGAACTGACAATGCATAGTGTCAACCGATTAGGGTTTTGGGGCTTTTAAGTCCTTATCTTAGCTTTGACTTGTCATCTCATATCCCTTGAATCATGTGATAAGATTTCAATTCAAACTAAGTGATGTGAATTCAGACTCCAATGTTGTATTTGGGTCGGTTCATGCGGTTAGCTAACTGAGTCTGCGATCACAATAAAGGGAAAAAGGGACGTCAGCCGTTTTCTGGGATGAGGTCCCGGGAAAACGCTCCGACGATCAAGTCAGTTTCCAGGGGGATAAGGATGGTTAGTGAGAGTATGAGAAAGGTTCAAGAGCGATCCCTTTACCGTTCGCCCTCTAAGGGTTTATATACGTATGATAGGTGTAAGAACCCGCGAAAAAGTTGTAAAAGGGTAAAATGGTCTTTTGACACATTATAAGACCATTATGTAAAATAATATGTTGTTATGAAATAAGAATGAGAGAAATAAAAGTTTATGTAAAATTTAGAGTTTTACCGTGTGAATAGTAAAATTTGACCAAAAATGACAAAATGGTCATTTGACATGGAAATGACCAAAATGTCAAGAAAATGTTAAGTTAGTAGTTAATGGAACTTGGTTTGTAAAGATGTGAGCTTTTGGACCACTTTTGAACAAAAGAAAGAAGCTAGGGACCTAAGTGTAACTATTTTATAAAAATTAAATATATATGAGAGTTATTTAACTCTCATCTCTAGAACCCAGTAGAAGTTTATAGAAGAAACCAGAGAGAACGAGAGTGAGCACGGGAAGAACGAAAAGGGTTTGGATCATTTTGCAAGAATTGAAGAATTTGAACTACAAGAGGTAAGAACTCCATGTTCTAAGCTTATTTCATCCAAGTCTTGAACTGGAATCGTGCACTTGATTTCTGATTTCCTAGAAGTCATGGTTCCAGTGAAATCATCTAAACCATCTTGCTCAAAATCATCAAGTAAACATGTTCTAACTCTTGAACATGTTGAAAATCAAGAAATGATGATTTTGGTTCAAGAACATCAAGCCATGGGTTTGGATGAATAAGTGATTTTGATGAGTCTAATAGGTTAGAAATGATGAAAGAACCTTGTATTAACAAGTAATTCCATGGAATTGAAGATTTGATGCAAAAATAATAAAATGGGTTTTTAGCTCAAGAACCCTAGAAATGGGTTAATGAGTTGAAACTGATTTCACATGGTTCTAATGGTTTTGTTAAGTTAAAAATGTTATAAAAGAAACAAGAAATCAGTTCATAAGCTTGAAAATTCAATAAATGGGTTTTTGGTGAAAAATAAGGATTTTGGAAGAATTTTCAAGTTTATAAAGATGATTTGATTATTTTGAGGTTTAAAGTTAAGTATAAGTTGGTATTTAGGGCCTGGAAATGACCCTAAACTAATTAAGTCAAGTATTAAGAGCTTAATGGGGTGAATAGTGGAACTGTAGCTTGAAAAATCGTCAGATATAGCAATTTACTTTGGATCGCGACCCGACCATAGGGGTGGTCGCGACGCGACCTGGCGGCAGGAAGACTGAGAAGTTTCTGTCCAATTTTGAGATTTGAACTCGTAGCTCGGCATGTCCGTTTGACCTGAAATTCATACCATAGGCTTAAAATGGTATGAAACCACGTAAAAAATTTTTAAATTCGGAATACGACCCCTCGGGGATACTGTAGCAAAATACGCGTATTTCGGAGAAAATTATAAAATGAGTATTAAAGGTTATACATTTGTTATGACCTGTAGTTGTGCCATATGAGACTCTTAAGCTATAGAGTCAGTTATAGTATGTATTTATTAATCAAGCAAGTATATATGATATATGTGTAGGAGGTGCTTCAAACATTGTTGAGCACGGGAAAGGAAAAGGTGTGCGAGAAACTTAGTGATCCGTAGCTACACCAAGGTGAGTTTTATGAGGATTTCTCTAGTACATAGCAAAATGATATTTTCAGAAAAATGAGATTTCCAAATATTTGCAAATACTAAAGTTTGGAAACAGTTTTGAAAGTAGCTATAAGAGCTAAGTGTTTAAAAAAGATTTTAAAGAAGTTCAGTTTTTAAAGAAGTATAGTTTGTAAAGTTTTGAAAGAAGCTCCATATGAGAGCTAAAGATATTGAAGTTAGTCTTGAAAGTATTTTTAATTATGAGTTTAAAAGTTTATGAGTTTGAGTTTATTATAAATTGTGTCCCATTGACCAATTTGAGATGAAATGAAGAAAGTAATGAGATAAGAACTAAAGCTAAGAAAGTAATGAGAGTCAGTTGTCCGGACTAGGATCGCCCACATAATCGGGAGATCTGAAGACACTACTGGGGTGGTACCTCCCGTCACGAAGTAGTTGTCTAGCTTAGCATAACCTTGTGCTTGGATATGTTCCAAGTCACGAAGGGGAGACAGAGATAGCATAACCTTGCGGGTGGATCTGTTCTGTCCCGCGAAGGGGAGTTACTAGAATGAATTAAATTAAACTAATTCATGAGTTTCAGTTGGTCACAAGTAAATGAGAAATAAAGCAGTTTTGAGAAAGAAAACAGTTTGAGAAAGAAAGCAGTTTTGAGAAAAGAAGCAGTTTTTGAGAAAGAAAGAATTTTTGAGTTTTGAAAATAGAGAAGAAAAGAAATTTGAGATTTGTTATGAAAATAAGTTTTAAGCAGTTTACTTGTTTATATTTCAAGTTTTGAGCAGAAAAGTTTTGGGTCTAAAACCCATATTACTCACGAGGCTTTATGTCTCACGTATTATTTTTAAATGCTATGTACTTAGGTGGGAAGCAGGAGTTGAAGTTGGGACCAGTGTGAAATATAGATAAGTTTAAATTATGGTTTCTGTATGCAGTCTGTAATACCCCTTGAGAATAAATTTTGTAAAAAAAAAGTTAAGTGACTCTTTGATAGTCACGAGTTGTAAGATATTTTGTATTATAAACCGTATTTATTTGCAGTTGAGAAAGGGGTGTTACAGTTTTGGTATCAGAGCCATAGTTTAAGCGAACTAGGTGTCAGTACTTGAACCTAGACTTAAACTGTGCAGGAGTTAAGTAGGGTACATACTTAAATATGAAGTTGAAAGTAAGTAGAAGTGGAGGTGAACCCGAAACAGTAGAACATGAGTCCTGGTGGTAAAGCTGGAATCAAATATGTATAGGTGGTTATAGTAATATGGGCCCGTACTATCATAAGCACAGGATATATATTTGAGTTTAGTGGAACCACACAGGAATCATGTGAAGCTGTAAGGGATAAGTGTAGGAGGTTTGAGGGGTATAGGTTCGGTATACCTATGTAAGAAAATCAAGTATGACTGAAAATGCTAAAGCATAAAATTGTTAAAGATGATGTAACAAATATGAGGTATATAGTAGGGGAAAACCCCATACCCTATACGAATCATTATAAAGTATGAATGAAGAGTATTGAAAATAAGATGACGAGTATGAGAAAGGTAATAAGGGAGAAAAGTTCAAATATGTGGTTGTGATAACCACCGTATAATATGAGAAATAATGTAAAGTATACGTAATGGAACAAGAGACAGTATGAAAAGAGCCAGTAAAAGAGACATGACCAGAAGGTATAAATATATTGAGAATTTTGGATGCGGGTAATGGGGTATATAGTACAAATATAAAAGAAAGTGTATAACTGAAAATTCCGTTGTCTAACGGAAATGAATTTTAATAATGGAATAAAAATAGAGGTAATGTCACTATAGTGACCAAAGGAAGAAAGATTGGAAAAGAATATGAATATAGAGATATGAATGAAACTCATATAAGAAAGAAGAATGAAAACAGTTAACCGGGGAAGAATAAAAGGAAATGAGCTGGGTTTGTAATTGTAGACAAACCCAATAGAGGTATAGAAAGGATAAAGAGTAAATATTGAGAAGTAGTATGATACGCCTCCCATGGACAACCAGGGGATTAAAGTATGTATACAAAAAGCTGTGATTAAATATGTTAATATAAAATGAAAGCAAAATACCTAACTAATTATTAGATAAGGAATCAATGACAGAAATGAAAGTGCAAGAAATGGGAAGTCGTGACTTCCAAACTCGAAAGAAGTATGACAAGTAAAGACATCTAATGATTGGAGCAAATAAATAAGTCATAAGTATAGTGCTATAATGAGTAATATAACAAAGTAAGTTACCTGAATGTGAAAGAAATGAAGAATGAGAAACTGTTAAAGATTATAATATTTTAAGTATGTTGCATTGTTATAATATGATTATAAGAACATGAATTAAGAAATAAAGATTGAATGCCTAATCAAGTGTTAGGCGAGAAATTAAAGATAAGGCAAACAATGAGGATAATCAGACGAATATGAAGAAAGGTATTAAAGAAAATGATGATGAGATAAATTGTCATTTGGAATCAAATCCAGTGATCATATGAATGAAGTGTAAAAAGAAATATAAATGATAAAAGGTTATATAGGGGTATGTTAACCAAGGAAAATCGAAATAATGTAAGAATAATGACTAAAGGTCATAATCAATATGAAGTACAGAATAAGAGTAAATGTCTACGAAAGTATTAGACGAAGAATTTAAAGATAAGATAAGAACTATAACAAACAGACATGAAGTTACTACTTCCAAATGGGAATGATGGGTGAAAATAGCTAAAGATTTGAGAAATGGTCAGTACATGGCTAGTAATTATGGAACATAAGAAAGTGTATATTGTATATCGCTTTAAGATACGTAAAAGTAAAGAGAGTAAAGAAATGAAGCTTAAATGAAAGAATAATGCAATGTGTTGGGCATATAGCCGTATGACACATAGAGAGAAATGTTAAAAAGTATAATAAAAGAAATTTTGGGTATCAAACCTAGAAAGTTTATAAGTAAAATGTATGAGACATAGAGATTGAATGTCTATGAAAAATGGTGGTAATCTATATGATTATGAAAGTAGTGTATGCTTAATAAGTATAATGAGATAAAACAAGTAATTGTTGAGTCAGAAATGCCAATCTTTATTGAAATGTTATTATAATGCAGTTAGGATAAAAAGAAAAGTAAAAGTTGTTTTTGGCATTAGTCATAATAAGTAAAGAGTAAGTAAGAGATAAAGTGCTAAACTAAGCTTTAGTGTGAGAAATAGGAACTACAAGAAAGTACTAAAACATAAGTAATAATATGAGAATGGTACATGGGGTACCTAAGAAAATAAGAAGTGTACTCATAAGAGTACTGTAAGAAAGCTGAAAAAAAAATGAAAAAGAACATAATTATATTAATAAGTGTAATGAGTAAATGAGATTGAAATCTCATAAATAATAAAGAAGGATGAAAGAAGTATCTAGATTGTTAATATGTCGAAATGTGAAAATAATACAAGTAAAGAGTGATATAAGACATGTATTTATAGAAGTAATACATGTAAGTAACAAAATGATAAAGGTAATAACCTTATGTGAATGTATGAAAACTAGTAGTAAAGGCAAAGAAAAGTTTTAGTAGTAATAATAGCAACACCTTTGATATAAAAGGTTTTGTTCATAAAAAAATATGAGATTTAAGTCTAATGACAAGAAAGAAGTAATTAAAATGTAGATTGACTTTTGGAAAGTCAATTTTCTATAATAAAGTATGAAGTGGCAAAGCTTCTATAAGAAAAGAGAGAAAGTAAATTAGAAATATGAAATTTACTTAAGTAATAAGAATAAAAAAAGCTTTTGTTACATTAAAAGAGAAGTTATGTAATGCGCCTGTCCTTACGTTACCAGATGGGACAGAAGATTTTGGAGTATACAGCGATGCCTCACATAGAGGGCTTGGCTGTGTGTAGATGTAGAGGGGGAAGGTTATAGCATATGCTTCCAGATAGTTGAAAGCCCCAGAAACAAAGTACACTACCCATGATTTAGAGCTTGCAGTGATTGTATTTGCCTTGAAAATTTGGAGGCATTACCTGTATGGTACAAAGTGCAAGCTATTCACTGATCACAAGAGTTTGCAGTATGTGTTCACTCAAAAAGAGTTGAACATGAGACAGAGAAGATAGCTAGAGTTGATCAGCGATTAGGATTGCGAGATTGTATACCATCCAGGTAAAGCAAATGTAGTAGCAGATGCATTGAGTAGAAAAGTTCCTGAGAAAAGAATCAAGGCAAGATCGATGCGTATAGAACTAGTGTCCAGTATTATATAACAGATTAAAGTAGCCTAACAGAAAGTTGAGGAAAGCGGAGATTTAAAAGATGAGAAACTAGGAAAAGACATGCAGTTTGAAATAAACAGTCAAGGGTTAAAGACTTTTAGAAACCGCATTTGAGTGCTGAAAGCAGGGGGTTTGAGAAAGCTGATTTTAGAAGAGTCGCATAAGCCTAAGTATTCCATACATCCAGTGAGTACCAAGACTTATCAAGATCTAAAAAAAAGTATTGGTGGCCTAAAATGAAAAAGAGGATAGCTAAATACATATCCAAGTGTGTTATTTGTGCACAAGTCAAAGCGAAACATTAAGTCCCGCATGGAGATGCCCAGTCCTTGCATATTCCAACAGGGAAATAGGAAGATATAACCATGGATTTCATTGTGGGGTTACCAAGAACGAGAAGGGGGTATGATAGTATATGGGTTATAGTGGACCGATTGACCAAGAATACACTATTTCTAGCTATAAAAGAAACTACTCCATTGGAGAAGTTAGCCCAGTTGTACATAGATGAAGTGTTAAGACGATATGGTGCACCGTGGTCCATCGTGTCAGACAGACACCCCAGATTTACCTCTAACTTTTGGAGAGCCTTACAAGAGAAAATGGGGACGAGAATTCAGCTAAATACAGCGTATCATCCACAAACTGATGGTCAGAGTGAGCGAACAATTCAGACAGTAGAAGACATGCTACGATCATGCGTGATGGATTTTGGAGGCAGTTGGGATGAACACCTGCCTTTAGTGGAGTTTGCATATAACAACAGCTACCATTCTAGCATTAAAATGCCACCCTTTGAGGCATTGTATGGTAGAAAATGTAGAACTCCTTTGTGCTGGTTAGAGGCGGGTGAGACTAAGCTTACAGGACCAGAGATTGTTAGAGTAACCAATAAGAAAATTGGAGTGATTCAAGCTAACATGAAAGAAGCACAAGACCGACAGAATAGTCACTCGAATCTAAGAAAAGACCGTATGATTTGCAAGAAGGAGATTTAGTGATGATAAAAGTGTCGCCATGGAAGGGAGCGGTCAGATTTGGCAAAAGAGGAAAGCTGAGTCTAAGATACATTGGACCTTTTTGAATCCTGAAGAGAGTAGGGTTGCAGGCATTCAAGCTAGAATTACCACCAGAACTCAGTGGAATACATGATACCTTTCATGTATGCTACCTGAAGAAGTACTTTGGAAAAGAAGAGTTAGTTATACCGTATACATACTTGAAGGTGGAAACTCCTAGCAAGCTGATTGAAGAACCTGAAGCAATCCTAGAAATGCAGACCAAGAAGTTAAGGAATAAAGAAATTGACATTGTTCTAGTCAAGTGGAAGCACCCATTAGGGTGAAACCTAACTTGGGAGACATTAAAATAGATGAAGAGAAGATATCCAGATTTCATGGATTACGAAAAGATTCCGAGGACGGAATCCGCTTAAGGAGGGGTGATTGTAAGAACCCGCGAAAAAGTTGTAAAAGGGTAAAATGGTCTTTTGACACATTATAAGACCATTATGTAAAATAATATGTTGTTATGAAATAAGAATGAGAGAAATAAAAGTTTATGTAAAATTTGGAGTTTTACCGTGTTAATAGTAAAATTTGACCAAAAAGGACAAAATGGTCATTTGACATGGAAATGACCAAAATGTCAAGAAAATGTTAAGTTAGTAGTTAATGGAACTTGGTTTGTAAAGATGTGAGCTTTTGGACCACTTTTGAACAAAAGAAAGAAGCTAGGGACCTAAGTGTAACTATTTTATAAAAATTAAATATATATGAGAGTTATTTAACTCTCATCTCTAGAACCCAGTAGAAGTTTATAGAAGAAACCAGAGAGAACGAGAGTGAGCACGGGAAGAACGAAAAGGGTTTGGATCATTTTGCAAGAATTGAAGAATTTGAACTACAAGAGGTAAGAACTCCATGTTCTAAGCTTATTTCATCCAAGTCTTGAACGGGAATCGTGCACTTGATTTCTGATTTCCTAGAAGTCATGGTTCCAGTGAAATCATCTAAACCATCTTGCTCAAAATCATCAAGTAAACATGTTCTAACTCTTGAACATGTTGAAAATCAAGAAATGATGATTTTGGTTCAAGAACATCAAGCCACGGGTTTGGATGAATAAGTGATTTTGATGAGTCTAATAGGTTAGAAATGATGAAAGAAACTTGTATTAACAAGTAATTCCATGGAATTGAAGATTTGATGCAAAAATGATGAAATGAGTTTTTAGCTCAAGAACCCTAGAAATGGGTTAATGAGTTGAAACTGATTTCACATGGTTCTAATTGTTTTGTTAAGTTAAAAATGTTATAAAAGAAACAAGAAATCAGTTCATAAGCTTGAAAATTCAATAAATGGGTTTTTGGTGAAAAATGAGGATTTCGGAAGAATTTTCAAGTTTATAAAGATGATTTGATGATTTTGAGGTTTAAAGTTAAGTATAAGTTGGTATTTAGGGCCTGGAAATGACCCTAAACTAATTAAGTCAAGTATTAAGAGCTTAATGGGGTGAATAGTGGAACTGTAGCTTGAAAAATCGTCAGATATAGCAATTTACTTTGGATCGCGACCCGACCATAAGGGTGGTCGCGACGCGACCTGGCGGCAGGAAGACTGAGAAGTTTCTGTCCAATTTTGAGATTTGAACTCGTAGCTCGGCATGTCCGTTTGACCTGAAATTCATACCATAGGCTTAAAATGGTATGAAACCACGTAGAAAATTTTTAAATTCGGAATACGACCCCTCGGGGATACTGTAGCAAAATACGCGTATTTCGGAGAAAATTATAAAATGAGTATTAAAGGTTATACATTTGTTATGACCTGTAGTTGTGCCATATGAGACTCTTAAGCTATAGAGTCAGTTATAGTATGTATTTATTAATCAATCAAGTATATATGATATATGTGTAGGAGGTGCTTCAAACATTGTTGAGCACGGGAAAGGAAAAGGTGTGCGAGAAACTTAGTGATCCGTAGCTACACCAAGGTGAGTTTTATGAGGATTTCTCTAGTACATAGCAAAATGATATTTTCATAAAAAATGAGATTTCCAAATATTTGCAAATACTAAAGTTTGGAAACATTTTTGAAAGTAGCTCTAAGAGCTAAGTGTTTAAAAGAGATTTTAAAGAAGTTCAGTTTTTAAAGAAGTATAGTTTGTAAAGTTTTGAAAGAAGCTCCATATGAGAGCTAAAGATATTGAAGTTAGTCTTGAAAGTATTTTTGATTATGAGTTTAAAAGTTTATGAGTTTGAGTTTATTATAAATTGTGTCCCATTGACCAATTTGAGATGAAATGAAGAAAGTAATAAGATAAGAACTAAAGCTAAGAAAGTAATGAGAGTCAGTTGTCCGGACTAGGATCGCCCACATAATCGGGAGATCTGAAGACACTACTGGGGTGGTACCTCCCGTCGCGAAGTAGTTGTCTAGCTTAGCATAACCTTGTGATTGGATCTGTTCCAAGTCACGAAGGGGAGACATAGATAGCATAACCTTGCGGGTGGATCTGTTCTGTCCCGCGAAGGGGAGTTAGTAGAATGAATTAAATTAAACTAATTCATGAGTTTCAGTTGGTCACAAGTAAATGAGAAAGAAAAGCAGTTTTGAGAAAGAAAACAGTTTGAGAAAGAAAGCGGTTTTGAGAAAAGAAGCAGTTTTTGAGAAAAAAAGAATTTTTTAGTTTTGAAAATAGAGAAGAAAAGAAATTTGAGATTTGTTATGAAAATAAGTTTTAAGCAGTTTACTTGTTTATATTTCAAGTTTTGAGCAGAAAAGTTTTGGGTCTAAAACCCATATTACTCACGAGGCTTTATGTCTCACGTATTATTTTTAAATGCTATGTACTTAGGTGAAGGAAGCAGGAGTTGAAGTTGGGACCAGTGTGAAATATAGATAAGTTTAAATTATGGTTTTTGTATGCAGTCTGTAATACCCCTTGAGAATAAATTTTGTAAAAAAAAAAGTTAAGTGACTCTTTGATAGTCACGAGTTGTAAGATATTTTGTATTATAAACCGTATTTATTTGCAGTTGAGAAAGGGGTGTTACAGTAGGTCTCGCTTTAGGCGACAAGGCGGCTGCGATGGCAGAGGGGGGACAAGGGCGCTGATTGGAGGATCAGGATCTTATCTCCTGCCACATCTTTGATTAGTTCACGATCTATGTCTGGTACGAAATTCGTACTATTGGGTCAGTGCGCTATGGAGTGCCTTCCAGGCCTGATTGTCGGTGGTGCACGAATCTATCTTTGTCTAGGCTGGATGGCCGTTTGCAGCGACCTGGGCATCGCAACCTGGGAATGGAGGTTGCTCCTTGATATATGGTAACCGCTTCCAGGAGCGAGCTGGAATGTTTGGCGTATCGTACGCTATCAAGTCTCCTTAGTCTTAGTCATTATTACGTAGGCGAGCTTAGTGATGATAGATGAGACTAGTGATTGACAACTATCAGCGTCTTGTCGGTTCTGTCAATATGATGTGACCGTCTGCTGACGGCGTCAGTCATTATGAGGCGTTTTAGGGGTTTTGAACTATTACCCTATTGAAACAAAAAATAAGGTAAAATGTAAGTCATAGGCCCATTGGAATCATTGTCCAAGCTCTTGCACATACTTTCATATTGCTTAGATCTTCCTTGATCTTATAATCATTAGTCAGGAATGTCATTCTGACGTTAAATGCCAAAATGTGATAAATTTGAATCATCATTGCTAACCGTGTTTTCCGGCAACTTTTATTTTAAACTAGCACAACTCTTGGCAATTTGTTAATTATATGTTTATGACAGATTTTAAGCAACTCTCTCCACGTAGAAGTTCAATGCAACAGTAAGGTATGATGCCCATAGGTGTGTGTTTTTCTAATGATCTTTTTAAGGTGTGGGTATTTTTTAACAACATACATAAAAAAGTGATTGGTTTGATGATCCAAGTTTTACCTAAAAGTTACTGTAATTTTATGAACACTAAACAATAAGTGATTGCACCTTTATGTTGATTAACTTGATGTGTTTGTTATGTTTATCAATATTTAAGAGATATTTTGTATTGAAAGGTGCAATTAAAATATTCTTGGGCATTACTAGATATTTATGATAAAAAGAAGAAAGTTGATAATTTTTTTATTGTATATGTTTTTTAATTATCGACCGTGTAACATACGGGTTTTTAAACTAGTATATATATAATAAATAAATCTAAACATGCCACAAGGCAATTTTCTAAACCTATTACTTGACACGTGGCATTATATTATTCTTCCTAGAATAGTTTTCCCGCCTATATACACATCCCAAGAAAGCCTAAATACCAGCATATCAATTTAATTCAAATAAACAGTCAATCAATTCCTAATTGTATTGATTTTACCTAAATCTCATTAAGAGCCTTTATAAATTTTTTTAACGGCTTAAGAAATTAGAAACCTAGCTAACAGCAATCTCTCAAAAGAAACCCTAAGGCTGAAGGGTGTGCAAGACACCCATGACAACCCAAGACTACCGCCACGTCATCGTCACGTCACCAAGACTTTCAAGACTTCCACTAGGGGCGTGCAAGACTCCCATGACAACCCTTTTAATTTCCACGTCACTATTTTATTTTCCATTTTTTTAATTATAACCAAACATTAAATTAAATTTAAATAAAAACATTATATTAATTAAAAACCATAATATTAAAATAAAAAAAACATTACATTAAATTAAAAAAGACATAAAAAAATTAAACATGTCCTAAATTAATTTAAAATAAAAAACATTTCCTAGTCGTCGTCGTCGTCGGTTTCGTCGTTGCGATTCGCGTACACGTACTCCGTCAAATCATGTCGGAGATTGGCATTCATTTCCGCATTGTGTATCTCTAGTACGCGAGTAAAGTATGACTCGCTACCAGGAACAAATTGTGTCGGCACCTGTGTCATATGGTGAGGTTGATAGATGCAAATATTCTAACCTTTTTCTTCGATTATCATCTTGTGTAATACGATAACACCGTACATTACTTTGCGTATGTTGTCGAGGTGCCATGCTCGTGACGGGTTTTGCATTATAGTCCATCTCTTTTTTAGGACACTGAATGCACGTTCCACATCTTTCCGTGCGGACTCTTGACGTTGCGTGAATAGTACCCGTTTCTCGTCAATCGGGTGTTGGTATGCCTTTACAAATGAGGAATAATTTGGATATATACCGTCGGTGAGTAAATACCCACGTGGGTACTCGGAGTCGTTCACTTTAAACGGAACGTCGGCCGATTTGCCTAGTAGGATATCGTTGAATATCGGCGATGAATCTAGAACGTTTAGGTCGTTGTTCGCCCCCGGAACCCCGAAGTACGCATGCCAAATCCATAAATCTTGTGACACCACCGCTTCTAGTATTAAGGAAGGTGTGCCGTGATGACCCCCGGTGTATTGTCCTTTCCACGCGTTTGGACAATTTGCCCAATCCCAATGCGTACAATCTATGCTGCCGAGCATACCCGGTAGACCATGTAACTGGTGATGTGCCGCATATAGTTCTTCAACATCGTTTCGTGTAGGTTTTCGCAAATAAATAGGACCGTATAACTCATAAATATATTCACAAAAAGCATACATACTTTGCCGAGCGGTTTTTGCCGACATCCGCAAATATTCGTCCATTGCGTCAAAAGTGTATCCATAACCCAAAAGACGAAGAGCCGCTCCACATTTTTGGTGTGGCGTAAAACCCATTTTGCCTCGTCCGTCGTATCGCAATTGGAAAACTTCGTAGTTGGCTTCCAAATCGTGCACGATCCGTAGAAACATCGATCGGGTCAAACGAAACCGGCTTTTGAAATCCTTGTCGTCATACACGCAATCTTCGGAAAAATAGTCGCAAATAAATTTTTCGTGTCCTTCTTCGCGGTTTCTATTTTTCGCCGCTAATCGCCGCCTTTTTTCCGGAGTTTCAGCTCGGTTCACGTAAATATTCGCGACTTCCATCATTGTCGTGAATACTAAATCATCACCTGAGTCTTCAGAATCCGAATGGAAATCCATATGTATATTGAGAGAAAATGTAATTTTGTATTTGAAGTTGTGTGTGATATGTGTTTGAAAGGTATATATATATATATATATATATATATATATATATATATATATATATATATATATATATATATATATATATATATATATATATATATATATATATATATATATATATAGAGTGAAATATAAAAAAAAAACTGATTTTTTTTTATTTACAACGTTCACTTGCAACGGTAAAAAATTTTGAAAAATTCGAAGTCTTCACGCGTTCGCCGAAAAACTACCCTTGGACGCAGGCCTTGGAGGACGCGGGTGGGCGCGGTGTGGCATACCCTTCGGCCTAATACCCGCCTCCCTTCTGCATCACGTCTCTCCCTCTCTCTCTCTCTCTCTCACTACAATCTCACACCCTCATCTCCTCTCTCCCTCTAACTATCGATCCACCAACGGCCACCCCCGATTCACCGCCAGTGCACATCACACCGACTTCTCACGTAAGTTTCCATCTTTCTGTCACTCTCGACCTCTCATACTCTCCGGTGTGGTTCCGTTTTTGCCTCACTTCTCACTCTGGATCTCTCATACTCTCGATCTCCTGTTAGATCTCGAACCGCCTATCTCTCGTACAGTCGATCTCACTTCCAGCCACCATTTGTCGATCTCTCGTACGATAGATCTCGAACCGCCAATCTCTCGTACGGTCGATCTCCCACACAATTTGATTTATGTTTGTTTGGTGGGCTGGAAATGTAACCGGAGATGTAGTCGGAAATCAGTGGTCGAACATGTGGCCGGAGATGCAGCCGGAAGTCTTCGATTTTAATATACTGTGTGACATGGACTTAAAATTAATTTTAATATACTGTAACAGGGATTTAAAATTAATTAAGAGGTCTTTAATTTTTTTAATTTAGTTGACTGTATTTTTCTTTTCAAAAAGTTGTTGACTAAACTCCATTGGTGGAGGGTATTTATAGTTTAAAAAAAATTCTGTAAAAAGCTTTATACCAACCATGCAATGATTAAGAGGGTAAAGAAAGTATTTTAGAGGTAAGATTAGTATGACCCTAAAAATATGGAAAGATTTTTTCCTATCGAATCCAATCCTTTATGAATTTCAACTATAATTTATGGTTCATTGTTTTCATCATTACCCATCCGAATTTGTTCTCTATTCTCCCTTTCTGCACTTTGTTCTATACTCCAACTCTTCTTTGTTTGTGTTTTAACGACCTGCACCATAATTTGAAGGTATGTTCGTGATGTTAATGTTTATGGAATCATGTGCATCGGAATCATGTGAATTGGGTTTATTATTGTCTTTTGTACCTGCAACACCAAGGGCCGCCTTGTAACAATCCCTGAAATAGCCACGAATGGCTGGTTCAGAATAGAAGAAGAACAAAATTCAAGTGACATGGAATAATTGATTAACCCGATCCTCTGGGAAGAAAGAAAATCTCTCCCGACAATGCTCTCTAACACTGAGGACTTTCCAGAGCTCTGTTATTATAATTAAGCTTTACAACGATGGGTTTTTCCTCAAAGACGCAGAACAGAAGTAGTTCTTGGTCAAATTTACGATTCAAGTGATGAATGTTGGTAGAAAAATGTTTGAAATACGACATGTTCTTCGAAATTAACCCACGTAGGCAATCCTGTGCGAAACGAGTTCAACAGATTTGAAACAAAAATCGACTCGAATTGGTCCGAGTATACGTCGATGACTCAAATTGGTTTTAAAAGGATAGGCGTTCGAGTCTCTTAAATCGGATTTAAAGGGATACCTGCAAGAGGTTTAAGGGTATGTCATCGTTGGTTGCAGGGATGGCGTGGTGTCACATGTGGAGGCGGTCTGATGCGTGGTGTTAGATCCGAAGGTAAAAGAAGGGTATTAGATGGTAGCCGGTTGGAATGGAAGCGTGTAATCTTAGAGATGGTTTAATGATGGGTAATTCTGTTCATATCCCCTACCCTCCCTGTTCTCCTATGATTTAATTGTCTCACAAGTACTCAATCACTATTCATACATCAAACAAAAACTACGTAAAATAATGGAAAATTTTATTTATTCCTACTAAATCCTCCTAATTCATCTTCCTAATCATCTATATAAGGACATATGGACTCCACTAATTATCTCTCTTAATCTCATCCCTTGTTTTTGACACTTGTAATGATCTAATGACTAGGAAGAAAGTTAGGAAGATTTATTAGAAGGATATAGAACATCTCATAATTAATTGCGTCTATTAGGCCGATGGAAATATCCATCACATGATCATATATGATGGACACTAGGGGTGAGCAAAAACCGAACCGCATGGTAAAAAAACCGAAAAAACCGCAAAAACCGAAACCGATTAACCGCAACCGAAACAATAACCGACGGTGAGGTTTTCAATTTTGAAATAACCGCAAAATTGCGGTGCGGTGCGGTTATATGACATATGCCGTACCGAAATAACCGCAACCGCACCGCATTCAATAACCGCAAACATAACCGCACCGCTAACCGCATAATTGAATAATTATATAGTTTTTATATTAATTAATATGTAGTTATAACTTGTAAGTTTGAGAGTTGTGGTTGTTTATTTTAATCTTTAATTTGTTTAATCGTAAAACAAGTACCAAATTCATATGGTTAAAGAGACCGCACATAATAACCGCACAAAATAATCGCACCAAGTATATGCGGTTAATAACCGAAACCGCAACCACAAAAACCGCAACCGCATAAAATAACCGCATAACCGCACCGCGCTATTAACCGCACCATTTGGTTATTAAAAATTTAATAACCGCATTTGCGGTTAGCGGTACGGTTTTGGCCAATAACCGCGCCTAACCGCACCACGCTCACCCCTAATGGACACCACGTCAGCGCCACCTCACCATAACACACAATCACCTTCCCATCACATCACACTAAAAATACTCATCATACAACATCATCTTTTCCAAATAAAAATAATTCAATAATAATAAAAATGGTAAGTTGTTATTAGTTGGTTATATATGTTAAGCGTAAATTAAAAATAAATAAAAAATAAATAAAAAATCTCATTGGTCGTGGTCAGCTGTGAAGGCCATCACATTCCATCACGAAATTGCCCATCACGGAGCACCTGGGGCGGTGTTCACTACCGTGATGGGATGCCACATAAGCATCACGGTTCCTCCGTGATAAGTACTCTGCTTCGTCTTACAAATATGAAAGTAAAGAGATTAGAATAATAATAATAATAACATTTTAACAAAATGGAAGTATTCATTATGTATATATATATGAACGGAAATACCCTTAGACTTGACGACAATCAATAATATAAAATACAATATATATATATATATATATATATATATATATATATATATATATATATATATATATATATATATATATATATATATATATATATAACAATATGAAAATTATTTTGAAACCGAAAATTAAGGATGACAATTGGGTCGGGTTCGGCTTGACGGATCAGAGACTCTAACCCGGACACGACCCGTATAATTTTTCGTGTCAAGTTATTCAACCCTAACCCGTATATGTCTAGCCCGGACACGACTCACGTAACCAATTTTATTATACGGGTTCACAGGTTGGTGGGTTGGCGGTCAGGAAAACTCAAACCAAACCCATTTAATTTCATGTAGCGTTTCGGATGGTGTCAAAAATTGTCACCTCTACCGAAAATACGTTATGTGAGATTTGTTAGGGATTTATTCACCCTATATTGTATATAAGAATCTTATTTTGGTTTAAATAAGCTACATAAAATATACCCAAAAAATTTCAATATCGGGTATTATCCAATACGAAAGACATATTTTATAACAAGATAAAGACAAAATATATTTCATAATTATATAAAACTGATTTTAAAACCGATTTATGCGGAATATTTCAAAATTAAAATAACAAATAGTAAAACGGTTTAAATTAAATATAAAAATAAAATAGAAAATTCTTATTAATGAAATATAATATAATGTATAGAAAATTCTTGTTAAAATAACAAATAGTAAAAAGAATTTTTGTTTTTATGTTTATTGAATGTGAAAAATAAAATCTAAATATAATGTATAAATATTTATGTAATAAATAATATACGACACTATCCTATCTTTCCGTAAGATTCTTCTCATATTTTTTCTTACGGGCCATCATTAATTACTTATCTATATATATTAATAAACAAAGCATTTTAGTATCACGTGACATCCTTTTAAAGCTTTTATTTCACATGACACTCTAAGTTTAATTCGATCTAAATTCAAAATAAATCCCAATTAATCAGGTTTATGATTTCCGGATATCACAATCTAAATTCAAAAAAACCCTAAAAAATACATATCATATCCTTTGTAAATTTAAATAGAATTCATCTAAATTAAAAAAATCCCTAAAATATAGGTGGATTGATTATTTCTATTAATTTTTTAATCAAACTGTGTAACACACGGGTTTTAAACTAGTGTTTATATATATAACTAGTTAGGCTGGACTGTGTAATACGCGGGATCAGCGATAGATGGGATCAGGTTAGGGCGGACCTCCGGTACCGCTGCCCCCTCCCCCATCGGGTTCGGGTCATTTGGGCTCGTTTAGGAGAT